>OZ026612.1:20872811-20925811 GCA_964020975.1 Hermodice carunculata
GTTGTACACAATACTTGGAAATGTATACCAACTACAAACAAACATTCTTTTTCATACTTTGGCCAAAATTCGCGTACATGTTCTAAGAATTAACATTAATATGCACCTTTCTGGGTCTCTAATTATAGCAATTTAAGGTTAAGCACTACACATTCAGAAGTAGCCCTCATCAACCAGAAGAAGGGGCCTGGGAAGTTGAAACAATCGAGGACGCCATTAGTCAAGAACAATTGCATGACACCCCCTTCTGATGCCAGTAGTTCATTTGCCAGTGATCTATTTTGACCAGTGGCGCGCTCTTGCAATATATATCATGTTCTAGCTTCTTGATATAATAAAGTCCTGCACTTGCGACCGATGGCTTTTATGAAGTCTGTCTGTTTCTCAATGCAGCGCTTAAAATACAATTATATGAATGTCAATTTTCGCATTTTTTATCGATGGGTAAGGTTCTGTCATAAATATAGTACCCTGTCCTCTAAAATTACCCACTTGTTTAAAGTGACAGTAGTAGTTAAGTTGCTTGAACGTTTTCTTTTTATGTATTAGGTAACAGGTATATACAGTGAATTGGAATAAATAATGTATTGTGGCAGCAATTGGGATGTTTTATGGCGTTGTGTGGACCAAGATTTTTTTTCATGAATTAATTAATGGGGGGTCACAATTTTATATCGGTTGTAACCAAACGCAGGCGTTACGTATGTATGTATATATATATATAATATATATATATATATATATATATATATATATATATATATATATATATATATATATATATATATATATGTGTGTGTGTGTGTGTGTGTGTGTGTGTGTGTGTGTGTGTGTGTGTGTGTGTGTGTATGCATGTATGCTCGGCTGGTACGCTGCCACAACAAATTCTAGTGCAGTCCAATAGGACTTTTAATACGGGTAAGTCCAGGTAAAGGCACCTTCACATTTACCTCATGGTGGCGCTGCTGTTGACGGGGGCCGCTGCTGAGTGAATCGGACGTCTCTGAGGCATTCATTGCATCGCCTCCCATCCACAACTGTCTGCCAGTTAATAATGAACCAGAGTCATACCGTAAACGTTTCTTGTGTTCCATTGGAGAAGACCGATGGAAAGATGATAGTCCACCGTAAGAGTTTTCCGCTGATCGATACTCCCTGCAGGGCAAGCTACTGCTTCGAGTATCAGTGAATCCCTGGTTAATTCAACCAGACAACATGCCATCAATCGGTCACCGGCATGAACCACTTAAAGTATGAAAACGTACGCCAAATATATTGAACAGGCTAAGAAAAAGAAATTTTGTTATCGCGGAGCTGCAGATGGACTAGACCTTATCACATATTATGACGATGCTGATGATGACGACGACATTGGAAGAATATCTAACAAATAAGAAAAATTTAAATCAAACAGCGACAGTATATATAGATAATTTGACTTGGTTCTTTGACAAGCATGTTAGCGTAACTTTGGGATGGCATATGCTGCTTATAAAGATAGCCCTTCAAAATTACCGTTCTTGTCTTCGTCAATCATTTTCTGTTGTCCAAAAACACTCGCACACGGGTGAACAATGTTATAGATAGGTAGCAGGCATAATACTTCTCGGTGTGCCTCCGTGGCATGACGTCTTCAACAAACCAATTATTGCTTTCTTTTTACACGAATTACAGAGAACTGAAACCAAAAATGTATATACTCACCAAAAGTTCCTGTTACCCAATCTGTAAACTTCTCGTCTTGAAAAAATAAATTGTAGCTCTTGTTCTAAGATTAATAATGCAAATGTGTACAATAAATTGCACTCAAGTTCTATATGGGAGCTATAGTGGTCTCGACACAGGCCTGGACGTTTTGCCTATTACGTGTTAACAAAGTGCTGGTGTGTATTTTCGAAATGAAAATCACATGATCGGATGAAAATTGCAATATGTGATACGTTTCTATGGCGATAAGCGATTACAGTACAAGATAATCGATGAGTTGCCCGGCAACGGATGATTTAAGGCCGTCACTGTAAATGGAAATACGTGATAATTGATAATTATCATTCAATCATTCACCGGTCTATATTGATGAAAATGTAATCGGGTTACCATAAATCGTAAATTGTGCAAGTCAGCCGGAAGAGCAATTTTACAGGCATTCTATTGCGTCAGCCTGCTGTATACATGGTCATACTTTTCGATTAAATGATCTTGGTCTTTTATTTGTCAGGGTCTGCTTTCCGAGGTGCTCAGTAGGTTTTACGAAGACAGTTTTTGTTTGGACATGATTTTATGGTGATGACTTCTGGAAGTGTTTTTGAACTCCATAATCATAAGTTTATTTTTTGTATTTTATGTTCGACTTTGTAATTATCTAACATCTCTAATCTCTCTCGTGTCTTCCCTTTTTGCCTATCTACATTTACTTCCTCTATTTTAGTACCTGTGTATGTTTATTAAATACGTTATTGCCGTCGTCATTATCATCATTTGGTCTTCAATCACAATATTACAACTTTTTTATTTGACCATATTGTGACGATATATGGCTTCAATACTGGAAAACTGAATTTGTTTTTATAGGCAGCGCAAAAATAGCCTCCATCCTATCAGCTTTTGTTGGTTGTGTTTAGAATTAATATGTGACATGTTGACAAAATTATATGCTCGTGGCTGGTCCCTCCTAATATCCCTTGGTATAGAAAACCAGATTGGAACGATGCATCGCTCCAAATCGCTTTCTCGTGCATAAATCACTCACAAAATGATATTGATTTTTCCCAAAACATATATGGCAGTAGCGTCACTCAGATTTACCAAAATTAACTCTTTCATGTTTAAACAACTTTGAATCAGTGACTTTCCTTCCTGCGGATTCGGCGCGTCCCCTTCCTACAACCCATACCAAGGAAAGTTATTGATCTAAAGCCTACTCTGATATGTTTCAGTTACATCTTCTATTCCAAAATTTCCTATTAACGACAAATTAAATGCAGACTTGCTTGCCATCTTCTTGTCTATGTGCGGGATGGGACTTAACCTTAAGGCGGTCGTGAGACAGCCAACAGCTGTGAAGTGGGCAAAAGCTCGGATTCTGGCGTGGCGAGAAAGCTGCTAATTTTCGGCAGCTCATCATATCACACCTCTCTTTATTTTGTGAAATTGGGGAATTAAAGGCAAGTAAAGAGATTTTACAGTCCTTTGTTCAGCTGACTTTGGATGAACAAACTAAAGTGGTCCCATGACCTTCGGAATTAAATCAAGGTCTCATTTCCTTACCACCATAAACGTGTGCAGGTATCTAATTACTGGTTCAATGGTTCTCAAGTCACCACTGAAACCAATACAGTTCTAAAGTCACGACTCAAAACACTAATGATCTTGTGAATCAAGGATAAAATGAGATTCACCACGTGAATCTCATTATATCCTTTACACAGGAACATCACAATGTAGAACATGGAAGATGTACAGCTGAAATAATACTCCCAATATCAAGAGAAGAGTACAAATGCCTGTAATCATGGGCCAAGAATCCATCATTGGTAAGATTCAAGCCATATCTGTCAATTTGACATTTCAAGATCATTTTTGGTCAAAATTAACAACGCAAAGTATTCTATAGTAACCATGGGTCAGTTATTTTGGGAATTGTAATTAAATCCTTTGTGCATTTTTTTTCTCTCGCCGCATTCATTTGAAACTTAGTGGGGGTGAAACTTGGGTAAATCTCTACCAAATTTGTTCAAATGGTCACGCTCCCGTGATTTTTTGGAGTTTTAATGATTTTTTTTTCATTTTGGGGAAAAACCGAAAAAGTCGTCACCAAAACTACTTAGGCAATTGCTTTGAAATTGCATAGAGGTACCCCAGGGGACCTATAAATTTTAATCTGTACAACGGTCGGCGCTGCAATTTTACTATTTTTTTAATGAATTCTTATGTGTTTTCAATATTTTCAACTCCATCTCCAAAATCATCATTCAGATTTTGCTGACATTTAGTGAAAATGTTCGTTGTGGAAAGGCCAAATAAACTGCGTCAGTTGACAATGCCATGAATCCTTGATTTTAAAGAATGAAATTTTGAAGCAATTGACTGAGCAGTTTCTAAGAAGACTTTTTAGGTTAAACAAAAAATATCTAAAAGTCATTGAACTGTGCCCATTTGAACAATTGTGGTAAAGACCTAAGGTATCTTCTCACTAAGTTTGAAATTAATCTGTTTTCTGGTTTTGGAGAAGAGGTTGAAAATGTGAATTTCCGTTGCAATCCCTAGGGACTTACACCACAATCAATAGGAATGCATGCATTAACCAACAAGTACCCAGATACAAAATTCGTTAAAAATCAGAGATCGACAGTATCTCTACTTTGTGAACAAGTTTGTTTACCCCTCTGACAAGCTATATATCCACTACGTTTCAGAACAATCTCAGAGCCAGTTTGGAGAAGAAGTTTAACAGAGCCTTAATGCACAAACAGTAATAGAAAATGGAAAAAAAATTAGCGCCCTGAGGTTCAGCTGATCAGACAGTCCTATTACAGAAATAGGACTGTCTGATCAGCTGAACCTCCCAATTTGAAAGATCAAGCATTCTCCCCTTCCTGATATAAGGAAAATGGACAGCAAACTACAAACATGTAATGCTGCATTGTCATGATTGTGTTTTACAGAGACTTGGTCAAGTCTGACGAATGCCCAAGTTCCAAGACACAAAAAGATTTATCAGAAGTTTGAAACTACAAGCCTTCTTTAAAAAGAAAAGGCAAGAGGAGGCCCTGCAGCCAGCACAGCCTTCTGTTACCTGGCAACCTCAAGTAGGGCCCAACACTGAGCCCCCCTTTGCATACAAAACGTTTAGAAAAGCAAACATCTTCACACCCCATGGCGTTCAGTTAGGACACCTTAACATCTAGGCCTTCTGTAGAACTGTAAAAAGTGAACTTGCTCAATATCGACCATGCATTCCACATGAACAAAATTGAATATTGATGAACCTCAAGGTTTGCAAGCTCTACAATAAAACCCACACATTGTGATAAAAAAAATGGATAAGGGATCAGCTACAGTAATCAAGAATACCATAGATTACATGGCTGAAGCCCATAGACAGTTATCCAATACTGATACACCCTATTCCAAAGTCCCTGCCATACTTGGAACACTACTGACCTTTGGTGACAGAAGCCAGAGTGAGGCTGTGGTGGAGGGTAGTAGTCTCCAAACATGGCAGGGACTTTTGAATAGGGTAAAGTAGAGGTGAACCTTACATCCCCTTATAACAACAAAATATCTTCTTTCACAAGACCTAGTGGAAAACAGGTCTGTTACCATGGACACTGCAGATTATTTATATGTGGCAGAACTATGCGTACCCTGTTTTTATCTTCTGCCCTAGATACACAAAAGTACCTTACCTCAACCTGGTAGTCCCATCCTTAGCGTGAATGAGAGTGGTACAGAAAAAATCTCTGGCTATTTAGATTCTTTCCTGCAACCTGTGGTAAATAAAATCAAAAGTTACATCCAGGATTCTATGGACTTCATCAACAAAATAGAGTCCCTACCAGCCCTACCAGAGGGTAGCATACTGGTAACATTAGATGTAACATCTTCATACACGGACATTCCCATTGAAAAGGGCCTCAGGAGGGCCGCTCCATCACTCATCCAGAACCGAGAGCCCAGTTCGAAGCCTAGGACTACTGAGTTGATCAAACTTGTATGTCTGGTCCTCACATGTAACAACTTTGAATTTAACGGTGACCACTACCTGTAGTTCAGCGGAACAGCAATGGGGACAAAAGTTGCACCCTCATTTGTTATTTATTTTTATGGACAATCTTGAAAACCATAAATTACTTTCCTTTCTGCTCCAACCCTAAGTGTGGTGAAAGTTGACTGATGACATTTTTGCCATTTGGACCTTTGGTGGAGAACAACAGTTACTGAAGGATTTCGTCACACATTTGAATTCCTGTCACTCCACCATAATGTTCGTAGAGAACTATTCGGACAAGGAAGTTTATTTCCTTGATACCACAGTCAGATTTGATGACACAAATAAGGTATATACAGCATTATACACAAAATCAACAGATACTCGTACTTATCTGTATTGTATACCTCAGGCCATCCTGTGCAACTAAGTTGGGTGGACCCTGCAGTCAGCTACTTATGATCAAATGTATCTGTCAATTTGATGAAGACTTGAAGACAAGTGCCCTCAAAATATTGCACTACTATAAGAGGATACCCAGACATTTACCTCCATGATGCTCTTACTAGAGCACGACCACAGAATAGACAGTCTCTTGGCTCCCACAGCCAGCACTAAACCAAGCTCAAATCAGCTCAGATCTCTTCTTGATCACCAAATACAATCCTGCTCTTCCACCTATAAAATCCATCATCCAGCATAACTGGGGCACCATTCAGGCCTCCAGGAATGCCAAAGCAAAAAGAAATTGTCCAAGGCTTCAGGAGAACAAAGAACCTGAATGGCATTTTGACTCACTCCAGACGCAACTATCCTCTGACTGAGATATCAACTGCAGTCTCTGGGATCACAGAGCAAAACCCTTCTGCAAAAAGGTCTTGCCACTACTGTCAGAGGTTAGACTCCTGTGGCAGATTCACAAGTAATTTGGCAGATCGTTCATACATAACGCCTAGAAGGGGCTCATGTAAACACAACAACCTCATGCACCTGCTCACTTGTCAATACCATGGCCTACAATATGTGGGACAGACCAAGTGTACAGTAAAAGAGAGAATGGGCGAACATTACCATTACATTATGAACTGAGATATTAATCAACCCTTGGCCAGACATTTCTGTTTACCCAACCATTCTGTGGCTAACCTTCCATTAACCATACAAATATTGGAACACATCTGTACTCTACCTGGGCTGTCACAGCATACAACATTCGGACTCGATAGAGAAAAACACTAGATTCACCAGGCACTGAACTGTACCGCCCTAATGTTAATGGGTAGATAGCCTCACTTCCTAAGTGTTATACTAAAATTTTATGTTCTGAGTGTATCTACCACAACATAACAACAGACCAACTTAGGTTGACCTTGGGAACACTGTAAAGCTTTTTGATTACTTTATTTTGCAATCTATGTGATACGTCTTTTTTCCAAACCTTTTTGGGAAAATTTCATTCCAAAATAGGCTTCCACAGCTCAGTAGGACCTGTATATGTGGCAACCAAGGAATGGTTACTTTTGCACATGACGTCTTTTAGACATGTCACTTCAAACCTGTATAGTTATAATTATATGACCGACTGGTAGTCTTCATACACGTCATGACGTACGCCTCCAATGATGCTTTCTTAATGTTAGCTAGCAACATTACCCCAGCTATATAAATAGCCATGCATAGCATTTGGAAATGCCACTGATGAGAATCTCACAATTCGAAACTGGTCTGGCTTTATCCCCCTGACTGTGTTTTCCGTCACTGGTCTTGCTTGGCTTTTTCCTTCCAGTCTACCAATACCAGCAGGGGTTGAGCACTATAATTCACAGGACAAAAGGATCAATGCCGTTGTTTCCAAGATTAATGCTGTTAATCCTTCTTCATTGTCAGGTGAAGGGTAGAGGCACCTCAATTTACCAGTTTCTGGCCAGACTGAGTCAGGTCAGCATTGTGCTAACAAGTGCAGAGAGACATCAGAGGTGTCGAGAAAGATGAAAACAATGAACCCAGAGAGTTTGGGGAGGCAAAGAAAAAAGACAGAGAAAGTAAAAGTTAAACAAAGTTCTAAATGCAGTACACACAAAAGAAGTGCAGAGAGCCTGCCTTGAACCCAAAAAAAGGCAGTGGCAACAAAGGAAGGTTGAACCTGAGCTATCCACCCAAGCACAAGGACAAGAGAATCACATTCCTAATGGCAGCACACTTGGCAAGGCTGTGTTACATGCCAAAAAAGCCCTAACAACTTCTTCCCACAAAGAAACTGCAGTCTCACGCAGGCTGATACAGAATCTCACACCATCAAAAAGAAAGATAGTGTGTGCTTTTGTTGATGAACCTCCAGTGAAAAGCAGACCGTTAAATGAACCCAGGAAATTGAGAAGTGATGCTATTTCAATTGAAGCACAAGACCTTGTTAAGAAACTCTTTCTGCAGGATGATGTCAACTGCATGTGCCCAGGACAGAAAGAGTGTGTACTGGTGAACACACACCAAGGGGTACAAAGGAGAAAAAACAGAAGTGGATTTTGACTATGGATTTGAAAGAAGCACATCAGGTGTATCTCAAGGAACACACTGAGCATCCAATTCAACTCCAAATTTTTTTAACTTCGAACCAAGTATGTTCCACCATTGAGTGAAAAAGATAAAAAAAAGTGTGCATATACGAGTACCATGAAAATGCCCATCTGGTGGCACAGGGTATAAGTAAAGTCATACTGGTACCAAACTTCCCAGTGCAAACTGATGAGATAGTATCTCCCACTTTATGAAGTACATAGAAGGAAAAATGCATCATGAGATAGTATCTCCCACTTTATGAAGTACATAGAAGGAGAAATGCATCAACAGAGACTGTGATATCTGTGGAGTTATGTTGCTGGATGAGCTCTTTCATGTTGTTGATATGACTCAAAGGAGAAATACAACTTCAAACTGCACATCTGGTGACTCACTGAAATAGTAGTAAAACACTACCAGGCACCGAAAACGTGCACTTTGTAATGGCAGTGGACAGTGTTACTGTGCAGACTGGACAAAACTCAAATTTCATTAATCCTGACCAGGAGCTAATCTATTACCATGAGCTTGACACATCGGACAACACTAAAACACAGAACTCAATGGATGCACATGAGCAAGTGTGCAGTGCAGTGCAAAACACAATTTCTGGTGAAGTTGATCAAGAGCTAAATATTGTCACTGGCACATTTGTCTTGGTAAAATTTACATTCAAGAGATCACCAAGCATATTCTTGGGGCAAATATCTGATCTCGATGATAATGCTGATGATGAAATTGAAGTGAACTTTCTAAGCACATCAGATGAAGCTGGTATTTTCATTCCCTGAAAAAATGGGTCCTCCATGATCAAGTTCTTCAAATTTTGAACACCCCAGCTATGGACTAAAGAGAATTTTACATATTTGAAAATGCACAGCCATTAAAAATTATTTTTTATTAGAAAGAAATAAGATTATTATGAGAAAGACTGCCCCTGTTCGCATCATTGCATATGATGGACTAATTAATCCCTTGCAATATCTGCAAGATTGATATTTTTGTCATTGCATATTTGAAAGTGCACTGCAGTTACAAAATAATTTTTCATAGGAAAGAAATAAGAAAATTTTGTGAAATACTGGCCCTCTTTACATCATTAATATGATAGCATAGGTACCAGATAGATATTTTTGTCAGTATGGATTTTTGCAGCAATTTCAAAATATTATTATCATTTATATATATATATATATATATATATATATATATATATATATATATATATATATATATATATATATATATATATATATATATATATATATATATATATATATATATATAGCGTAAGTCCTTTTTTCTGGAAACACTATAACTATGTGGATTATATCACTAAAGTAAAAATGTACATAAGAAGCATCACATGTGCACTCTCTGAAACAGATAGTGAACTACATCCTTTTTTTGACCATATTCATAATTATGACAAGTTGTTACATCAGTCATGCCCTGTCCATCACAGTACCTTTCCACACAAAGGCTTGTTTTTCTAAAAATGACAAAATGTTTGGCAATTTTCTTTTTGTGTCATTGCAAGATAGTTACTTTGACAATAAAATCAGTTCTTTACATTGTGCTATGGTATTGAACATGGCAGAGTTTTGGCGTTAAACATTAATTTTTAAAATGCATGTCTGACTGGCATCACTTCCCCCACATATATTAATATTCTTCTGAAATAACACCTTAATCTAAATTTTCTCATGGTGAACAGTCACCTAATAAGCAATCAAAATTTATCCAAAGCTGTTTTTCAGAACTGCATGCTTTGTCTTGAAATGGTTACATAACCTTACCTCTCAACCACCATTGCCAAGACCTCTGTGTCTTGGGCAAATAACCACCAAATCAAGTTGAGTTCTCTCACCTGATGGACTGGTGGTACCAACACTCGGTTTGTCTGGATAAGGTGGTGACTCCTGCTGCGCATGCTCCCTATATCATCCTTCCTCTTTAGGGCACCATTACTGGCTTGCTCTTTCGAGTGGAAGCTCTCTGAACTTCAGTTCACACTCACTTATCTTCTGTGGTAAATCATTTCATACCAGTACGGGGCTCTCCGGAGACCTAGATATCTGTCCTGCAGATAACTCTAAAATAGTCAGGAGTAGAGCAGGTCAATTGGCATGAAACCTATGTTTTTCAAGATGGCAGCTTGATATTCAGATTGCAGACAGCAGGAAAAGAATGCACATCAGGCAATTGCTACCTTTTGGCAGCAAGCCATCAGTGTTGACCCAGTACCCACTTTGTCCTCATCTTTTTTGGATCGTGGGCAAAAGCTGGATTCACCGAACCACATATCACAGCCTGGGATGATCATCAGTATTCCTAGGGTTGTAGCCTCCAATTGGGTAAGGTTTGTTCTCATGAACGAACTTGTAAGTACTGTGAGGATTTGGGAGAAGACAAATGGCTGCCTTTTTGTGCAGGCAGAGAGGAAGGGACTTCATGCAAGGTATAGGTGGCAGGCTATAGCTGCCAAATGCCAAGCTATTGAATGGGACTCTGTTGAATCTTTGCCAGACACCACATGAGAAGTGTAGTTTAACCCACATGGCTAGCTTGCACACTCAAGTGGCTGCCATCTCTACATCAGAAACAGTATGAAGGAGAGACAATGTAGTCATAAGCAGTGCAGCAAGAGATCTCCTTTGGGAGGTCACGAGAGCACCCAGCTGTACCACAGACAACTGCTGCATCTCTAGTGACTGACCCGCTTGTATTGGAGTCTATGGCTCAGAGTACACAGATGCAGGATGATATGTTGTGTGCACTGATCCCCCCCCCCCCCCCCCCCGTGTCAGCCTGAGGCTGTTTCTTCTTTAGAGTGTTCTTCCAAGAAGTCAGCCAATTGTTTATTGAAGATTTTGAGATCTTGGTCCCCTGGGTCCGAGCACTCGGAGCAGAAATCACACAAGTCGGTGTGGCTGAAGTGGAACCTACAGGTTTTGATCTGGGTATTCCTAAACCTCGCCCAGTCTGAGCACTTGGATCGTAAATCTGAAAGGTGCAGAAAGCCACCAAAGCTGGGACCATTTTCCCAAGCTCCCAGTTCCCAGCATTGAAAGTCCAGGCAAGCTGGAGTTAGATGGACTGCACCCAATTCTGTGGTGGTACCTTCTGCCATTAGTGGGTCTTTGGCCCATGCAGTAGTGGCCCATGCAGTAGTCGCCCCTGCTTGGCCCAAGTGCCAATTTCATTGCTTCCAACTGCAGTGCTGGCTTTGCCTCCTGCAACTCCAAAGCCACCAGCTGGCAATCCTTCTTGCTCCTGCCTATGAGGCGGGTGCCCTGCCTCCCTCTCTTGACAGGCAAGGAGCACTGGAGCTCTGCAAGGATCAGTGTTTGTGGTCGAAGACTCTGTCTTCTTCTGCTGTTGCCACCCCTGCTGCCAAGCCCAAGCGGACTCTGACTGCAGAGTAGCTTGCTGCTTCTGCCTTAAATCGGCTTTCTCTCTGCCCCGAGGCTCGTTACTTCCCCGAACTCCTTCAGGCTCACTCCTGCCTGCAGATTTCTCAGTGGGCTGCCATGGTCCCAGAGCTGAGGCTCCTAGAGACCCAGTGGATTCCCTCCAGCCAACAGACTCCCCAGTTGGTGGTCGTCATATCCCCTGCTACCATATCACTGGAAGCCCCCTCTTCACCCCCATGTGGGCTGAGCAGATGGAGGCTGCGTTTGGGGCTGCGACTACTACATTGAAAGTCCTTGCTACCCCTTCGCCTGGTGTCATAAGCAGCCATCCTGTCACCCATGGACAATGCATAATATTCGAAGAAGCTTTGGGTCTCATCACTCCCCTGGCATGTCCGAAGTCTTCAAAGCTCAACACCGAGGAGGAGGAGGAGGAGGAGCTTCTGTTTTTGGATGCATCTGTTAGCAGATCCCTGCTGAGATCAAAATCTCGACCTTCACACCATAGTTGCTCTGAGCATCCAAGCCTGATGGCAACTGTAGGGCAGGCAGAACAGCCTTCTACACCCACATACACCACTCCAGCTCCACCACAGGGCTTTGACCGTGTCAAAGCTCTTATCAGAGCCTGGTTGACGCCAAGCTGTGGTTCCATCAGAAGAGGAGAGGTGTGGGACCAGTGCACTGCCCTGGCAGTGCTTGGACGATGTGCATCAACGTACCCCCAGCCCTTTCTCACCCTTCATAGCTGTTTTACGACCAGCTCATGGTAAGACTCTTGAAACATGGGTTCGCGTAGACCCACTGAAGTCTAGCTACTTAAGGCAAGGGCATCTCCCCCCAAAGCCATATATCCAGCAGCAATGGTATTATGCTCCATTGCAGATCTCCGATTCCCAGCCACTGCCAGTGGATTTGGATTGGGAGGAGTTTGATGCTCTACAGCCAAAGTGTATCACAATGTCTGCTGGGGCCTTCAAGCAATTGGAGGAGGATGCCAGGGGATCCGTCCTTTGGGTGTCATACTCCGATGTCTTGCACCTTGGAGGTAAACCTTTGATTGTTTCAGAGGGATGCCTACCTCCAGGGTCAGAAGCTGCTTGACCTTATATTGCACATAGCCCTAAAGGGGCCTCTCTTCTCCGAAACTTTGTTTTGAGGAGAGATGGTGGTTGTATTTCACCCAGCACAGGACTTTTGGGCCTGCTCCGCTGTTCCCTCACTTTCTACCTTGGCCACCTCAACCCCGAAGCATGGCAAGTCTCAGACCACACCCACTCACCCTCGGCTTGTGCTCCTGCTGGAACACTATGCACTGGAAAGAGCAGGCAGTGATCAGAGAAGGGGAAGCACTTCAGCAAAGCCAAGACGTTGGGCAAGCCTCAGGGCTCCTGACTCTGGCAAGCTGAATCTGCTTGTCTCTGGATCCCCCTCCACCATGCCTTCAGACTCTGTGCAGCAGCCTTCCTGCTGCTGCCTCTCCACCTTTTGCCCACATTGGGAGTCTTCCATGGATGATCTGTGTGTCCTAAACATCCTGAGACATGGCTAGTCACTGCCTTTTGGCAAAGACAGGCCTGGGTTAAGCCATGAGCCCCAGTGGTTCATGCCACCCACTGTGCCCTAAGCATCAGCATTCCTAGAGGTGGTCCAGATACTTCAGAGCAAGTGCACCATAGAGCCGATGGAGAATCACCATTTTCCTGGCTTTACAACCTACTCTTTCTAGTCCCCCTAGCATTATGGAGGATGGGCCTGGTCATAGATTTGTTGATGCCGAACACCTTCCTGGTAGTCCCATCTTTCCAAATGGAAACCCATAAGTCGGGTGCAGGGGCCATATGGCCCATAGAGTGGACAATGTCCCTGAATCTCAAGGATACGTTCTGCCATGTGCCAATCATTGAGACTTGACGGGAGTTTCAGTGGTTAGCATTCTTGGGCCAAGTTTACCAGTTCAGGGCAGTGCTGTTTGGCCTTGCCATGACACAGCTGGAGTTGATTCATTTCACAGTCAGTTGCCACTTAGCTTGACCAGTCTTCCATTCACATTCATGTGTACCTGAACAATTGGCTTATCCGGGTGCTTCGAAACCTGTATTCGTAGCGTCAGACACAGACTTTTCTGGAACTTTCTCAATGTTTGGGCCTGATAGTGAATTGACGCAAATCCAGTTTTCGGCTAAAGCACTTTTGTTTTGCTCAGCATCCAGTTCGACCTAGTTGTCTACATCTGTCACCTTTTGGAGACAGGTGGGAGAGTCCCTGATCAGAGCCTTTCTTACTCACATGGTTCACTCCCTGCAACAATGGTTTTCCTTGATGGACTCCCAGGTACCACTCAGTCACCTTCACCATTGTCCCTTGCAGCAAGCTGTGCAGGGCAGATGGTCAAGGGACCAGGGCTACCATGCCCCAGTGCTGGTCCTCCCCAAGCACCATCTGCACCTTCAATGGTGGACCATTTGGGAGACACGATGTTGGGACAGACACTGATTCCTTTTCAGGCCAAGGTTACCATTTACACGGACTCTTCACGTTCCATGGTGGGGAGCTCATGCATCAGGCCATTGGCCAGTGCTATTCACATTTCAGCACATAAACTGGTTGAGACTGGAGGCAATATACTTGGAACACCTCCACTTCCAGGACCTGGTGGAGCACAAACATGTCCCCGTAATGTGTGACAACAGGACCGTGGTATCCTCTCTCAACAGGCAAGGCAGCAAGCTAATGGACGGACTGGAGCAACCTTTGGGTGTATGCCTTTCCACCTCCACAGATCCTTTCGAGGGCATTGCACAAGATTCAATCACACAACTTACAATTTGATCCTGGTTGCTCCCTGTCGGCCAGGGACAGATTTGTCTGGTACCTTTCCGGCATGGACCGTTCCAGGGAACAGAGGTCCATCCCCACCCTACCCCTTGGTAACCCTTGTAAGGACCAAGTTTGCAGAAACACAATGTTTTTTGTGGATTAATCAGATGATCCTTAAGGACTACAAAACTGCTCTTCAGAGGCCTGGTGCCTTACAGCTTGTCTCAGCGAGAGTTAAGGAGGTGCACACCTTTAATGCCTCCTGACATACCCTTTGGAATATTGTAGTTGTCAACATTCTGCGAACCTGCCAATGGCATTCGTCTACAACTTTCGACGAGCACTACTTGGACGACATGATACTTGATAGTGCTAGAGGAGGGCATGTTTGCCTTTGCAGGTGTCACAGGCTCCTTTGCTTAGGTTCCAATACTAGTCTGTTAGGCTTTCCTGATCCCATCACTGCAGCCACCTTCTTTCAGTTATGGTGCTCTTGTGGTTTAGATCTGATGCTGTCTATAGGTGTGCCTAGGACTATTTGCTAAATTGACCTAATCTGAGTATCAGGCTGTCAGTCCTGCTATCCTGGCTTTCAGCCAGTTGAGCTAGGTATTCCATGCCCTTTGGAACACATACCAATCCCCCGGCACCAGCCAGTTTTGCAACTAGATCCTGTCAGATCTCCAGGTCAGAAGCTGAAACTGGCAGCGTCTACCAAAGAGATGGACAGCTATCATGTTGGTGAATGAGTTTGGGGGGGGGGGGGGGGTTTCAGTGTGGTCCCAGGCAGGTCGGTAAGGATGAGTTCTTTCTTCGCCTGGATTCTGCTGCTGGCGGCCTGAAGTCCACGTACCTGTGAGGTTTTCCCATCAGATGTGGATTCCTAACAATGGACTGATGGTTTCGCCCTAGCTGCGGGTTCAAGTGGTCATTTATGATCAGTTTGCCAGTAACATTACACCCTCTGCCTTTACGTCTGTAAATCAGCAATGGTGGTCGAGAGGTAATGTTCCGTAACTATTGTGTGAAATTTTTAGTAATTTTGGCATCAGCAAGTACCCTTACCTCTCAACCACCCGAGAAGCCCATCCAACCACCCTGCTTCCTCTTTCAGCTGACCACTCTTCAAAAGAGGAACGATGATATGGGGAGCAGGCACACCGGGAGTCAACACACTATGCACAGTACCGAAAGATGGTGCCACAGGTCCGTCAGATTTGGGAATCAAGTGAACTCAACTCAATTTCGTGGGTATTTGCCCCCCACACAGAGGTCTTGGCAATGGTGGTCAGAGGAAAGTATACTTACTAGTACCAAAATTAATCAAAATTTCATGTTTTAACGTGTCAAAATGTCACATCCATTGCAAAACAAAAACATTGGAATAGCCCTTTTGCAGTATTATTCCCGATGTTTTCAGCTACTTGAATTTGTTATTCATAATTGAAGATGTCCTGTTCCCGACATTCTTAATATTTTATTTTGAAATCTTTTCTTAAAAACTCTACTGTATTGTAGTTTTATTGACACAGAACCCAGACAAATTTTTTATGTTGCCCACTTATTTTAACATGTTTGCATCACATACAATTAGAAAAGAAAAATTTTGATGGCCTTTGAGACCAAGTTGGTGGTGTTGATCACACAGATTGCAGGTTTCCATCAGTCATGGGACATCTGACAGCATTCCCAGTTACTGGAGGCACTGCAATTCCTCTACCTCCTGAATTCTTCGGCTCTTAAGCTACATTCTACATGGTTTAAATTTGCCTCACTTTCAAGATTTACTTTTTACCCATTCTCATTCACTGATACTAATTTTTCAATATTATTCACCCTGGAGCGTATGAAGGAAACTGAAAAACAGACAAAAGAGAAGACTGTAAATGTAAAATATCTGAATTTTATTGAAAACAGCAGTGTAACTGATCTTCAAATAACATAGTTCTAACCCTAGTCCTGTAACCCCTCACCCCAATTTATCTCCCACCCCTATATTGGTAATAGTTGCATCTTTCACTGCAGGTCTAAAATGAGAATGGCACCATCATGGTAAACACGCTTACTGTCGAATTTCTTATACTTGCACTACTGACAAGAAAAGAATATGCCAGGAACTCAAAGCAATTGACCATGTTGAGACCAATGCATGAGAAGAAAGGAACACCCTTACAAGGAAAATACAAAAGGACTCTGCCAGTCCTGTCCTCAGCTGACTTTACCTACACAGATTGAAGTGGTCCCGTGAATCACCACCATGCAGTAACCAATTTGGTTGATATCTAGTCCAGGTACCCTCCCACTAAATTTGAACAACCTCCAGCATACAGCTGGGGAGAATTTAAGCCCCCCCCCCCCCCTCCTAAAAAAAAGCAAAATTGCACAAAGATTTATATATACAAATATACATATACAGTGGTCCCCCTCACCAGGGGCCACCCCTCTTGAAAGGCCAGCATTCTTGTGCAGCAAGTATGGCATTTCCATTACATTCTCCCCCTCAAAAGAGGTCACCCCTCTTAAGGCCACTTTTTGGCTACATTTGGGGTGGCCTCATAAGAGGGGGACCACTGTACACAGAAAATGAATTGCAGCTCCCCCTCCCCCCTACTAAGCAGGTCTAAGTGCTACCAAAAAGTGTCCCTATGCAATTTGCACGCAATTGGCAAGACTGTTTTGGAATCTTTTTTACACCCCCACAAAGCTTGAAGTGAACCAAACTGATGGTTTTGGAGAAGTTGAACAGTTGAATAAACATTGCAATCCCCTCGGACTTAGATAGTAATACACAGGGATGTCTGCATTAACTGACAAGCACCAGAACTGAAAAAATGGTTCAAAATCTGGGATCCAGAGTATCACCACCTTGTGAACATTGTTTAACCCTTTCATAAGCTATTATTTCCATCCCTGTTCAGCACAATATGAGTAATGGTTTTGGAGAGGTTGAAAATAGCAAAAATTCATAAACAAGAAACCCATGGGTCCAAAGCTCTGCTGACCACCATCATTAAAAAATTCATTGAAATGTATTCAATCTACGGCCTTAAAAATTAATCAAGGTTAGTTACATTATACAATATCAAACTTCCACATAATACACATTTGTGGTACATTTCGCATCATTCACATTTTTCTTTATCAAGATATTGAATTAAACATCCTTTTCTTATGACCTTCAAAAATAGGTCTAGATCACACAATCGTTGGGTTATGGCGACCCAAAAAGTAGATCACCAAGTGGAGTTTTTACATACAATGTACTCAAAGTGCAATTTTGATCTGGAGGGTCAATTCTCATTACGATTGATGTCCAAACTACACCCTAGCATTACAAAATTACCTTTTCAAACTTTACAGGCCTGGTGACCGTATAAAAATAGGTCCAGGTCTCTGATCTTAAATAACATATTAGCATTGGACATATCCTATATATCCTATAAATTTGGCAAGTCAAATTCAAATATTTTTTGAGATATAGAATTTTGTATATTTTAAGACATTTTAACTTATAATTTCCCTCAAATTACAGGTGGCACCACTTGTATCATGAACAATCAAGACTTTGACCTCTTATACAATCCCAGTAAATTTCATGAAGATCCATACAAAATTAAGGATGCTGGACTGGTCACAAGATTTACACATTTTGACCCATATATTATATAATACTATGGGTGGCACCACCAATATTGATGTCAGTTTAAGATTTCCATACAATTTACAAGTCCTAAAAGTTATATGTGCCTAACTTAAAAGCTGTGTGGTGCAGAGCACTCACAAGATGACCCCTATATATATTTCAACTGACCATTTGATCTTGAAACCCTCAACTCTGATTAAAAAATTATCGTCCAAAATGTGTGCCCCGCATTGAGCTCTCCATACAAGGTCTGTTTGTTCAGATCTGGTAATAACTTTTCAAGTTATTGAAGAAAAACAATAACCTTGGTCAAGCGCTCAAGTATATAATTATTATCTAAAAAAAAAAAAAAAAAAAAAGGTCACAAAGTTTGGTTTTATGTACAACATAATCAAGTGCAGTTTTGATCTGGAGGCTCAATTTTCTTTGCCATTGACTTCCAAGGTACAGCCTGCCATTACAAAATCTCCTCTCCCAACTTTACAGGCCTGCATGCTACCCTCACAAAAATAGGTCAAGCTCACTGCTATTATACAACATGCAAGCATTGGACATGGTGCAAATATACTATATTTAATAACAATAAATTTGCCAAGTCTAATTACATTGCTTTTTTGAGATACAGAATTTTTGTATCTTAAAACACATTTTGGCTCATAATTTCCATCAAATTATAGGTGGCGCCACTAGTATCAAAGCAAATTAGAATTTGACCTCCTCCACAATCCCAGTAAATTTCATGAAGATCTGTCAAACATTATTATAAAAGGACGCTAGAGTGGTAACAAGATTTTCACATTTTGACCCAGATGTTACATGATACTGCAGCTGGTGCCACCAATATCAAACTCAACTTTAGATTTTCATACACCTGTTAAGTCCTGAAAGCTGTATGGGGTTATCTGAAAAACTGTGGACTATATCCCGCTCACAGGTAGAAAGGTTATGGATGGACAGACTGACATGAGTGATCGCACAAACTCTGTGACCTTTGGTCAGAGGAGCTAAAAACTAAAAGAATTGCACTGCCACCAGTTGTAACAAATTTAGGTCTAGGGATCCCCAAACATGTCCCTTCTCAATGTCCAATGAACTGGCCTGGCAGTTTCAGCCATGATTTCTATATGATTTTAACAAAAAATTTAGTCACTGGAGCAAGAACATTTGATCAAACTTGGTAGACGCCCACCCAAGGTAGATCCCCACCAAGTTTGACGTAGATCTGTCAAAGACATTTGAAGAAGTCAAAAATGTTAACTGTGGACCTCCACAGATGAATAGGCAGACAAAGACCCATCACATAAGTTCAGCTGACTGACAAGTCAGCTGAGCTAAAATGTTTCTGTTGAACACAAAACTATAATCATACCAGTCTGCATGAAATATGAACACATCAAGTTGAGACATGAATGAACATACATAAACACATTTTAGTCTCTTGAACATTTATCTGGGCAAATAATGTAGAATCTGCCCGAAACTTCAACAAAATAATCAAAATGCTAACTAAAGCATCATGAACTTGTTTGGTGGATTTCTTGACTTTTAAGAAAAATGATATATTAAAATTTAACATTAGACCATCTATGACAATAAATTGGTCAGTTTATATTCCCTCGTCCACAAGAAGTACAATAACACTATCCTCTTCGAGCCACCGAGGACAGCACCTCATGCTTTTATTTTTCATGTACGACTGCTTTAACTGGAAAACAATTGATCCCTTTCAAACTTTCATTATGCAAATAAAAAAAATTGTATGCAAATGAACACACTCAAGTGCTGCCATCTGGGGTCCTAAATTCCACTGTCTCCTGTCCAATTCTCTTTTACAACGGTATTGAATCTGCATATATTTTCACTGTTACTAACAAATTTATGCACTTTGTCAGGGGGCACTGCTACCATTAGCCAAATGCTACAGTTTCTTCAATTCACCTTAAGAAAGATACAACATGCTAAGAAAAATTAATAAAAGCCCAGAGTAGAATGTTCCGTGAAATGTGCAATTTTGGCTGAAGATTTTTCAACTCCAGATCTGTCCTTACATTGTGCAGGTTATTCAGCTCAATGGACCAAGTGCTCACACTTTTCTGAATACACACATGTGAAACAATATTATTGAGATCCAGATCGTTTAATTGCTTGGCATATCCATATCATCCAGCAGTAGATTTTCCTGATAATGTGTATCACATTGAAACCTGGCACTTGTCAATGCTCTAATACTGGTATCTTTTACCAACATGTCGCTATAGTACCTGGCAAAAATACCTTAGTGCAGTTATCAATGACATCACCCTATAAGAAGATGATCAACACTTTGATACATTGAAATAATCGTGATCTTTACATAACAATACTGAAGAACCAGATCATATTGGCATATTTCATGTAAAACTTCTGTGGACCACAAGATTAGCCTACAACCCACCAAACCTTTCCAGGACTGTGCAAAACACTCCCTTGGTCTCTGTGTATTATAAAAAATGCATACCCATAGACACCATAACCACGGAGGTAAAATGACAGCAATCTTCACAGTCCTTACTCGCTTGTTTATGAAGCACTGTTGACTGAACTGCACTGCAACTACTTCAGGAGGCTAGAGTACACGAACTATAAAAATCCTAGTAAGTTTGTTCCAAAGACTAATCGATATCATGCTAAAATATTTGTAAATTAAACATGCAGTGAACATTACATATTGCACATGATTACTCTCATATTTAAAGACGAACTTTGGTAATTAGCACTGAGATCAGAATGATGTCCTAATCCATGAATATCATTGAAATGTTACAGTTATCAGGCAATCATACATTGTATCAACTATTTCTGACTAGGTTTGTATGGACTTTCTGTCCATGGGCGTTACTGTTTGTTGTGACATGGTAATACACGGTAATACACAAAAGGGCAGTTTTCCAGCATGATATTCTTACATACATATCCTCTGTATGTCACAGCCCTTACCCCTTTATCTTCAAAATAACCCCCCAAAAAAGAGCCTGTTGTCAAATGTCGTAATTTTATGCTTCACAGTTTTCACATTTTTCATCCTTGAGATAAAAAGATTTTAAATGAGAAATGCAGTCAAGGACTACCATGGCATGCCCATGTTGTGAGTTTTCCTTGTGCTACCTCAGGACTTGAAACTCTCCGCTTGCCTTTGACAGTTGGCAGCTCAACCTTGATAACGAGGAGACGGTCAACAGAATGTAGACCTCATACAATATCCAAATGGAAGTACTGTAAATACTTCTGCTCACATCCCCCTGAACTTTTCTCCTGCAATATCAAATTTTCAATTCATACAGTCTGAGACCCAGCTGATACCAATGATTTATGAGTATCAAAATAATTATTTGCAGCAAACATTTCAGATGGCCTCTCCATACTTTCAGATGGTCATCTCTCTCCTTGGTCTTTTTCTGCATGGTTCAATTTTGAAGTTATTTGTGACCACACAGATATTTAGCACCTTTGTTGCAAGTCTCTTATAAACATACATATATAAGGTGGAAAAAATTTAATTGACTATTTTCACCCTGAAAGGCAAAAGTTTAAGGCTTAGATTACATGTGCAGCCCTCGCTGAGTCCTAGTTATAACAACACAAGGTGACATAGCAGGACGATCCAAATTTCCAAAGAGGAACTAAGCGTCAGTTTACCAAAGACTTGCATGTGAAAAGTTCTGCTGCTTCAGTGAGGCCAGCCTTGAAAATATTTTTGTTTCCAGTAACACAAATTTTATGCAGTCATCGGGTAGAACGGATTTTTTTATACTCGGTAAAAAACAGATGAAGAAGGGAGGATTATATATATATATATATATATATATATATATATATATATATATATATATATATATATATTACATCTATGGTGCCAAATTAAGGGTACACAAGCAATTTTACTGTTAAAAAATCCAAATTAAGGGTAAAAAATTATATTTTGCATTATTCAACCTGACAAAACATTACATGTAGTAGGAAGCAAACATTTTTTCCACCCTTTTGAAATTCCATATGGCACTTGTTTGGTCAGATTTTCAAGCTAGTAGCCTGGAGGGTTACCAGAAATGAACACATTTTCATGGTTGGCTTGATGTTCATGTAGATCCTCTGCCCTATCTTGAGTACATGTACATGTTCTAACAAGCACTGCAGTCAACATTTCTAAATTGGATTTCCAATGAAGCAGAACCAATGTTCAGGAGACTTCTGTACAGACACAGTGAACATTGTACACTTTTCAGCTATAAAACTGGAGTCAAGTGTGACCTTGGGATTGGTCTTGTATGTGTCGGACTGTCAAAACAGCCTCATCACTCACATATGTGGCTCAAAGAATGCCAGATATCTGTACCTGGTCACACATGGTGGGTATAATTAACATCAGCCTTGTTTGGGTACACTGGAGTGGTGCTATGTACATGGTATACCGGCACATTAAGTGGATCTAGTTATTTATAAAATGAGTATCAATGAATATACTTGTGGTCTTGAAGTTGTCCACTATCATGGTATCACATGCTACAACATTAAAAATTCATGTAAGTATCCTGGAGTTAATGTGGTTTGTCAAAAGCATAGTATAATACTTTTGAAAACAACTTTTGTAAATGATTACATACGGTGGTATGGTGCACACTCCGTGTAGATTTGTAATACTAGATGTGCGCAATCAGTAAACTTTCAACATCTAAATGACATTTGAAATAAAATGAGACAAATTACAAAACAGCTATATACAGTACATACAAAATCAAGCTTGTAAGAAGATACCCTCATAAATTAAAACATCAGACTTTTCAGACATATCATGGGTTTTTTTTAAATGCATTATGCAAATTTGCAATCGTTTTGTCACACAGGTAGGTAAGTACATAGAACCTTTGACCCTTTTCATTAAACTATGTCATTTGAGTGTTATTCTTATACAATTATGCAGACGTATTGCCTGCCAAACAGACCAATCTCCTTGTTTTCTCTACTCCACTTTGGTCTGCCCTCTGGCTACATCGTCCCTGTTTTGGTGCTGAAAAAGTGACAGAAGTTCTCATTGGTCTGCCCTTTGATCAATATTATACATGTAACAGACCACAGAGCAACAAGGTGCACACACTGCCAATGGCAAAGATGCCAACGTTCCACTTCCTGATTGGTCTATCACCTGATCTGGAAGTGATGTGCAGTTGTGTTACCCTTACCATAAATAGAATTTTTCAGTCATGGGGCAGACCAGCTTCAGTGCAGATAATATGCAGGTTGAGACTGCTTTGGAAGGCAGTGAACACTGTGCCACCCATCATAGGCAAGGGTGGAAATAATGCCAGTCCTCCAGCCCAAACTGACAGATTTCTGGCAGGACTGACAATAATAATTGTGTGTTCTGCAAGTCCTGTGGCCTCAGGACAGGACTTACTGGGAATCATTTTGACACAAGATTAGATCAGACAACAGTCCTTAGAGCTTTCCTCAGTTCAATGATTTCAATTTTTTCCCAAAAATATACAGCTGACATAGGCACAGAAAATGTCATTTCATTTAGGCTTTTAAACACCAGGTCATGAATTTATTGAAAAGAGCAGACTGACCAGTCTCAAGGACTGACAAGTATTAGTTCTGTGGACTGATAAATCCTCAGAGTTTATTTCAACCCCTGATATAACTTTACATAGGCTGTGGAGGTGCCACCTTGTGTTGAAAACTGCAGTGTGTCTTACTCCTGGAACCTGTATGTCTGTGTTTGGTCATATGAGATCAAATTAAATTACAATCCAAAATATTCACTGAATGACACATGCTAGAACATGCCAAAGTTTCAGCAGCCTGTTCTGGGCAAAAAGACACAAATACAATACCTCGACTTCCACAGTGTATGTCTTAATTGTTCCCTTATTGTCCAAATTTAATTTTGCACCGGTGACAGAAATCCCACAATTAATACAATGTGTAGGTTATAACCACAACAAATTCCATGCTGTTGTGAAAAACATAAATTTCTTACCAAAAATAAAATAAAATAAAAAAAATAAATTTCAGGCAGGCTACGAAAAACTGCATCTCAATGGTAAAAGTAATTTAATTTGATCTCATATGACCAAACACAGACATACAGGTTCCAGGAGTAAGACACACTGCAGTTTTCAACACAAGGTGGCACCTCCAGCAAAGGTGTTCGGCTTGCATCCTGGATACATGTAAATTGAATAACAACTCGTATATATCCAAAATATTCACTGAATGACACATGCTAGAACATGCCAAAGTTTCAGCAGCCTGATGAAAATTAAAACTGAAAAAATCAATAACAGGTTGCAAAAAAAAATGTTTTACTTGACTCATTTATTAGATATGTTCAGATTTTAGGGACACGTTTTGTATTATTACAAGGTTTCACTGTTTTGTACGACAACATCAATGTATGGCACATAAATAAATTTCAGTATAAATAGGGAAGACAGAAAGTTACAGCTCCTGATCAGTTTGAAAATATAGAGATTGAAAATTTGACACAGAATTCTGCTGGCCTGCTCGAACCTGGACTTGGGTAAGTTCATGCCTCATGATCCCAATTTACCGCACAGTGACAATCATTAGTGTCCAACTTGACTGTTGGTGCTTCTCACCCCATTACTGGAAGATTGCATCAGTTTTGCCTCGGGGAACTTTCTTCTGAAGACTTGAGGCCTATTTTACCAATCCAAGCATTGCCAATGGCACATATACCAAAACCTTCTCCATGCATTTACAACTACCTCAATCTAGAAAAAGTCAAAGTTTCAGCAGCCTGACAGGTTGTAAACAAACCAGGCAACAGCCCACATGTGGCAACTAGCTAACTGCTATTTATGTTTCTTTCATGAGGACATGTCCAATTTATTAACATGTGAGTTACTGAAGGCCTTGGATGAATTTATTACTTTCTGTCTGTCTGTCTGTCTTTTTTTGTCATAATTTTTAAAGGTGGCCAAGGATTTTCTGGATTTAGGTCCCTGCAAAAAAAAAAAAAAAAAAAAAAGGAAAATTGAACGTGGTCATGCAAGATGTAAACCCTATAACAAACTTAATGTGCTGGAAGTTTCTATTATGAAACTTTACTGTAGGCTTTTCCTTTCCTGATGAGAATATTGGCAGTTGTGGAATTTGAGCAGGTAAATCACAATCAAGGTCAAAGGTCAAAAATGACACTGTTACATGACAATAATTCATTTTTTTATAGTTATAAATATATGTAACTGGAGTGTCTAGTATTCTTTGGGCTATATGTGCAAAATACAGTATAAAACATGAACATTGTGGAAACAAAATGGTCATTTTATGATGCTAGATTTGATGAAATGTCCTAACATGTGTTCATTTTAAATATTTCAGTTTTTCACTGTAAATATTTGAAGTTGAACTACATATTACCGAGTAAGCATAAAATTTAATCTTACTTATTCAATGTTACTTGCAGTGTTGCAACTTTATTTTACACTGAACAGTCTGCCTGTGTTTAAAGGAGTTGGCTACCACATGATTCATGGAAAAAATGTCCATATGTTATGAAAGAGCAAGTTAAGCTGTATGTTTTGTGATAGGCGGCTGTTTATAATAATAGCAAAAATATAATTTAAAATATACTTTTATAGACAAAACATGAAACAAAACTTATCAACATCAACAAAATTATCAGTTATGAGAAAAAAATTCACTTTGATGAAAATTATCTAAATTTCGGACATTTTTTTTAGTGTATGACCACCCCCTCCTCTACACATCCTGAATTCCTGACAGATGAGAGTACATGTAATGCACAAGATATTCCCTTGAAATGCAGCTATGAAGGATAAAAGTAGAGCATATATCCCTAACATAGTGTACATATCCCTATGTTCAAACAGTGTCCTAGTCCGTAAATCATGCTGGATGAGCAAGTTATTTTGAGCTACAATGACTGTCTTGCTGACATAACTTTGATTAATGAGACTTTGGCTTCATAAGACTGTGGCTTTGTTAAAATTTTCATAACCATCTTCAAGGTTTGTCCCCATTATTTGAGACCATTCGACTGTAATATTAAATCATATTCCTATAACAAAATATTGTACGTTGCACAAATCAATCCCTGTAATGCTCCACAGTTCACCTATTTGTCCCAGTTTTTGGCTACTTTAAGGAAATGCTGCAGGGGTACGCACACAACATGTACAGATGTACATGATATAACACTCCTAGAGTGAAGTGATGGTGTAACCACCAGGCATCCCTTTCCTTTAATGTAATGTGGTCTATTATGTTTCTCTCTTTCTCTCTCACTCACACACACACACACACACACACACACGTGTATGTAAATGAAAGAGACGTTCAAAATAATTTCAATACTTTAGACTGAGAAATGGGGTTAAGTCTGGCAACTACACATTATCAGTGCCATATGTGCACCGTCACGTAGCCTGGTAACCCTGCTCATAGACCTCTAGGTGTTGCCACCATACTGTTTACTAAGTCTTCCCGTGCCTATCATGTCTACAGTCGATCTACTAAAGTCAAACTAGTTTGAATTGTAATATGGATCTCAGATTCGTAACCCTCATAAAAAGACCTTTCACTGAAGTACCACAAAATTTGAAATTTAAAAGATTATGAGTTTTGCCCCCCAAAAATTACTTGTCCATGGGTCAAGTGAAATTTGAAAGTCACTTGTCCTCAAAAGGATTTCACTCATCCTGGACAATAGGAACATAGGAATTTTTGCATTCTGAGAGTGTTTGTTATTTTGGCTTATAATGTATACACTGTACAAATAGGCCAACCCTGTAGCATACATACCCCCTGATACAACTGATAATCTTGAGGTATAAACACTAAATTTTCAAAGGTTGAAAAAAAAAACTTTTAGAGCCATTTATGATGGCTCTGAATTTCAGAACATTTTGAAATTTGAGAAGTAATATTCTGAAGGACTCTACTTTGTTTCTGCACTCTGTCTATCAAGCACATCACTAAGGTTGTAACAGGGACTGAACACACTGCATCTACATCATTATGCCCTTGATTGTATGGTGTAAGTTCATTTCAAATAAGTAATGATGTCTTCCATATAAAATCTGTGTACGATATCCAACAGATATAATTATAGATTGTAGTGTGCGTACCTCCTCCTACCCCTGAACTTTGACCCACCATAAAAGTTCACCCAGGTATCCTTGTGCAACCAAATGGCAGATTCAGATCTTTTAAATCATAAAATGGTAAAACATTCATTGGGATACAATTTCGTCTCATTCTTCATTATATGTGACTGCACAAAAAGACCCTGATTGTGACTTACCCAGATTCACAGTACTCTTGTCTCAAGACAACTGCTTCCTGTCAACTAAAGCAACTTTTTTATTATCTGGCAGTTTTACCACCGTATTATCCCTTTTCAGCCCCTCTCCCTCCATTTTTCTAGCACAAAAGCTCTGAAATACTGGCATTAAATATGTGTTTTTCATGATAATGTGCCTGTTGTTACAACTAGCATGTGCCAAATTTAGGTCTACCACTGGAGCTCACTTCAATTAAATTTCTTAAGTGCCCTGGGTGTATAGATAATACAGTACTCGTGATAGCAATGTCCTTTTTTCAAAAAATAGTTTTTCCTTTCCTGGAACAAATTGGTGTATTTATAATGCACAACCTATATAGCCACCATCAAAGGAAGATTAACAATGTAAAAAGCACAGCACTGCTGATATGGATACTCCATGTCCCAAAACACTTTCAAGTCATGATGAAAAGTATCACAAGCATGTATCAGTTATTACTCTGGTGTCCAGTCTGAATTAAATTTGAGAAAAATCTGCCCCCCCCCCCCCCATCCCCCCAAGGCATGGTAGGTACATGATGTATGATTAATGCTGAAACACATGGCATAACTCTGGTTTTAGTCACTTGCTCTGTTTGAGAATGCATGTGGGATGACATGATGGTCAACTGATCGATACCATGTTGACCACAATGAGGAAAATGAAAACTGCACAGAACTGGATGATCAGGAATGGCGCTCAATGACTTGCCACCAAAATGTAAAAGTCACAGGAATCCACTTCACTTCTTCATATTGGGCTTCATTTGTTCCACTTTACCTTGGTTCTGTTGGTGAATAACATCCATATGCTCTTCGTCTACCTTGCGCTGGTGTTGAAATATTAACATGGCGAGCTGTGATCTGCTGGCAAGTCCTTGGAGTCGACTTGCCAGACACCGTTGGTAACCATCTTCATCTAGCATGGGATTACACGTGTGCTGTTTATAGCTGTGCTTTAGGGCAGGCTCCAAAGCCCGGAAAATATGAAGCTTGTGATAGTTTACAAACATTTCAACCAAGTCGGTTTGCTTGCTCGACTTGGCTGCCAGCATTCTCCTGCGAGCCAGCTGGTAGTCCAAATTGTAAAAACTAGCATGCTCAAATAAACTGGGATCAAAGTGACCTTGGTTTTTGCTGATGTCAATATGCGTTGGATACGGCATTTGTGTGTAGATAAGATTCGGCCTGTACTGCCAAAATCCCATGGGGAAAAACACCTGCCATTCAGCAATCGTATTCATGCGAACCCGGTTCAGCAGCTCTGCTGAGAGCTCCAGCCCAACAGTACACAGCATGAGAAGAGACATTGGAGGATACTTTCTGGACACGGCATCCAGTATGTCATATTTGCTTGGATTGCTTGACTCAAGTGCCATCCATGCAATATGGGCGCCACTCATGTAGCGATTTTCATAATACATAATCATGGATTTCAACACAGCAAACACGTCTTCCTTGTACTTTTCACCAGCTAATGGGTCATAAATGAACACAATGAAAAGATGTGTGTTATCCCCACTATCAAGGCACGTATGGGCATACGAGTCCAGAAAACTAGCTACTTTCTCCCTGTCATCAGCTGTAACTGGTAGGATAAGATTCACACGTGAGTTCTCAGTTACATATGGCATTGGTATAATTTCCACTTTGTTTAGAGGCCTGATCATGTGGACACGTTTTTGGATTTCTCTTTCTCTTCCTGCTTCCTGAAGTTTGATGTCAACGATGTACTCCATTCCACGTACTGGATCAAAACGTCGGTAGCCATTGACTAGTCGTTTGAAGGTTAAACGGTTGCCGTATATCTTGTTGAGCTTTAGGACAGCTGTTTCAAGGACATCTTGTACATCTAACTTGTGAACACCTGAAAAAAAAGAAAGCAAATAGGTGTTAGCAAAATAAGCAATATATGAAATATACCATATGTATAATAGTTATAACATATAATATTAACAATAGAGTAGAACCTGTCAAGCCCAACACCTCTGTTACTCCAATACTTTTTTAGGGTGCCAACTTTTTTGTATGTGAATTAATAGGAGGGCCAACTGTTAAAACCTGCAATCCCCAAACACCTCTCTACTTTGTACACCGAACACTTGATTTGGGTCCCAAAGCAACATTTAACCTATCAAGGCTGACAGCCACCCCCCCCCCCCCCAACAAAGGAAATTTATCAATATTTGATACAAAAGCATCACACTTTTTTTATATTCAACACTTTCACCAAATTTGTGGCATTAATGTAGTCAAAGGGTGTCAATACTGTGTAGGTTCCATGGTGAGACTTTCTACAGCTGTACTTACAACAACTAGTTTAAACTTATCAAACTAGTACTGTAGTTTTAAGGGTAGCAGTATGATTAAGGGTAATACAATGTTCACATATTGTGTGTTAATGTCAGACAATAAATTGACTTTTTTATGTCATCAAATTATGCACATGGAAATGCACTGTCACAGGTAGGACAAATGTACATGTTCCAGTACATGTACATATGCATGTACTAGTAACATTAGTAATGTCGCCTAATGATATTGAAAAGTGCATGTACCGTTAGCCTTAAGTTTATGAATCCTATAAACTTTTTTCCCAAATAGCTGAAATTTTTTTCAAAATTTCTTTCTCATCTTAGACTTTATTTTTCCTTAAAGTTTTTTGTAATTCATATAAATACATTATGCATTGCCGTTGGTAAATTCCCCAATGCATGTGCATGTACAGGTGAATTCAAAGTTACCATGCCAAGTTTGGTACTTTTCTGAACAACAGTGTCCAAGAAAGTTGAGTGCAAAATTCACACGGAAATAAATAAATAAACCAGAGAAGTTTGATTTGCTTGTCAGCAAATCAGTCTGCATCCTTACAAAAACTTTTAAAGATTGCCTATTCAGTACTTAACTCCTGCAACAATAATTATCATTCAACTGTTCAAAAAAGACATAAACAATTGAGCTGCTTCTAGTGTTTCTTCAGTAACTGAAAAAGTTGTTACAAGATTTGAACAAGCAGACTATGAATGGAAAGCAGCTGTAAGTGAACAGTTTTTGAACAATAACAATTTTTAATCAGAGTTGAACATCAAGGTCATGACTAATTCAATTACTTTCAGGGATGTGGAATTTTATATCTTTCATTACATTTCGGCTCCTAATTTCCACTAAATTATAGGTGGCACCACCAGTATCATATATAATTGGCATTTTGACCTCCTCCACAATCCCAGTAAATGTCATGAATATCTATCATACATTGACAAGGTTTTCCCCAGTTTTGCAGAGCAGAAAGGTGGCGAACCTGATGGCAACCGAGAATTTCTTGTTCCAGAACATATATTGACCAAAATTAATGTTTCAAAAACATTACTAAAATAGCCTGCTTCTTAATGAAAAAAGGAGAAAGGTGGTAAAAGTTGTAAGGTGGTGAAGAAAAGATGAAAGGTGGGCCACCCTTAAGCTTATAATTTGGGGAAAACACTGCATGTTACAGTGGTCACAAAATTTTCACATTTTGACCAATATATTACATAATACTGTAGGTGGAGCCACCAATATTGAACTCCACCCAGATTTTCATACGCTTGATAAATCCTGACAATTAGATGGGATCATCTGAAAACTGTAGACTGTGTCGCACTCACAAGCAAAAACTTTACAGATGGGGAGACAGACAGGAGTGATACCCTGAGCTCTACCACCTTTGATCAGCAGCGCTAAAAATAATGAATTTGGGAATTCTTGAGTGAAACTGCTAAATTCCTACTCCTTGCATGTCCTCAAAGGCCATTCAGAAGGAGATTACTAATGAAGGTGCTGATTTTGTCATGAGAGGTCAACATCCTTGTACTTTAAAAAATGTGACCTCAGCTGTTCCATATTTCTGGCAGATATTAAGAAAATTTACCACAGGGTTCATACAGCATAGCAAAGCCAAAATTCCATACTTTTTCAAGTACTTTCCAAACCATTTTTTCCAAAATTCCAAACTCAATTATCCGTGGTTTTATGGGTATGTATATATATGTATATATATGTATATATATGTATATATATATATATATATATATAGTGGTTCCCCTCTTATAAGGCCACCCCAAATGTTTCCTTATTACGAGAGGTGGTCTCTCTTCAGGGGGAAAATATAATGAAAATGCCATACTTGCTGTGCAGCAAAGTAGCCTTTGCAGAGGGAGTGGCATCTCTTTGGGGTTGGCTTACGAGAGGGGGACCAATGTATACAATTTATATATTGAACAAAAAAACAACTTCTTGTTTGATACTAGCAAGCGCTGCTTCCCCCATATTTTTCAAGTGCACATTACTTGCACACACCTTGCATCTTGCGCTGTATTTGTTCTGTTTTACAGGCAAAACCCAGTCCTTTTATTTAGGGTTTCCAAGCCAAAGTTCATTATATGTACAGCCTACCATTGTTGTTGCGGCTTGGTGCACAATTTATGCATGCGGCAAACATTTACGGTCATTTATCCATAATTCAGGGCTCGACAATTTTTTTAAAAATCACTTGTCCGCTGGGCAGGTAGATTTCAAAATCCACTTGTCCTAATAAAACTTCTATAAACATCGTTTTTTTCTAACAATGCTAAGGCCTAGGCTAGACAAACCCTTTACCCTAAAATGTATTTGCCCCTTATTGTCGCTTGCAAAATCACAAAAAAAATGTCAAATTTTATGATTCTAGCTGCAACTGTTTGACAGTGAAACTGGCAAAATATCAAAAATACAAATTGAAAGTAAGCTATTTGCTTGGGGTGACTAACGATGAAAAATACATTGTAATTTCTGGGACTATAGGAGACCGTATAAACTTAAATAACGATTAAATAGTTGCATTTGCTTCAGTTCAGAATCCTTTCTCTCTGCCTCGGATGGCGTGATGCACTGATGGGATGCATATCGTTTGCGTACCTACCATGAATGCTATCGGTACATCGTAGTAAATTTGCGTATACAGTATTGGCAAGTTCCTCGCAATAAACGGTATTCTTAAATCAAATTCAAACGAAAATTTTAATATTTCAAATCAGATATCGAGCGTGCGCACCGTCAACATCTTGCCTGCAACTGTACACAAACAGCTGCTTTGGCCATGGGGTCTGACGCACAACACATCACCCGATTGGTCAATTGAGTCACATGCAAAAATGAGCCAATCACGGCTCGTGCTACGGTGTTTTCATCATGGTTTCCGCCCAGTGAACATGTGTGAATTTACGGAGGGAACACATAAATGGGAAGCTTTGTTTTTGTTGCAGCATAAGAAAATAAAGATTCCGGTGTTTATTGCAACAATTATTTGGAGTCACAGGCAAATACGCAAAGGTATGGGATAGCGGGAATTGCTGAATGTGTCCCAAATCAGTCCGTGAGACTGCATCAGTTCACCGCAGATCTAATCCAGTGTCCACGCTGTCACTTGCGCGTGACTGGCAGTTGTGTGCTGTTTTTGCCCGGGAAGTCATCTCACAGCACGTATTTTTTTCTAACACTGTTTGAACCCACCGATAAATAGCATTTGATGTTAATTTGCAGATGAATTTGCCCTGCAAAATATTATTATTTTTTGACGGATTTTACTAGTAAAAAATTCCAACTAGCCCGCAGGGATAGCACTTTTTTATTTCCAACAGCCCGAGCCCAATTCTGACAAGCCCGAACTTTCGGACATGCGAATTGTCGCGCCCTGAATTCATGATGGACCATCACTCGTAATCAAAATGACGCATGCTTGTTTTTCAAATCTTGCAAGGAATCCCGTTGCATTGCGAGTTGAAAAAGGTGCCTCCCATGATGCTGTGCAATGCAGAAAACCCCATAGATGCTATATTTAGCAATGAAAATAAACTACGATCGTAGGTATTGCAACAAACATTAAAATAAAGTCACACAAATAGATTTTTTTCATTCTGTTTGTTTTTGTTTAACCCGGAAAATCGCTTTTCCATACTTTTCAAGACTTCTTTATGAAATTCCATACTTTTCAAGGCCTGGAACAGAGGGCATTCAAATTCCATACTTTTCAAGCCTTTTCAAGCTCTGTGCGAACCCTGTACCACCTGTTTCCTATGTACTTGGGACATGTATATGATGAACAGAGGATCTCTAAGGTGAAAACAGAAGGTACTTTTGGTTTGTTGGAACCTAAGTTATTTTTCTTCTTCCCTCCCCCCATCAAGATTGAACCTTGTTATTTCTGTTATCAGCATCATCTTCATATGTGAAAATGTATGTCTTTCAATAATATTTTTACTTCACGTGCGTCAATGTCTTACCTTTCAATTCTTTCATGTTTGAAAAGTCTCCATCTAAATAGATATGGGTTTCTGTAAAGTAGTCCCAACGAATAACTTCAAATCTGCTCTTTGGACGGACAGTAGAATCAACACCTGATGCAAAAAAAAAGCATAAGATATTACTGCAGTGCATCTAGCATGACATTTTCTCAACTTTGTCTGTATTTGACCATGACATTTTTATGATGATTCCTTGTAAAATTTTAAGTTTCACGTTTATTATATTTAAGAATGGAACCTCAGTTCCTCCGTATTTCAACAAGACATTAAGAAAATTTACCCATACCGCCCGTTCTAAATATATGTACACTATTACATTTTATCCTATGATTGGCAAAAATTGTTAATTTCTGATTGACCAACCACAACCCAGCACTATCTTGTGTTACCAGCATGGGCATTCACATGCTTTACAGTTGGGTCAATCAGCTGAAAATAAACATTGTATATCTGCGTAACACCGTTCCTTAATCATCAAGAAATGTGTTCATTTTGAAGAATTAAGGGCATCTCCTACGTAAATGCTAAATTACTACCCGTGTTGCCACTGGATCATGATCCCTAGGCCCTTTTAATGTCCATGAGCTGCAAAACCTGTGTCAAGTCCACACAAACTGGACCAGGCCAAAGCTCCCACTTAACCCTTCAAGTGCTGATTTAAGACTCGGTCAACAGCTTTCCCTGAGGCACTTTGTGCACAATGTGCACAAAGCGTACTGAGGAAAGCTGTTGACTAAGCTTGCTTCTTGTTTTAGACTAGGCTTGCTGGTATTTGAATGAGAGCTATCTCCATGAGGAATTTGAATCTGTTAACCATTACATGTTTAATAGTAACTAAAAAAAGGACAGTATAGCCGTGATTAGCACTTTAAGGGTTAAGACAGGTGGGCACTCACCAGGCCAAATAATATGGTTTGTGCACTTGCATACATGTACCTCTTTCAGTGCCAACTGTGACTGAAGTCAAACTACTTAAAATGAAAAGCTATGACCGATAATAAGGATGCTAGATTCGTGTTCCTTGTAAAAAAAACACCTTTCATTCAAGTATACATGTACCAGCATGCCTGAGGTCACATAGAATATAATAGTCCAGGTCAACAGCTATGCTTTGGGCACCTTGTCGTTCACGCAGAGAGTCCCTTTGCCAGGTATAAGGTTTCCCAACATGGGGCACACTGAGTCTTTGAAGATGCTGAGAAACAGCAGTCTGGTCTACTATTGAAGACCTTCCAAATGTTGTTTGTTGAAAAAAAAAAAATAAATATGGTGCAGATTGGATTTTTTTTTCAAAGTTTGGTGCCGTCAGGGAAATAAGCAAAAGTAAAAATACAACAAAATTAACATGATTAAAGGGAATTTACAGTAAATATGTTCACTTTACTGTAATGTCAGGTGGAATCATGTTTTTTCAAAGTATACCTAAATATGTGTTAGTGTTTTATGTGCAGTCATGAACAAGAACAAACATTCACCAATTGGCCAGGTAATGTTATTTGGTCCATCGGGATGCAGAGGAGCCATCTTTAGAATATCTTCTTGAGTCTTTCTCAGCTCCTGCCTGGTCTGGTTGAGTTCCTCCTGACAGAAAAACCTGCAACACAAAACTCCCGATAAACCTAGATACATTGAATTGTCCCATTCCTGGAACATCAGCAAATACACCAAAGGTAAAAACTGAAGCAACCTTGCTCAGAGCAAGAGAACATACCTGTGTATTCTGTACATGGTGACATCATCTGCCACCCGATGCACCGTGAGAGCTGAGCTGAAGGTAGGGTCTGCAGTCACATATCTCAGGTCATCATCACGATCCAGACTTGGTGTTGAGTAGTGAGTGTAGTTGTAGAACTGAAACAGAATCAACTTTTACCAGAGCATAGTTCCTTTTTTCCTTTTTTTTTTTTTTGGGGGGGGGGGGGGGAGGAGGGGAAAAGAGAAGGCACATAAAGTATAAACTGGTACAGGTCCCTCCCAAACAGGAAGTACCGCCAGTAACACATCACCCATGTTATAAAAACAACATGTTAATAAGTGTCAAAATCCAAAATCATCTGGTGTTACTTTGCTTGTAATTGGAAGGAAATGATTGGGACATTAAACTCGGTCTATTTGTGCATGCAAAACACATTTTATCCATACTTCCTTCAAAAAAAAAAAAAAAAAACTTAGTTACCGGACCGACAAAGTAAAACTAATGCATCTAAAAGGCTTTCAAACATTATCTAAGTGCATGAACAATCAATTGGACACACATAATACAAGTACTAAGTTTTGTTAATAATTCTCAGAGCAGTCTGTGATGGTTTGTATACTTACGGCTGTGATGTCTGTACAGGCCTGTCCAGATGCATGCACAATACACTGTCCAAAATTGATACTGGGATCATCCGAGACGGCATTTTGAATGCACCATTCCAAACTGCCCACTACTTTATTTACCACAGACTGAAACAAAATATAAATGTGATTTTGATAAGGAAAGAAAACCAACAAGTCTTTAATGGTTACTACACACAACAATTTTATGTTTACACACGAGTCTATCAAACTGTCTTACAGTGTTTTCCCCATATAATTTTGACATTGAGTGCTATGGGATTTCCAACTTTGACCATATTTCAAGCATCACAGCCTTATTCTCCTGTACTTTAAACTGTGAAGAAAAAGTCACAGCCCAAATTTCAGGATCACAGCCCTACAATTTGTAGGGCTGTAGGGCTCTGGGGAGGATTCTGGTCTTAGCTGAACCAGTGAAACAAGTTGCATTTGGTGGTCCAGATGAGTGTTTTCCTGCCTCACAGTATTGACTATAGTATTAACTTGTGTGCTAATTCACTCTTAAATTACAAAACTACTCAGTGTAACATCACCATAGGCATGATGAGCCTACTTGAGAGGGTCTCTTTTTTGTAAACTTGGCATAACAATTTCTAATTATCTTTTTTTTAAATAAAGAACAAAATTAAAAGTTTTAAGAACACAAAAGATGAAAAAGGGTTAATGAACAGTATGGGCAATGGTATCCATCATGGGTCCATAGCCACCTTCCTATTTCGCATCAGATGTATGCCAATCTCAAAATTTCATCAGTTACATATAAAAGAGCAAGTGCCTTGAAATAACAGGATTGCTCATTTCTTCAAAACATAGCCAGATATGCCACACAGGTCTCATAATCAATGGCCAAAGAGTTGTTTGACAAAGATAGATTTGCTTTAAGTCTAAAAATTATCTGGAAACACCAGCCGTTGTCATACAAATTAAAGTAGACATTTGATGCTGAAGATGTTTCTTCAAACAAAAAACAAAAAAAAGACAAACACAAAAAACCCAAGGACAAGGCCCTGAAGGCGGGCCATTTTTTTTACATGCATGTACTGTAAATTTCCTTATTTTCATGTGTATGAATTTTCACTTTTTTTTTTTGGTATTTCACTCAAGTTTTAAATTCACTATTTTGGAGAAAAATGTTAATTAAATCTCAGAAAAAATTCTTTTCTCACAGAGGTTTTCTTGTCACGGATTTGTTTCATGAGCATAACAAGTCAAAAAACATGTAGCACTGCAACGAAATAAAGTAAATTTACATAATACATGTATGTGCTAGGATCGTATCTGAATGAAAAACAATAATGACATTTGCTAGAAATGTTCATAAATCGTTCCCAGGCTAAAACTCTCACAATCTTCATATTTTCATATTTTGTACATGTATATAAACATAAAAGAGAGAGAGAGAGAGAGAGAGAGAGAGACAGACAGAGAGAGAGAGAGAGAGAGAGAGAGAGAGTGAGTGTGTGTGTGTGTGTGTGTGTGTGTATGTGTACCCAGTTATCACCTCTTTCAAATTTTAAAGCAGAATAATTCATCACATGTAAGTCCCTGTTCAAGGTCATGTTGTTGTTGTCTGTTTAGCAGGCCTAGAGCCCTGGACAATAACCCCTGTGCAAGTATACAAGAACAATGGCTTAACTGGCCTGTTAACAGCTGAATACACAAGTCACTTCCCAATGGTCTTGCCTGATGTCCTGCAAGGGTGTGGGTATTTTACAAAGAAATACACTAGGAATATGTACATTTTCCGTAAAAACTGCCCACAGAAACCAGGGACACACTTTGTATGAAAAATGCTGAAAAGAAAGTTTTTCAGTCACACTAAGTGCTTTACATACTTAAATTATGAAATGCCAAGTCAATAGTGGATACCTACTTTATTCAAATTTATCAAAGTTTGCAGGACTTTCTATTGTTCTTTATGTTCACTCATGCATTTCACGCACATACACTATTGGACAGGGACCCCGGGCCACCAGCCACATACAAAAATGGCCTGACAGTTTTTTGGGAAGCAGGAAATGCTGCTGTGATGACTGTAAGCCTCTACCCCTGGCCCCATACTAGCTGAAAGACAGATTTTGGCTTCATTGTTGAAAACAATGTATGCTTTGAGCTCAAATGAATATTATCCAGGTATGTATACTGGCACCAGTATACACAGTGATTCAGCTGGAGTCAACACTGTGTCCGTCCAATGATATTGCAAGAAGTACCATGTAGAGCTGGTTGCCATGACAATTTGCTAAATAATCCCATTCATGCCCTTTTTTTCTGGTGTTTTTTTAATGCAAAAATTGTTAGAAATATTTTGGTGTATATTACATGTATGTTTGTAATCCATGTAATGAACTGCAACATGGTAGCTCTCTTTGTTATGTTTTTGCAGGTTGAATTACTGGTGTGAAATCATAGATCTACATTTCCACCGGCCTCAATCCAGCACTGAGACAGGCTGGCTTATTCAGTGGACTCTGTCTAAAACCTGATCTCCAGTCAATCAGCACTGGTAGAACTATTTTGTAACCACACTGAATCCCAACATGTATTTCCCTTCACAGGGTTTGCATGGTGATTATCAGCTTTTTCTTTTTTACATAAAATGTATCGAGTGATGATTGTTCCATAAAGTACTTTCAACATGCGAATGTGACTTGATATCATATGTAATTCATAATTACAGTCTACATTATTGTGTGTCAATGTAAGAAATCGTTTTTTATTCAACATAATGTGCCTTGCCCAATAATTTATTCAGACTATTTACATGGTAAAAAAGCTTTAAACTTGCCACATTTGGTAGTACTTGCCAAAAATAAGGACCATAAATGCTTTGACTAGTTTTGTCACATGTGATGGGACTAAACTTGGTTTCCCTTGCATGACAAAAAGCATCTCTTTGTTGTTAGTGAAAGGAAATCAAACAAATGCATGAGCGGACAGGCTGGACAGACCTTTTATTTTCAATTTATTGTACTTGTGTCTTTTTGCCCAGAACCACAATTTTTTTGCTTTGGCAGATTAAACACCATAATAACCCCCATCACACCACATGCAAAAATGTACATTGTGGATCTGTACAAGTATTACAAAGTCTTAAATTTGCATTTGTGTGGCCAAAATACCACTCTTAACATTCTATTGAATGTGAAGGTGGGCCTGACGGACTGCTAAAATCAAAATCAAATAGTTTCAACTCAAATTAAAACTGTGGCAGCCAGATTAGTACATACATGTACCGTGTCCCTCCCAAATATGACCCTGTGGTAATAACCCCCCTCCCACACATGAATCTGAATGATAATAATCTTGTGAACCTGAATGATAATTATCTCATGAATATGAATGACCAAAAGCAGACCAAAAATTCTATATTTGTAAGTTGGGGCATTCCCTGGAATATGCAACATAGACACTACATTTTCAAAGCCAGACTTATATGCAAAACTGAATACTTTCTGAAAGCTAACATCTTCAATAGTATACAAATATGACACCTAACTTTGAAAATTAAATTGTAATAATTTTATATATAGCATTTTTATTCAGAAAATAGTCAATTTGTGATGGACGTGACATCTGGTGCGTCTTCAAAATTTTCATCAAAACATGCATATGTGAACTGATTTTTTCTGCATGGCCATGATAATCTATGCACTTTTACTAATTCATATGATTATTCTGTAAAATTGCCAGAAAATATTTAATCACAGGTGTCATATCAAGTTGGTCTGATCATGTCTGTCACATTTTTTAACAAAAAAGTTCAATTTTTAAAAAAATAACCAAACTTCATATATTCCTTGTTTGTAATTTGATGGAATAGAACATACAATCAAAATTAGGAAATACTGCTTGAATAAAATTCATGAAGCCGGAGGGGGGGGGGGGGGGGAGAGGAAGGGCTTCTTTTTTTCTGTGTGATCGACATGACAATTTGTGACATATGTGACAGTGCCAAGACTGCATATATGGTAACCTGACCTAGATAGTAAATCAATGTTTCCTTGGCCCCTTGCTGTCACTATATTTGCTCTATGTAAAGTGTCTTCACTATTTTCTTCTCACCTCTCCTGTACGATTATAAAATAAAACAGGATTAGCCAGCGGTCCCTAAGTAATCATTAAAGCAACATCTTTAGCTTTCGAATGTTTCACCCCTTGCTAGTGAATTTTTAGTTCACAGCAGAGCTACAATCTTTGTCCCCTTTACAGTATCAGCTAAGCCTAAGGTGAAACTTGGTCAAGTCTGAACAATGCCACCAGAGCTTGAGAACCATACTCCACAGAACATAAAAAGCAATGGTTTCCAAGATTATTGCTGTTAACCCTCCTGTATTGTCGAGTGAGGTGTAGACGCACATCAATTTACTGGTTTCTGGTCAGACTTAGTTAAATCAGCATGGCGCTAAGTGGTGTGGCAAGTGTCTGACCTAGATGATGATGAAATTGAAGTTATCTTTTTAAGACCATCGGATGAAAGTAACATACCCACATAAATCCCAAAAAAGTCAAGAGCCTTTTTTTCATGACCAATTTGTTGAAATTCTAAGCACCCCAGCCATGGACAACAGAGAACAATATATATTTGAAATGCATCCATCAATTGTGTACCACAGATTTACATGGTCATAACGTTATGGACAGATGAGCTTGCTTGCTTATGTCATACGCTAAATTTTTCAATGTCCAGGTTTATCTGCGTACTAACATTGCCTATATGCTTGTGAAAACGCCATATCTCACAAGTTAACTGCTATGACATATAAAAGGCTACCAACCTTGATTCTTAACAATCAAATGAAACATATCAACATAGTACATCCAGACCCCTACAGGGACAGGGTCAATGTACTTTTATAATGCTGACTTATGGGGACCCGAGCTATGACACGTTCCCAGAACCGTTATACTCATGCCGGTACGTGCCAAATACTGGTGACCACGTACACACCCTGGTATATAAACCGGCACCAGTGGCGGTTACACCCATTCCCTGATGAGCTACAGACATAGCGAAACACGTCGGAATACTCTCCAGCAAACGGGTTTGCAGCCTTGACTTTTGCCAAGCTCAAACATTGAACTAAAAAATAACTCTGCGATCGATGATTCTTCATACATTTAGTGATATTAAACCAGAAGGCATGTAATTAAGCCCGTTTTGTATGGTGCCTTGGTGGGGTACTGTGGTCAGTGTGCAGTGAGCGCCACGTTGCTGTTGTATTTCTGGTTCTTGCTAGATGGCGCTCCTCGCAATGCTTAGTCACTTGAGCGTTCATGTGGGGCATGAATGCCAGGGATCACCAGCAACCCTTACTAGCACAAGCGACACGACAGGCGGGATAAGGAAAGGGTTCCACATGTGGGTTGAAATTCCACACACAGTAAGGTACGCCCGCATCCGCTGGGGGCGCAGCGATCGCGTATGTCCATAGGCAATGGCACTGGAAAGTGTGTCACACTTTCTGGGCCTGCGCTGACCTGCTCCTGTCGCTTCCATTTATAAAAGTCCTTTGTTGTATGATATAAGCTTTGTCACGTGATCGAATCGACCAATTAGAGGGTCTGTTTATGGTGGCACCATTTTGAATTTTCAAGATACGATCTTCCATGACGAAACAGCGAGCAAAAAATACGGTCAACTTCAAAGCATAGTATTCAATATAAGTTAGTCTTACATCATATTAAAACTTATATACATATAATTTCTGCAATCTAAGCTTTCTAATGAACTTTATTTGAGAAAAATATTCCGATGCCCAGAGAAGTTATGACCCTCCCCAGACAGGGTACATTACGGCAAAATTTGGTCCAGCCAGCTAATGCCGTACGGGCCATCCTCGTTGCACGGGGTTGTAAGCTATCGAGTAAGGACTCCTAGATACACTTATATCGCTAACATATCAATAAAACTTATATATTCTTTTTCTATAGAAGATAAGCTTTAAACTGTACTAAATTTGGATAAAATACATGAAAGCACAGAGAAGTAATGATTTCCGAAAAATGATGTAAAATTCAGACTCAGTGACAAAATGGCGATTGTTATTGGGTCGCCGTATCATGCTGTATGCACGGGAAAATCTCTCCAGAGGTCACATTTCGGTCCTACATTACATTTAAATGTTAAAAACCATAATCTATAGATCGTAAGACGTAAGATGAACATTATTTGAAAATAATCCATCGAAGCACTAAAATGTTATCATCATCACAAGTTAGGGCTCAGAACTCAAAAAGTTGCCAGGCATTGCCCAGTGCAGGACCCGAACAGAATTTTGTTAACAACAGGTTTATAAGACATTGCTGTCTTTTATTCAATCATCAGCTGTGAAGTTGTACAGTTAAAATTTGTAGCTCAATAATGAACTTTATTTAGATAAAATCGGCACAAAAATGAGGAATTAATGACCTTTACAAGATGAGTAAAAACAAGGTGACGGTCGAACTTCATGTTTGCTCCCGGTGATGGGCTCATGTGTCCCCCACATGACAAAAATGGCAGCGTGCCTCCTTGCCTCCCCGGGCATAAAGTTCTGGTCAAACTGATGCCATGTGAAACATCAAACTATTTTACAAATGCAACACTTAAAATTTTGTCAACAAAATTATGTATCCTGATATTGTATTCAAACCTTTTGCATCAAATGCATGAGTGGGTGAGAAAACCTGGATTATGCATGGTCACTCAAGTGGAACGCCACTTCTCGCCTTCTTGGTCTGGTCACACTTTTGATATACAGTGACTGAAGGACAAAATCAGCCCAATTCCAGTATCTTAAAAATTTAATATCTTCAAATCTAATTGTCATATTATGTTTTTTCAAACACCATTGTGTTTCAAATGATCAGACCTTTCCATTGGTACCAATTTCGAAGAACATCTGTGAAATTTATTTTTTTCTGGAATTACCTAACACAGTAGCGGAAGAGGAAGTCCAAAAGGGGGATGGGGGGGGGGGGTCCCCCACCAAAGAAAAGCACTGTTTTTGGTTGTCTCCTCACCAACTAAATCAATGGTGTGGTGGGTTCTAAACGACCTCCACTTTTTTTTTGTGACTAAGAACAACAGATCTCCCATTCTATTATGACACAAGGAGGCTCCCATTACCATTCATGCACACACGACAAATAAAAATAGATCATTTTCAAATGAAGTCATATTTTTGGTTCTCACCTGTGACAGAACAATACCAGCTTGTAAATTGCAGTAACCTTCACCTGGATCATCTACTGGTTTCCCAAGGTGCAAATCTTCACTTATACTTGTCTCAGTAAGTTGCTTCATTAATTTCAGGCCTCTCACATAGGAATTGTCAGGCACAAAGAAAAACCAGTCATACACATGTAAATGGTGATCGCCGATATATTTCAACATATAGAATGGTTTTAGTTGTGGTTTCTCATCCGAAAAACTCACTATGGACATACCGGAGGGCACTGATGGTCCTCTGTTGTCCATGAAGAATACCAATTTAGGTACATAATGAGATAAAGTCTTGTTTACTGCTACCCCCAATTTAACGATTGAGTCCCTTGAAGTTATAACCCCGACAAACAACTTTTCCCTAGTTTTAAGTTCTGTTGACGCATATCTGGGTCGTAGTCTCTTCGTCCTTTTACCTGCACGCGGTGCTGCTCTTGGTTTTTCCACCACAAGCCTTGGTTCAAAATCATCCTCATGACTATAGTCAAAATTGAGATTATCATTTAAACTGCTAGTCCTTCTCAGGGCACGCCCTTTTGGATCTCTCACTTGGTTATCAAACCCATCCAATTCGCATCCCGTCTCGTCCAAAAATGGTGCACAAATCATACTCAGAGTTATTCCCAGACATAGCCCGATCATAACGGGCATCACTGGTTTTGACAATATGAGGGCTTTGCCTGACATGATGACAATGTTTTCTAGTCGCTGACCCCGATACGACATACCCAAGAACGAAGTTACATGACATATTCAAAACACATCATCACATTTTCAGTCTGGACTCCTAACATCTTTCGCCAGCATTTGCCCACGGTGCCACAGTAAATACCGCGCGAGCTGACGAGAGCTGCAGCTCAACTTGCAAGCAGTAATGATAGAGCTATTTAAGCTGTGTAACCACTGGAGACACAAAGATTTTATTGACACATTGGAGATAAGACACTTTCACGCCCTCTAGGAGCCAAGTGGTACACTGCAATATTTACGAAAACTCGTGTGATTGTGTCAGGGACCTGTTATAGGTCCCTGATTGTGTAAATGAAAATAAATATTGAGGGTCGCTTTTGTGTGGTATTTTATAGTGACGCGGGTGATTGAAGCTGGCATAGTGGGCATAGCGCACGACACAATTCCAGCTTCAATCACCCACGTCTTTATGCCATAACAGACACAAAAGCGACCATCATTGCTTACTTTCCCCTTAATTTTTCTGCTCGATTACACGAAATTTAGACATTATATAAAATAAAGAGAAACAAACAGAAACTGATTTCCCCAGCATGTTCAAGTGCTGACTTCCGGAAACCCAGATGGGCGTGGCTTATTGGAATGTGGGCGGGGTTTCATGGCAGAGGCCCAGAAAGAAGTACAAGATATGCTGAACATACATACATACATACATACATACATACATACATACATACATACATACATACATACATGATGTCTGGGTGCCAACCCATACATTTTGTTTTTCCAAGAATTCTTTCTTTCGTGCTTCTTTACAACCAAATTTGTCCAGAGTTTTTCTGGGGCACCATTATTCTGAAAACCACCAAACTTGCCATTATGACTGACCCACCATTGAAATTAGGTACCTGATTTGGAATAGTCACAATGTTTAAAAATATGCAAATTAAAGCTTTATATCTTCAAAAATATTATAGATAGACACAAAGTTCTAACCTACATATATAGGTTTGAGACATCTGGCAAATCCAGTAGCATGCAAACAAAAGTTGGGGAATATTAATGTATGCTAAATTCAGTGATGAATTTCCCAACAATCCACATTTTGACTAGGGCTGCTGCTGTACTGCATGTTACAAGCCTCCATGGAGCCAGGCAACCATTTTGCATTCATGATACATGAACCTGTCTCATGGGTAGCCTTCTAGCCATGCCTGCTAGGTGTATTGTTTGAAAGGTTGATTGGTTCTCATGGCAAATGGGAGGTGGGGGAACTCCCAACAACTGTGTAATGAGGTTCTCAATAAAATACAGAGAATCTATTTCTGTTCAAGCAAGAAACATATCTGCTCCATGTTCACACTAATGCTGGACAGAGCTGTAAGTGCACCATGACTGAGACTGACCAGTGTCCTAGCTGGTCTGTTTTCACCTGAGGCTAGGAGTCTGTTGGGCTTATCAGTCCCAAGGGATCAGAGGGACTGGACTTCTGGGCAGAACAAGCCCCAGTGTACCCTCTGTTAAAACTAGACTACATACAGAGCTGAGTTTGCTAGACCCATCAAAGTCTGGACTTATAGTCCTCAATGACTGTTTTCACAACTTGGTTAATTCTGAAAAAGTATTTGGATTTGTGTCATCTCACTGGACACTTTCATGTCTTTGTTTTCTTGTAACCAGTGAGATGAAGCCTGTTCTTCATTAGTCAATACTGAGTCAGCATGCGTGTCTCAGTTCACAGGTACATGCACATGTAGTTTTGTGACAGCATCTATTAAAATTTGTTTATGTAATAAAGGAACAAAGACAGTTTTGTATTGCATGTATACACATCCCTCTGAATTATAATATGTGTACACTGTACATGCACATATACTCATCAATACTGCCCTTACGGGCTGACACTCTCAGGAGTGGACACTTTTCTCTGGTCGCTAGGGTGCCTACTGTATAGAGATTTCACTATACAGTGGTATCTGTAATTTAAGACCACCCCTAATGCAAGACAAAAGTGGCCACATAGGACAGGTGGCCTTTCATCTCAGATAAATTGACAAAGAAATAAAAGGCCAACACCTTCTCTCTCTCTCTCTCTCTCTCTCTCTCTCTCTCTCTCTCTCTCTCTCTCTCTCTCTCTCTCTCTCTCTCTCTCTCTCTCTCTCTCTCTCTCTCTCTCTCTCTCTCTCTCTCTCTCTCTCTCTCTCTCTCTCTCTCTCTCTCTCTCTCTTTACGACCAAGTTGATCCAGAGTTTTTTTCAGACATTATTTTTCCGAAAACCACCAAACTTGCCATGGTGACTGACATAACCAGTGAAATTGTGCATCTCATTCGGAATAGCCATGATGTTTAAAAATATGCAAATTTTAGAGGCAACAAAAATTTAAAACAACCATATCTTCCAAACTATTGCAGATGGACTCAAAATTTCAAGGTGCATATATACCTTTGTGACACTTGCCACTATAATGGACAGTATAGTTGTAGAATTTCAAATTATGCTAACAAGAACATTGAAAAATTTAAAAATTGAATATCTCCAAAACTATTGTACATGGAGATGCCATTCCGACTCCAATTTATTGGTTTGTGACAAAGCCGCATCCAATGAACCATGAACAAAAGTTGTAGGATTTTAATTTATGCAAATTAGGTGAACATGCAAAATGTAAGTCTTTAATAGCTTCAAAACTATTATCGAGGTGCCATTCCTACTTCAATTTATGGGTTTGTGGCATAGCCCCATCCAATGAACCATAAACCAAAGTTCTTCTAGGCTTATAATTCATGCAAATTAGGCAAATGCACAAAATTAAAATGTTAAATTGCTTCAAAACTATTATAGATAGTAGTTTCGTTCAAACTTCACTTTATAAGTTTGGGACATGGCCACATCCCTTGAACCAAGAACCAAAGCTGAGCATTTTAATTTATACAAAATAGGCTAATACACGAAAATTTAGATTATGTTGAACAATGGCAAAGTGTAGCATTTCAAACTGTTCTCATTTTGAAGGCACCCAGAGAGATTTGCTGTGAAGCAAGTATTCTTTTCTAGTTTCTACTCAGGGTTTTTTTTTTATTCGGAACAACGAATTGACATTCGCTTAACAAAATAGCTTCTCAGCTATTTTGACCTGAGTGTGAATAAATAGTCAGATAAAAGTGAAAGCAACCTCTCACAATGATGAAAAGATAAAATATGTACCACATAATAGAAGATAGTATATAAAAAAACATTTACATAAATAATAAAATGCACGACGCAAATGAATCGTGTATCAGAGACATGGTACAGCATAAAACAATGGTAGAAATGGGTGCAAGTAATAGATAGACTATTGTCGACAAAAAGAGCATTTACAGGAAAATACATCCCAGTGTCTGAGTAGTCTTTTAAAAGTAGGAAAGTCCTTGGCTGTTCTGAGCTCATTGGGGAGCGAGTTCCAAAACCAGGCATTTCTCATGGGAGCCTTTAAAAGGGCTACTATCATTCTCTTTCCTCCCTGCACTCTGAAATTCCAACTTCCCCTTTGCTATCTGACTCTGTCAATTAATATCTTTTCTCCCATACAGCTTAACAAAATCGATTAGCCAAACATTAAATATATAGGCCTATACATACTATAAAAGTGACCCTATGATGTCGTCACTTATTATCGACATCATTGTAGGCCTACATGTATGCCCCACTACGACCATGGAGTTAGGAATCTACCTCCGTGCAGTGACATACCCAGGCGCGTGTCCCGGATTTTTATCAGGAGTGGGCTCGATCGCGGATAATCGGCAGGAGTGACTTCCGGTGTGCAGAAAACTGACATGTGAAGTGCAACAAACCATACATTGTTGGAAAGCCCACAAACTTCAGATACATTTGATGGCGTTGTGGTGAGGGTTTTAGGCTTCCATGTTGACCAAGGGCGGCATCGAGTAACGAGGAAAAAATGTAAAATGTAACAGTCCTGTGCTCAGATAACGTTGGATGCAAAGACCTATATAGTTTTGTGACCTTCGGAATTAGATTAATGTTACCTATCTTTAAGACCTTCATTTGCAAATATCCAAGTACTGGCTTAATCATTCTGAAGTCATTACTCCCAAGATAAATGTCTATATGTCAGTTCAGAATTTTCAAACCCCAAAAAAGCAAAAAACAGAAAACAAAAACAAAAAACAACAAAAAATGTTTCCATTAACTGTTCAACTTTTTCAGTGCCAAGTTTTGGACTAGTCCAACAGCTTTCCTCGGTTAAAATGTACATGTACCCTTAACGATAATTCATAATTTCGCATATTCTTTAAAATTAAGAAAATGCCAGCTGCTGCACGTTTTGAACAAACTTGGAGATCGGTAACAATACATTTGTACCAACTTTAAAGATGCTCCATTCTGAGGTCTGGAAGAATAATTTAAAACACAGGATATGAATCATTTAAGAAACAAAATCACAGCGCTACCTGTTAAACAAATTATAAGCTGAAGGGTTCATCAGAGGTGTCCCTGTAAATTTCGAAGCAATTGGCCGAGCAGTTCCGGGGACGATTTTCTTCTAATTTAAAAAAAAAATACAATACAGTACAATAACAATACAGTAAAAAAAAAAAGATATAAAAAGCAAAACACGGTGACTGTAACAGCCCTGTGCTCATCTGACCTTGGATGTACAGACCTACCAGTTTTGGAGATTTCCATGATATTAATTACCATTCTAATCCATATTAACTTATATTGCAATAAATAAGGGGTTAAGCATGAATCTGTAAATGCCCGAATTGAAAATTTTGTGAAAAATAAGGGCAGCAACATCACCTAGTGAACAAGTTTGTTTGACCCTCCCACAAGTGACATTTCAACCAAATCGCAGCATATTCAAAGTGACGGTTATGGAAAAGTCCAAAATATCGAAACACACAAATTCATTACAAAAACAAAAAAGAAAAAAGAAAGAAAGAAAGAAAGAAAGAAAGAAAGAAAGAAAGAAAGAAAGAAAGAAAGAAAGAAAGAAAGAAAAAATGCAGCGCCATCTGCTAAAGACATACTCTCAGGGTGCCCAAAATGTCCCTGTGCAATTTTGTAACAATTGGCCAAGGCGTTTTAGAGAAGGAGGGTTTCCCACTGACTCGCATTGTAATCAAGAGGAATGGCAATTACCTAAAAGAAAACACCGTTAAAACTCGGAAATCCACTGCAACACCACCTATTTTGACGCTTACACAAGGTGTATTTCTTCCAAATTTCAGCATAACCTCAGGGACAGTTTTTGAGAAGAGGTCGAAAAAAGAGCAAAAATACACACACGATTTTAAAAAAAATATTTTATCAATAAATGGACACAAAAATCATAATAAACATATAAAGAATCAACGGAGGGTGACCATTTGAACCAAACTGGTAGACTCTCAGCAAGTTTGAAGAGCATCTGACCCGCCTTGATCTGACCAACGGTTTTGGAGAAGAAGTCGAAAACGTAAATGTGAACTGGCGACGATGACGCTGAAGACGATGACAACGACGAACTAAGACCCACGACAAAGAGTCAGCTGAGGTAAAAGTCCAAAAGTCACTAGGACATGACCGGTTCAATAAACTTGTCAGGAACTCAGCCAAGGTAGATCCCTACAAAGTTTGAAGAGGATCTGACCAACGGTTTTGGAGATGAAGTGGAAAATGTCATTGTGGACAGACGACCGACGGACGAAGACAATATCCTGTATGTTACTGACAAGTCAGCTGTGCTAAAAATGATCATCATAACGTCTGGCCAATATTTTGGCATATTCTATAGTTTAGTATATTTTGACACCAAAACTTCTGGAGAAGTAAAGTATATACTCTAAACTAAGAGGCAGTGTTTATCTTGATACTGTCCCTAAAATACAGGCGTTTATAATTATAATTAGTTAGTTATCTTGAACATCTTCAAAAGTATAATAGAGATGTCATTCCAACTTCTACCAGGAGGGTATTGACCAGTGCGCATCTAATGAATTTAAAACAAACGTTGTAGCAATTTGAATTATGCTAATTAGCAGCATTTGAAATTTTAAAACTTGAATATTCAAAACTATTATAGATAGAGACGTCATTTTAACTTCTACTAGAGGGTTGTTGACCATTGCGCACCAAATGAATTTAAAATAAAAGTTGTAGCAATTTAAATTATGCTAATTAGCAGTGTTCGAAATTTTCAATCTTGAATATCTTAAACACTATTATAGATAGAGATGTCATTTCAACTTCTTGGAGGGGGTTGCTGACCCCTCTGCGCATGTGATGAATCTAAAATAAAAGTTGTAGCATTTTAAATTATGCTAATTAGCAGTATTCGAAATTTTAAAACTTGAATAACTTCAAAGCTATAATAGATAGAGATGCCATTCCAACTTCTACTCCTGTGTTATGGAATAGTTGTACATCAGCATACCAATATGCTTTGAAGACACACACACTGATTTGCTATGCAGCAAATCATCTTTTCTAGTTTGCTCTGTCCTTTCTGCCCAGCGCACAGGGTGCATCATACACTGCAGCGTCGCGATACGGATTTTTTAACCGGCTTTCTGACACATGTTCTGCAGTTATAGCAAACAGAGTAGGAACATGGCGCATGTCTATCAAGATATCAGCGACTGGTTTTGGAAGGACACTCTTTGGTTACCTCCAAATAAAACATGGACAGAGTTCATCAGGAACGAGACCACATTTATGCCATTACCACGGGACATGTGGGCTCCCATTCCAATTGCTGTTGTTCTTTTCGTGGTCCGTCTTATGTGGGAAACGTGAGTAACAGTCTCGAAGCACCATATACCGGCTTGTCACTTTGTCTGACTCTTGTCTCAGTGTCTGAGTCAGTGAGTGTAGTGAGAGCCAGGCTTGTCACTTCCACCATGGCATGGTTTGCTGTATTTAACAATACCAACGTCAGCATTAACAGAATGATGACTGCAGTCATAACTCAAGCGAATCTATTGCTTGAGGTACCTGTCACGGTTCTTTATCAGTGATATATCCCGGTACAAAAATGGGGAACCGGAGGGGAGGAGCTCGGAACCCACAAGTGCTGATAATGAACAGTAAATGGTGGTTTGAAAACAGAAACATGAAAGAGGTGTATGAAAATATTCACATACAATACTGTAAATACCTATTACAGGTAGGTTCAAAAGCTACCAATGCAGCAGTCTATGGAGATCTGGGTCGGTTTCCCATTTACATAAATATATGGAAAAATTGGATAAAATTCATATTTCATGCTCAAGATGCAACAGACAATACACTACTGCATGCAGCTTATTCAGAAGCTATTAATATGAAACATATCGTAAATACATGGGCTTCCAATGTAAACAAAGTTACAGAACACTATGGACTTTCCTTACAGGACTGCGATTTAAGTCTAATAAATAAAATGCAAGATAATTACTGCCAAATGTGGAGGGAACAACTAGATAAGAATGCTGCGGATAACTACAGTGGAAATAAACTCAGGTTTTACAGAACCATCAAATTAAATTATGAATACGAGTCCTACTTAAAAACAGTAAAGAATTCTGAACACAGGAAAGCCCTAACACAGTTACGCATTAGTGCCAATAAGCTTGAAATAGAGGTTGGACGGTATAAAGCAATTCCTACTACTAATAGATTATGTAAGCAGTGTAATAATGGTGAGGTGGAGGATGAAAAACGTTTTATATTTACCTGCAGACAAAATACCGATTTGAGAAATGAGCTATTTATGCATTGCGCTATAAAATCAAAAAACTTTTCTAACTTGACAAATGAGAATAAACTTCTTTACATATTTTCATCTGATGACCTCACCACTAAAATAGCTGAATTTTGTCACAAAGGCTCCCTAAATCGCAAGTAAATCATGCAGACCTATAAGACAAGACACTTCATGCAATACCAGGGTTCATATTGTACAGAATAAGAAACTTAATAATAATATTACTTTAGCATTTGGGTCTGGAACTCTGTAGGTTATACACAAGTCTTTTCTTTAATGCTTATGTTGTCACTAATGTATGCCATGTAATTAGTTCACAGGCATCCCGCGTGAGGGCGCCCTTGCCTGCTTTGTATTGTACGTATGATAGTTGAAACCCGTTTGAGGGCGCCACTTGCTTTGTATTTGGTTCCGTGTGGACGAGAATATACAATAAAGCTATCTGAATCTGATAATAGTAATAATATGTGAAGGACTGGCAACATACAAAGCAAGCGCAGCTTTAATCCTTATGGTTGGTATATATATATATATATATACACATACATACATACATACATACATACATACATACATACATATGTAATCATATATACATTTATTATAGCGAGCTGAGCAAGCTCTATAATATATATAACAGTTAACATATGAAAATTTTTAAAAAGTTTCAAGTTATTCACCACCCCAAACCTACAGTGTATACAAATTGAAAAACGTGGTCACATCCAAATTATCATCATTATTAACCTTCAGTAGCTCCCCAGCACAATGTTTGGGAACTCACTAACATGGATCATTGATTCACAATAAGTTCTCTTAATATCCGCTGTATTTGGCATCGCTAGTTTTCCCTGAACATCATTTGGGCGAATTTTTGTTCATCCAAGGTCACAATTTTCTCCCATTTTTTTTTACCATGAAATTTAAAACTTCTGGTTAGCGTAGCAACAACTGCGAATGGCAGAAGTTTGAGAATGCCAATTACTGTGTCACGTAGCTGTCTATGGGTGGCTTTTTTGATGTAGATCATGACGTCGAGGCCCCCAATGGGCATGTTGCCAATGAATGCTCAGATTTGGTGTCGCGCGAGATTCCAAAAATCACTCTTCGTACCCACTACATCTCTGACACCGGTTACGACATTACCAATGGGGATATAGAGATCTTGGGCACAGAACTTAAATTTGTGAAACAGTGTCTAACAAAAAGAAAGGC
>OZ026612.1:20926011-20990011 GCA_964020975.1 Hermodice carunculata
TATACGACAGACTGGTTCATTCAGCTACTCAAGGTAATATGGCCGCGCCCCTCTAGACTGGTTTAGTAAATGGCCACTAGAGGGACCTATATGTAGGGACCAGGTGCTCTTGCCTGATCCACCAATGTTATTGTGGATACTTGGTAATGCTGATGTTCATATCCTAGACTATGCCTACAATGTACATGTATGTAGTATAAAACATGAGCAGGACTAGGCAACTAGCCGTTGAATAGCAAACGCAGGTTCGACAGGTTTCGATACTGTGTGTATCTCGTCAGGAACCGTTAAAAAACTGTTGATACCCAAGTATCGTGCTGTTGTAGTAACATTACACGTGATTTGTGTTTACGTTTCAGCAGCACTATGACGTAATACTATAGTATGTTTGTCATAATCTGAGTCTGGTTGAACTTTCCCATTGGCTGTAATGGGTCCAGAGTGGGAATCCCCTGGCTGGGGATCTCCCTCTGATTTTGACCTGGTTTGGTGCAAAATATTTATGTTGGGTTGACCGGAAGGGACACCCTAAGGTTAGGTGGCCCTTGCCCTGTGTTGGGGCTCAGGAAAGTGTAGATGCACTGTTCCTGTAAAATTTTTATATCTGTGTGCAGTTTTTGGAAGATTCACACAGGTGTCTGATTCTACGCATGCTTATCATAGGAAAGTGAGCTAAGACAATAAAAATTTAGTATACGACTGAGCAAGAAAGCTCACTTTCCCATGGTATTGAGACCAAATGGTAGTATAAAATGTAGTATTTATAAAAGCCCCACTCGCTACTAGGTTGAACCTACTTCCATATTAATTGTGTACTATAACAATACCAACATAGGGGCAGACATTAAGCTTAAAAATTTGTGCCAACTGGGAAAGTAAAACTGTAATTGCTGAAGAATCCAACAAGATACTTATATAATTCATGAATATATATATATATATATATATATATATATATATATGTGTGTGTGTGTATATATATATATATATATATATATATATATATATATATATATATATTTATTTATTTATTTATTTATTCTGTGTAGATGTGCATGGGATAACTTTATTGACAATCAGTGCATCATAGTACGGTGTAGCCACAGTGATACTGATAGAACAAATAAATGAATAAACATAGAATGCTAATTACACACATTACCTATCGGATGCATACAGGTGTTCCAGAGGAAGTACAGTGATTTTCTTTGCACATAATGGTTCAGTGACCAATTAAATCCTTGGAACCTAAATTGAAAAAAGACAGCATTCACGAGTGTAAGAATTGAATTGCAAGCCTGGATTTGCAACGTAGATGAGATTTACCAGAACTAGGTTGAAATAAGACAGATGCAAGGGCTAAGTTAAATGTTTTATTGATTTGGCAGAAAATTATGGGTTAAATGGCCTCAGGGTTCCCAATACAGACAGAGGTGAACATAAACGCAAGCATATACAAGTAACTCAAGGTTAACTCCCTGAGGACCATTCGACCGCCATACAGATTTGTATTCCACTACAAAATTTCATACCTGTTCTTAAATAAATACTCTCATGCTAATGCAAAACAAATGAATATCCAATGGCATCCCTTGGAAAACATTTCCTACAAGGTCTATACCAATGCTCTCCTGCTAATGCGAAGCAAATAAATCTGCACATCAGCTATTGCGCTACAAAATTGCATACATGTTTATCAACACTCTCATTATATAAAGGTAAACAAAGAAAAACACACAAAGCATGCCTTACAAAAATTACATTCAAGTTAATCTCCACCTACTCATGTTAATGTGAAGCAAATGAAAATGCACATACTTTAGACACAGAAAGGGTGGGAGGGTGCTGGGCTAGCGCTAAGCATTAGCAAGTTAGCCACTGGTTAAAAAAAAGTGTGAACTGGCTAATAGTTTTTGTCATAAGTTAGCCAAACTGGCTAAAGGATGTTCTATATATGGGTCATTCTCGGCTATTCTGCAATGAATGTGTGACATTGTAATTTTAATCTACTCATTTCCTATGTATACTGTATTGTTAGTTCAAAATGAAGATCGACACTTCAGCTTTGATGTTCCACTCATAAAAAGATAGTTTAGTTGAATAGCAGATTACTATCAGCATCATACTGAAGGATATCCAAATGTTGTGGATGTTATTTGTCAAGTTTCAGATATGTTTTTGAGGGTTTCCTTCTACTTTTCTAGGAGAGGAAAATGGTTTTTACTCTTTATTATGTATGTGTACGTTGTAATTAGTAGAAACACCATTTTTAAAATTTTTTCATATTTTTTTTATAAAGCTTTCATGTAACAAGAGTTTTGAAATGAATGAATTACTGTTCTGGATGTTACCCATAACATGTTTAAAACACAATGTTGTGCTTTTTTTGGCTACATTATTTTCACCAGAAAACAACCAAGGCTTGAAATATTGTGCAATTAACTAATTTGCATTTGAGTGTCACTCATAGCCTGTCTTTTTTCACAAAAATTGTGAAAAGAACATTTTATTTTAGCATTGAATTATTGGATGTTATCTTTGACAAATTGGCAAAATATTTTTAATTTAACGTGCATCGCATTACATAAGATTTTTATATTCATGAAAACTAGACAAGTTTAGCATAGCTGGCATGCTGGATATGTTGTTAACCTGTGCAAGAGACTTCTCTCTTTTCTGATTGGGCATCTCTAACATAAGTACAATGTAGAGGCTGATTTATTTCTAACACATAAAGGTGTGATGGATGTCACCCTGGAGCACAATGGTGGGGTGCTCTACATGTAAATTGTTTTCATCCTGAAGCAAGCTCCATTGCTTGAGATGTGTTGTAATTTGAATGTGATAGCTAATTGGTTGCTAATGTTCCTAGGCCAATGGCTGCAAAAAGTTACTTGGTATAATACAGTTTGGATGTTACTTTGACAAACTGACATTTTTTTTATAATTTTCTTGTTAGAAACTAGCAGTACAATGATTTTTTACTCTGTTGTGCACCTATACATATTAGATGGCCATAATTTGCATCATAATGACAAATATATACAACCACCATTTCCTTACAAAAGTAATTTAAAAGTCAATGTTGTGGACATTACATTTGACATTTTAAAATGTCTGCTACCATTTGTTGGTCAACTACTAACATCCAAACACATTCATGTTTCCACTCCTGCATACAGTCACAACCGGCCATTTTTGTAACATAAAACATATTCAGGTTGCCTCAGATTAAAATCTGTGTAGCACTCAATTGACCAAGGCTGAAATAAAATCTAATTGATAATGTCCACAACTGAAAAAGTTATGGACATTACAGGTTAGATTTAGTTGACCTCGCGCAAAGTTTACTGCACAATGCAGACCATGTGGTTCTGGCACTACACATAAACCTGTGATGTCAAAACACAAACATTGGCATGCTCAATGCATAATTTTCCCTTGCTGTCCCATGCTTAGAAACATTGTGTTGGGGCATTTTGTTGGATGTTATTTTTGACCGATTTTTTACATTCGTACTCAAAACATGTACAGCTGTATCTTTAAAAAAGTTTGGATGTTGTAAATTATTTAGTCCTTTTGTCTTGCTCAAAAAATGTTCCTTTTTAAACTGATGAAATAAATGTTGACGTTTTCTTCATTACTAAACTTGAATCACTTGGTAAAAAAGCCACAAAATTTGACCTAGCAGAGTAACATCCAAATCACTAATTTGAATTCATTATAAAACACCACAAACAAACTAAAACTGTGTTTAATTATATTTTGACAAATAATGGAGTACCACATCTTCAAAAACACACATTATTTACTTTTACAATTTTGTTTTCTCTGCATTCTTTAATAGAGGAATGAGGTTGGTGAAAATGTCACAAAAAAGGTGCCATTTTTAAAATTTTTTTGCCATTTTATGCAAAAAGTTGTACTTGCAAGCATTTTAATGTCATAAAATTATATTTATTATGTAAACAAGCTATATTCAAGCCAAGGATGCAAATTTTATTTTGTTTGGGATCTTTAAATATTTAAATACAATTTTTCAAAGTTGAGAATGTCTAAATTTCAGCTCAGCTGAAAATGACCCATATAAATTAGGATTGTACTCATGCAAAATGTGGCTGCAAGTTCACAATTTATTAGAAAATGATCATTATACATGTTCCTAAATCTGGTTCTTTTTGGCAAATAAAATATTCTTGATTTTAAGCAAAAAATGGCTCATGCAATAAAATCCTTGGAGCTAGCCCCAAGTAGTACCTCCAAAATTTAATTTGGCTAATAAGTTTTCAGCTAAGCTAGCCAGACTGGCTAAAATGATAAAATTTTCTAGCACCAACCCAATTGTTCTGTGTTATAAAATCATGCAAATCTTAACTAAGGGGTAATTCACTCAGATTGAGTCATTTCTGGAAGTGGGAGGTCCAAGTGTTTATACGATTTGGGGTTGCTTTTCTCATAGGAAGTTTGTAAATTTAGTTCTTCAAAGAGATTCCGGAATAAAGTGGGGTTTTTCTCTTACATGTATTTCGAGTTGATGTATCAATCATCCTCCAAATGCTCTCTTTTTCTTGTTTAGCAGCCATTTGTAGTGTTTCCTTTTATGAGAAAATGTACATTTGTGTTCTTGTTGCCTTAAAAAATACTGTCATTTTCTTCAAATCTTTGTACAGTTCCGGGCAGGCGGAGTCATACCATTTTTTTTCTTTTTAGGTTTCCCTTTGCATGGTCTATGTCCAACAAAATGTACTCTCAACTTTTTCCATTTTGTGCTGTTTGTGAGAGTATTTCTGTGAGATCAGTCACCACCTTGTTAACTGGATCATCAGAACCGTTTAATTTTCTATGACTAATACACTAATGCTGCTTTGGACATCATCACTGAACAGTGTATTTTTGAAACGAAGGTCACCAACCCTCTTGCCATTTATGCTTCTTTCCAAGGCTGTACAGCATGACCAGTGTTCTGAACTGGTGCATCATGTACATAGTGTCCCATTGTAATGCATGCAGAGAGCATACAGTGGAGACAGACAGTATCAGGAGTATGTACATGTACATGGAAACAACAGGCATCTTTCAGCAAGTCTTGTTCTACCATTATATAATCAATCACGTTTGGAGCAGCTGTGTGGTGTACAGCACATGTAATACCCCAGAGAGTCTCCAAAGAAATCTACCATTTGAAATACAAAGGCCAGAGGCTCTGCATAGCTCAGGTAGCTTTTGTCCATGTGCAGTTGGCTTTTCCCTGTCAAGGTTATTCCGCACAGTATTTACATCACAAAGTAGGAGTCGGGCAGATGTATATTTTTACCAGTATCATTTGAGAACAAGATCAGGGGTCTGTCCCGTGCAAGCATTCAAATCACCACACTCAGTATATTTGCCCCGTGCCAACAGTTTGGCCACATCAACTTCCAGTATGTCAAAGATGTCATCCGTTTTTGGAGAGAAGGTAGAAGTGTGTGGGCTTACACATACAAATACAATGAAGATATTTTGAGGTAGGCCTTGGTCAACTGAATCCAAGAGACCTCTGAGCATGTGTAGGAATGTATTTCGATGACTCCTCACATATGATCCTTTGTACAAGTAGCTGTGCCTCTGAAATATCAGTTTGTATTGGGGTCTTTGGGCATGACTTTACAGACAAATCATATCCTTCAAGTACCAAATCCTCATTTGCCATTGTTTGCACCACAATGTGCTTCAATCAGTCCGACAATATCAAATTAGTAATTCATGGACTGGTGTGCATGTCTTGTAGTTTGCAGAACCTCTGGTCGAGCTCCCTCGGGATAAAAAAGACTATCTATATTCCACCATGCCAGTTATGCCTCCCCGTGCAACGGGGGGGACATATTGTTTTTGCGTCCGTTTCTTCCTCTTCTTCTTGTTCTTCTCCTTCTTCAACACATTGTTGCTTGCGTTGCGGATGCGATAACTCAAGAAAGATTTGACTTGGGAAGTTGAAATTTTTTGTGAAGATGTTCCTATATAAAACCTTGCTTGGGATTTTAGATGGACGACCTTGACATATTTTTCAAGGTCACATGGGCATGTCATGTAAAATTGACGCGGACGCAATAACTCTGCAAGGATTTGACTTAGGAGGTTGAAATTTTGCATGTTTATGTACCGTAATATGGACCAAGTTGGGATTGTAGATGGGTGACCTTGACCTATTTTCAAGGTCACATGGCAACTTTTTAAAAATTATTGCAGATGCACTCGAGAAAGATTTGTCTGAAAGAGGTTGACATTTTGTGTGATTATGTCTCTATGTAAGACTTTTGTAACTGTACATTGCTCTTATAATGGTTTAGTGGCATGTTAGCTATCACATGGGAATGTGCAAGAAATGTACATGTAGGCCTATATAAAAGAGCAAACTAGCACCAAAGATCTGAAACTCAAGTTGAACAGTCTAGTCCCATTTATCTTTTCAGGGACAGAATAAAGTAGTTTAAAGTGAACAATAAGAATTCTTGTAAGTAAAATGTAAGTTGAAACAGTGACATATGTGGTTGTAGCCTATAGATGTGTGAAACAGCTGAAATGAAGGGAAAGTTTCTGCAGGTCAAGGTAGGTTGAATATTGACATGCATGATTGTAACCTCAAGATATCACCAATGAATAGACAAAAGAAATTTCTACATATATACATGTAACACGTATAAACAAATTATAGTTGTTCTTATCATACTTGTCATGGGATTTGGTTGTCATATGTTCTTAAGTGTCTTAAGTAAGCCTGGTGACCCTGTGGAGGTTTCTAGATTTTGATTTGTTTTAACACTGTCAGATTTCCAGTAATCTGGGTGGTCCAGTAATGTTTGCATTTGCAATGAGTTAATAATGTGTTGTTACTGTTTTTAAGAGAACGAAGGATGTGTCAGGATAGCAGGCAGTTCTTTTTTTTTTTTTTTATTGTAGATTAACTATTTTTCTCATAAACCATCAAATTTTTGTACAGAAAGTCCCAAAGAGTTAGCATGAAAGAGTTGGCCAGGGTCAAGTTGGCTTTGTGTTATCAGCCCTGTTCTGACCAGGAAGTGTCTGTAAACAATCACATGTTCATGTATGTGCATGGTCCTTGCTGGGCAAAGTGGACCACCCATCATGCCAGAAGGTTTCACAGGTTTTACACACGGCTGTTTGAGGTACAATGAAACCTCGTTATAATGACACCATTTTTTCCCTGCAAAATGTGTCAGATATCTGAATATGTCAGATAAATGAGTCATGTAACAAAGTAATGTATTACTTAGGGGTTTAACTACTTCTGGGGAGGATTGGACGTTCAACTAAGCCCGCACCATGAAGGCTTGGCAGGTTTAGTCCATGCCCGACGAAGGAGGGCATGGACGGCTGCCAAGCCTTCATGGTGCAGGCTTAGTTGAACGTCCAATCCTCCCCAGAAATAGTTAAACCCATTCTATTCCTTTTTCCGACAACATAGTAATGTTGCAAGAGACAAACAAGCAAACCTGATCAACTGAAATATCAAAAAACGCCTCAAGTGACAGACGCATCCCCCCTTTCATTTTTTTAACGGAAATAAGCTTTGCAACTTTGGTTATCACGCGGTGCTTGCAGCGCGTGCTGTTCTAAGAGCAGACTTCATGTTATACTTTGTTTATGAAAGCAAGATCAATGAAACACAATGTGCTGGCTGCTGACGTAACAAGCAACGTCAGCAATGCACGAGAGGGCATGGTTGCTTGGATTTGTTACAACTTTATGCCCGGAAAAAAAGACGAATTTACCTTGCGCGTGCATGTGACTGGGATAGAATTTAAGACCTTCAAAACCTGTGTCGTTAAGTGAATTCATATTTTGGATATCTGAGTGTCATTATAATGAGGTCTCACTGCATTACTTTATTGTTTGAAATGATTCAAACCAACACTCACAGGGACAACAAACTGCATACATAATGAAGCGTCCAGATTTGGAGTATGATCATATAGCCAAGTCCCTGAGAGGCAGGTGAAGGACAAGTAGTTGGGATTGGGTCCAAAATGAACATGCTGATATGAGTACATGTACAGGCAGGTCAAGTTACAAGCCAGTGGTACAATCTTGTAACTGCAGTGTTTCTGTTAACCCCCAAACTGGGGTATATTACCCTTTCGAAACCTCAGATACCCTCTGAGAAAATTATACAGGGTCACAAGTCTTGTTTATTAACATGTAAAATTGGTAAAAATCGAGTCTTCTCCCCTGAATTTCTGTTCTTGTGACCACCTGAAAAAATTCCTCTTGGAAATGCTGAACTGCCAGTCTGCCTTGTTGTTTATATTGTTTAGAGGTCCCAGATTAACGTTTTCAGTGCCAAGCACGATTAAAGTCGATCTACTTATTAGTCAAACTAGTCTCAATCACCATGAGGGACGCAGATTGGTATTCCTCGTAAAAAAATAACTTTCATTCAAGCACCAGCATGGCCATAGTTCCAGAGAGAATATCCCAGGTGAACAGCTTTTCTCAGCATGCATTGGGCACATTACAGCCAATGCATGCCAAGAAAAGCTGTTGACGCAGTCCAAAATTTGGCACCGAAAGAGTTAAGTTGTCCCACATATGTAGAAATATTTGTGTGCGGTAACATAATAAAATGGGAACGACAGTTTTGTGATGTGTGTATTCAGGCAGGTTTGTCTGTGGCCATAGCTCCCTCACTCATGCACTGATAGTGTTTTTGTAAGTACTATGTCCTGCTTGGAGTTGCAGTGACGGGTCAATGGTTGTGACCTGTGCAAGTACATGAAGCAGTTTCTTAAGACACCTGCTTTGGACTGTAAAGTGGATATTGGTTACAAAATGGATGATCTAATTAAACAGTCCTGAGTATTTGATCCTACCTAGGAATGGTCCCTGGTGACAGATGCTACTGTATAAAGAGATATGTATAGGTGAGCCCAGAAAAAAAAATTGCAGAAAAATGTCAATATTCAGAATTGTAGTGGAACCTTCAATTTAAGAACATCCTGCTATGTGTGACCACTGCACATGGAAACAAATATCCAATTACTGAGGCCTATCCTGTGATGGCTCCTAGTAACAGCAACAGTGTAGTAACCACTTCTACGGCCTGAAAATGGGCATACATTGTATTTCTTTCAAGGGAGGCGGCATGTTCAAAGCCATTTTTGGTTGCAGAGTTTATGCAACTGCCCATATCTGTCCGTCCATCCGTCCGTAAACTTTTGCTTGTTACCACGATACCACCCACAGTTTTCAAGTTAGCCCAAGATAACTTGGAGTACTGATAGGGTGTATGAAAATCTTGGCGATTTTTTCCTAATTTTTTTATGATTTTTAGAGTGTTTTTGCTATTTTCAACTTCTACTCCAGAACTGTCACTCAGATTAAGGTGAAACTTGGTGGAAATGTTCCTTGTGGAAGAGTCGAAGAAAGTTGGTCACTAGGTGGCACTGCTGTGGATTCCTGATTTTTAACGATTTTTTTTTTTCAATTTGGGTACTTGTCAGTCAATGCAGCTTTCCTATGGATTACTATGTAAGTCAATGGGCACTGCTCACCCAATTGCTTTGATATTACATAAAAACACTCCTAGGGACTCCTAGTTCTTAATTTGTTCACCAGGTGGCGCTGCACTTTTTATTTCATATTTTTTACGAATTTTTGTGTGTTTTCGTTACTTGTCACTTATCCAGAGCCGTCTCTCAGATTAAGTTGAAACTTTGTGGATATGTTCCTTGTGACAGGGTCAAGCAAAGTTGTTCACTAGGTAGCACTCCTGTGGATTCCTGATTTTTAACAGTGTTTTTTCAATTCGGGTACTAATCGGTAAATGCACCTTTTCTGTTGCTTACTATGCAAGTCAATGTGCATTCTAATGCTTTCTAATGGTAATTCACATTTTGGACTTTTCCGAAGAAACTGTCAGTTAGATTTACTTTAAACTTGGTGACAATATACCTTGGGTGGGTCTCTACCAAGTTTTTTCAAATGGTCACACTCCAGTGATTTTTGGATTTTTGTGATTTAAAAAAAAAAATCTTTAAAAAAAGTTGTAATAGGAAAGTTTAACATGGGAATTTCTTGTTATGGTTACAACTTAAATAATTTTGGCCAAATTTGTGCCAAACTTGGTAGGGATATACCTTGAAAGTGGCTACCTATTTTTTGCAAATGGTCACGCTCAAGTGATGTTTGGACCTTGACCTCATGAAAATAAGGTCTTGAAAAGTCTTGGAAAAGTCCTTGAATTTTGATATTTGCCAACGTGTATGAACCCTGACTGTACAGCAATGCAGTACAGTGTCCCAGCAGTATTGATTGACTGCCTCAGTGCAAAACATGTGACACAGAGCAACAGCATTATTGACAGGCACAGTTGAAAAAGAAAACCTCAAAAAAAACTTGAACTAACATATTGGTAAATGAAGGGTGACAGGATAGAAACTTTCAAAATTTTCTGCATGTTTCATGACAAGGTTTTACCTAATTTACCCCTGAATTTCAACAGTACTAGAGGCTATTCTGGTAAGATTGGGAAGTCCAGATTTAACAAAGAAATCAGAAAACACAGCTTTACTGATAAAATAGTTTAACATTACAATGCCCCCCCTCCCCCCCCCCTCTTTATAAAGCCACTCCCAGTGCATTGGAAATGTGGCCTTAGGAGAGGGCAAATAAAACATAAATATGATACTTGATGCATGGAGAAGTGGCCTTTGTTGAGGGGGTAGCCTCCAATAAGGGAGGCGTTACAAGAGGGGGACCACTGTGCCTCAAAGTGCTGTGAATTCTATAACAGTAACAACAGTTCTTTTCAGCCAGAGCTGTGTACAGTAGTTTCTCCTTTGAAAGACCACTCCTTTGGGAGACCGCCTCCTTTGAGAGACCACAGTTGTCAGGTCTTTCTGTAGTACTTTTCATGTTATTTATACCTCCTTTGATGGACCACCTGCTGTATGTGACCGCCTTTTGGGTGGCACTGGGGGCGATCTCTCAAAGGACGGACTACTGTATTCCTTTTGTGTAAATGTGAACTCTTTCAGTGCCAAATTTTGGACCGAGTCAACAGCTTTTCTTGGCTTGCATTGAGTGCAATGCGCCCAATGCATACCGAGAAAAGCTGTTGACCTGGCATATTCTCTCTGGAACTATATGCATGCCGGTACTGGAATGAAAGGTCTTTTTACGAGGAATAGGATGCTGGGATCCTTGTGATAGTTCAGACTATGGTAAAACCTCTCTTACCGAACACCTACGTATACCGAACACCTAGGTATACCGAACACCTACGTATACCAAACACCTACGTATACCGAACACCTCTCTATACTAAATACCATTTCTCGGTCCCAAATATATATTTTTAATGTTATCAAACCTCCCTGTACCGAACACCTCACTATACCAAACACGTTTTTCCGGTCCCAAGGGTGTTCTTCTTGTTATTCCCTGACGTATTCATTCTGCACACTCCGGCAGCATTTCTATATACCAGTATGCAGATGGGCTGGAACACTGGACCACACACTACATCATTTTGCCATTCAAAGATCACCCCTTGCGATGATATCATAATCAAACTTGTGTGGCACAACATCTCTGGACCAAATCAAATACTAGTGTTCGATTTGTGATAAAAGTATGACCTGAGAAGATTTCCTGTTGAAATGGCATTGGCACAGCTGTTAAACAGATGTAAGATGCAAAGTGCTATTGATTGAACGCTGGCATACCCAAAGTAGTGTTTTGGTCCTCACTTTGAGGATTGATTCGTAGGACCATCAATGGTGGATTTGTAGTTGTTATTATGTCTGTGTGTGAACACACATATATTGTTTCTCCCAATATTTTTTTTTTAGCTCTGCTGACCTAAGGTTGCAGAGCTTACTCAACCGCTTATGTCTGTCTGTCTGTCCATCCATCTTTCCATCTGTCCATAAACTTTTGCTCGTTAGCGCGATACCATCCACAGTTTGTAAGTTAAGCCAGTATAACTTTCAGGACATAGGATGTATGGAAATCTAGGTCCAGTTCAATATTGGTGGCACCACCTACAGTATTATGCAGTATATGGGTTGAAATGTGAAAATTTATGTGAAGTTCTAGCATCTTAAATGTTTCATGGATCATCATAAAATGGGATGGGATTATGGGGGAGGTCAAAATCTCGAGCAAGAATGATAGTAGTGGCGCCACCTATAGTTGTATAGAAATAATATCTGTCAAAATGTGTACAAACTTATGTAAATTCATTAGTTCAGCAAAGAATGGAGTTAGTCTTACCAAATTTTTGGATATACATGTATGTATCATGGCTAAAACTAGAATGTTGCACATCATGGATGACCTTAACCTAGCTAGTCATTCAAGGTCACCTGAACTATAAAGTAGATAGAGATGAGTAGCTAGTGGTGTGCCTTGTACATTTAATTGTGGTTATGATGTGAGTAAAACATTACTTGTTTATGACAGAGACAAATCCCTATTGTGCATGAAGTACTGGTGGCAGCCTAATTTTACATTTTAAAAAATATTACAGGAAAGATACCTGGAGTCAAGTCTCATAATTTGTTTTAATATGAGTGACAACCTATTTTTCAAGGTCACTGGGCCACACATGTACATGAAAATGAGTTTTAAATGCAACAAATCCCACAGTTTTCAATGTAGACACATATATCTTTCAGAACTAAAAGCAGATGAAAAAAATACAAAGTCAAGCATGATGGGGGGGGGGGTGTTATGGGGGAGTGAATAACTCATACATGCAGCCACTGGGGCCCTAGCCAAGGCTGAGTCACCAGGAGAGATGTCAGATGAAAAGAAACTAGTTGTTATGGGACCATGGTGAGCACTTTATATGATAAGGTCACAACTAAGAGGCCCACAAAGTTAAAAGTGGCCATGTTTTTTTCCTGGTGGCTGGAGCACTGTTTATTCTCTTTTATAGCTCTTGCAGATCATAAATTACTACTGAACCAGGTCCTCTAGTATATTATAATAGCCCTCACAGGTGTAAGTGGACCAGCATTGAGCAGATAAACAAAACCTCCCAGGTCCCACTGGCCCAGTAATCATATCTAAAGCAGGGAGGAATACCGGTAGCCTCAATTTGTGTGTGGGCCAGTGAGACTACAGCATGGTGTACATATATGGACCTTACCAGAAATATCAATTACCCTTAAGGTGGGGATCCAGTGAAGAGTAATCAAGTGTTCTACAGTTTCATTTATTTTATCTGCCTCAAAATTAAATTGAAATACCATCAAAACTATATATTTCCTGAAAGAAGAGAAATAGGGGGATACAACAATAGCAGTTATTTTTGCTTGCATTCAAAATTTCAAAAGATATAATTAATTACACAACCAATTAAATTTTAATCAAAATTCTAACTTTTGAAAAAAAATGGATGTGACACTAGTAATGCAGAATCAATTATTTTGGTGCCAAATGGAACAACACGGTATGTATTCCGAAAAGGTGTTTTGCTTTCTTCTTAACCATCACTATTTTTCAAATTATAACTAATTAAAGAATAGATAATTAAAATTTTAATTTTAAAATTTAATTACCAAATTTGAATAAACCGTTTCTTTAAAAATGAATATGACATAAAAAAAAAAAAATGAAACACCTTTTTGCAATACAAACCTAACTCTTCCATTTGGCACCAAAATAATCGATTCAGGATTACTAGTGTCAGTTCCATTTTTTTTAAAGTGAGAATTTTGATTAAAGTTTGATTGCTTATGTGATTAGTCATATCTTTTGAAATATTGTATTTAAGCAAAAATAATTGCCATTGTCGCACTCCCCTCTTCCCATTCTTTCAGGAAATATAGAACTTCAATTTTGAAGAGGATACAGCAAATGAAACTATGGAACACTTGATTAGTCTTCACTAGATCGCCACTTTAAGGGCCTGGTACAATTTTACTGCACTTTACACAGGAAAGACTGCTCCAAACATGTCCTTATATAAGCTAGACTTTTTACTTGAGATCATATAAACTATATATTTTGTGAAAGTACACATTTGGATTAGACTATTAAAATAATGAAATCTCTGTAAGTGTTAAGAAGTTTAATATCAATTCTTAATTAAAAAACTTTTAACTTTTCCTGTTTGGGGGAAAAAAGCACAAACACCAAAAATGGGAAACCTTATTTTCTTATGGGAAATGAAACTGTACACTTCTAGCAGTAAAACTGCATTTTAAAATTTTGATGAGGGTTTTTGTTCAAAATTAAACAGGATGTTTCAATTCAAGTTAATTTTTTAAACTTTTTTTTAAAAAAAAATCAACACAGTAGCATCAACAATCGTAAAGTTGGCCTCTTGAAATTTTTTGGACATGTTCTATGAGTAAAAATCTGGTTTCCTTTCATTATTGATGGCACCACCTACAGGATTACATAATACACAGGCCAAGAAGTGAAAAAAATGAAAACACTCTGGTGTCCCTGATTTGTGATAGATCTTCATGAAATTTGGTAGAAACATTTGGGAGGCTAATGTGGAATGCGAATAGTATTGGTGGCACCACCACAGGTGAACAGAAAATATGAGCCAATATGTATTTAGACCTATGAAATTCATTATCATGAGAGATAATCAGGCTGACTTATTCAAACATCACAGCATGTGTGCATCATGTCGGAAAGTACGATATTACATAATATGGGTGACCTTGACCTACCTTCTCAAGGTCATTGAGGGAATGCAATTCAGAGATGATATTCTTGTGATGGTCATTCTATCTTTATATGTGAACATATACATTTTACCATCACAGGAATATTATACAAAAAAGGGTTTATGATGTGTGGAGTCCTGGTGGCACTACTGGTGGTTTTCAATGGAACAAACATTATAGATTTAAACAACACATTCAAATCCAATATTATAATATAAATAAAGATGGAGCTTTGGAACTTACACCAACTATGCATTGGGTCAAGGGCCAGTTTTGGTGAAAATTTGGATGAGCTTGACCTATTTTTTGAAGATCAAAATACAAACTGTATGTCTATATCATTGATAATTAAGAAGTACAATATATAGACATGTATGTGCAAGTGAGCTAGGGTTACTAAATTGACACACAACATGCATTGTTCATGAGTATTAACATTTCATATGCAATGAAGGACCTTCAACTTACTTTTTAAAGGTCACGTATGGAATAAATGTGAAAAAACTGTTACTGACTAACTGACATTGTTAAGGTCCTTAATAATTTATTTATCAATGAACTTGAGGAAATGTAGTGAGAGTGTTGGGAGGCAAAAGTGTTGAAGTATCATGATAGTGGTGCTGCCACCTGTAAATCAATGCATAATATCAGTAAATGTGTTTTGAGACCATTGTAATTCATTATCATCAGAAAGAATGAGACTATAATGATTCTGGATGTACATGCATTATAAGTATATACCATGCGATTTTTTTTATATTGCATAATCTGGGTGACCTTGATCTGCTGTCCCAAGGTCACTGAGAACATAAAGTTCAGGACTCACTCATTGTTGTCTTGGCACATGCAACAATATCCATCACAGGAACTGCAGAAATAAGCCATGATTATATGTGGAGCAAAGTGCCATCTGGCGGATAAGTCAGACACTAAAATCACATAAGCTTTATATGTACGTATTTATACCAATCATGTAAAGATTACACATGCTCCTTTATGGTAGGCCTGTGACATCACAGACTCAATGAATGTACACCACTGGTGTGACCCAGTAGTTGAGGGGAACCCCAGAGCAGAGAGGAAATACAGAGGTTTAATAGTCTTGATTTGAGGGAAAAGGGGCCAATAGGAATCCTAAATGGGGGCTGCCTGTGCAATATCAAGCTACAGAATCTGATATTTGGCATTTTTAACTGTCATGCAAGGTATAAATTGGTGTTTATACCCCAGTGTCTGCGTCATGGGGGAAAACAAGCATAGAACAGGAAATATTTAGTGTAAAACTTGGCAAGTATGCTTATTTCCCCATGATGTTGAGACCGAAAGGTTCTATGGTTCAGAGCTGGTGAATCCAATGGCTATGATGAGAGAGTACTTGCATATTAAACACAGCCTTGCTCCCAGAGTCACAAAGGTGACAGTTACAAGTGCTGCCATGGAAATGCCAAGGTCACCTGAGATCTTGTACGTCCATATTATGAGGCCGGTGTGGTCTGACTTCAGTTAATTAAGGATCCAAGGAAAAGGACTTAATTAGTGTCCATGGTAATAATGGTGTGTGAAAATAAACAATTTATCAACCTTAGTAGCCAGTTCAAGTCCTTGAATGCCCAAGCTCTTTCCAAAAAAATCTGTGAATGTCCAAGGTGTTACTGGGAAAAACTTTGGACAGCTGATGTTGTATCAGATGTATTGAGTGCTTCCCCATAAAGTCGCAGATATCCCAGATTTTCTACGTGGAAAAAGCTTGGACTAAGGGAAACTCTTTGAAAAATTTACAGCCTGGTATTGGAAGTGTACTTCATATGCTAGTGGTGTAGTAGCATGTACATGTATTTGTAATGGCCGTATGGTACAACAAGACACCATGCACACATGTACAGGAGAGCTGGTCTTTCTGGCCACCATATTGCAGTGTGTGGTTTCCAAATCATAATCCATTCATTCTTAGGGATCGTGTATAAAAAAAAAAATCCAAAATATAAAAATAATAATAATAATGAATGGGGATTATGCCCCCCCCCCCCCCCCTAAATCCAAAATCACAATTTCCTGGAAAATTGTGCCTGAATATTTTATCATGCCCATGCCAAGTTAGCATTGAAATAAGAAAAATGTGACAACCTATTTCAGAGTATACCTAGGTATACTGTTCTGAATACATATAATGTGTACCATCAAGGTACCAGCATATCTTGAACAGCTTTTCTAGATCCATTATCACAATGAAATAGCATATACAGTTTTCCATCCATGTTTTCAAAGTGCTTCATCCTTTTTCACTGATCTCCATTCTTCTTGTGCCTTGCAGTGGGCATCCCCTGTTTTTGTAAATAGTGCTACAGCATTTTACAGCTGTGCCAAACAGTGAAGTTTGCACAAATTTCTGCAGTGGACCACCACACACCATTTTTTCAAAGTGAGTCCTTATTCATGAGCTACTGCCCGCAACTGTCACAATAAAACATAGTTTTGACCAGCAGATGTCACCTCTGGTGCTTCATCCACAGGCCTCCGACCGTACACAATGAATACAGAAATAGCAAGTCATTTTCTTTCCTCTTTTTTTAAAAATTCATGAATAACTGTCTTTTTATATCTTCAGAACGTGTCTTGAAAATGTACAACTGTTTTTCTTATGTTAAGGGACCTCTGCTGGAAATAAATAAAAATAGAATCAAATGGAACTACCTAAATGTGTTAAATTGACATGAATTGAAATCTTTGTAAAGAATTAAAGTTTATATATATATATATATATATATATATATATATATATATTTATATATATATATATATATATATATATATATATATATATATATATATATATATATATATATATATATATATATATATATATCATGTTTCAGACTTTATATATGCAGGCTATCTCATTATTGCAGTCTTGGATTTACTTTCAAGTCATATCAGTGAATTTTATTACATTGGAGCTGAATTAAAATACACTTAGAATGATTAATAAAAGATATGTATATATATATTATCCTATTTAGCCTTTTGTCTGTTAGTATTTATTACAAAATTATAATGTGATAAACCTTCCAATAACACCATTCAAGTCAAAAGCCACTTATATAAATGACCTTTGCAGAAGCCACTTGAGGACTCACAACTTTAAAATGAAGATGTTGGTGCAATATAGCCAAGGTGCCAGCAAAGCATTAGGCCCATGAGCCTCTTGTTATACATGATCCCTTAAGAAAAGCACACTTTTAACCCTTTCCCCCATAAGCCAGTCAGAACTGGCTTGTGGTCAAATGTCGTCTGCTTCTGTGTTTTCAGCTAATTTCAACAGTAATGAAAAACAATTTGACTGAAAATTGTAGACCTCTGAAACCTATCATGATCACATGCCCCAGGTCAACAGCTTATCTTAGCATGGGTTGGGCACTTAGTGAACAATCCACGCCAATGAAAGCTGTTGACTCAATCGTAGTTCAAGGGGGAAAGGGTCAAAACCTTCTTCGATTGATTCACCTGTGATTCCAGCCCCAAATTCCACACTGCCAGGGTTTCTGCAAGAGTGAAATTTAAGGGTACTCAGTTATTCATATTTCAAAGTGAAAAGTCTGACAATGAAGATTTATGGGGTATTTTGGGATAATTTATGCTAAAATTGTACTTCTTTACCAAAATTATAGGGCAAGCAAAAGTACCCTTGAAATTTTTTAGGGTATGCTATTCTACCTGTTTTACCCTGTGACGGAAACCCTGACTGCCATTGGTCCGTAGTAGTAAAAGTGTCCAGTTCTCACAAAATTTGCATTTCTTGATACTAAAACCACACTGCAGTGGAATTCCTGTGAGACTGAGCCGTAAAGTGAAAAGTCACTACTGCAACCACTTTCTCAACATCTTGCCTCTCTTTATACTAATCTAATAAAGTCATGACACAAAAAATCTTTACACATAGTACTTTAATTAAATATAAAAATAGACTTCCATATACAAATGGGAGGTCTTGATCAAGATCAATACCCCCTTTTTTTGGTGGTGGCGGGGTAACAAAACTCACAAAAATCTCATTTGAGGCTAATTCGGGAATTCTCCATGTAAACAGAAGTGAGCTGTCAAGGGCTTGACAGCAGTACATGTACTAGTAAAAAAAAAAAAAATTTTAAGTCTGACTGACTTTGCTGCTGGTGGGATGTCCTCAGGGACTAACATACTTTGTACCATTGACTCTACCTGATACAAGTGCAAACGTTTGATTTTGTGTGTGTCTTTAGGCATCTGTCAATGCAAATCCTGGGTCTACTTATTGTAAAAAAAAAAAATGCTCCACCCGTCCACCGAAATGGAATGTGATGCCTCTGTTGACCATTAACTTTTGGTCCCTATGATGTTTTAAATGGAAAGATTCCACTGTATTTCAACTTTTTCTGCATATAGTTGGCTAGCAGTGTCTTCTGGTCTTCTGCTTTCAGATTGGTGGCCAATCCCATAGGAAAAGCATACAATTTTAACAGTGTCCCCCCACGTGCACCAGTACCCAATGAGATTCTGGAGAAACAATTCCGAAAAGACAGAAGCTTGCCAGACATCAAAAAGCTTCAGGTGAAGATATTTTTGATACATGAATTTTTAAAAATTGCGTGTACTATTTATATTTATATCTCTTTATATGTTTCAAGTAAAAATTAGCCTGAATGAACTGTTAATCTTTTGCATTTATATGATTTGTAATTTTTAAAAAGAATTAATTTGTTAAGATAGTTTTTTATTTGTGAAATGGGATGCCTGAAGCTTTGATCCAGGAATGGATATACTAAAGCAGAAAAATTAACTTGAGACCCTTAAATTTTATATTTATTTAGAACGCTTGTTTAGAATCTCTGTCTCAGAAATATGTATGCCACAATATAATGTTTTCAGTTACAAAGAAGAGTTTAAATATGAATAACCATGGCTTAGTAACTGTGACTTATACCTACCAGAATTCACCCACTGAAGGATTATTAAGGGAGTAAAATCAGTGTTTTTTTCTTTTCTTATTTGTAATCTGTTTCAAATGTAGGCCCTGTCAAAACAAGCAGATCTTTCCACAAGGCAGATTGAGAGATGGTGGCGCAGAAGACGCTTGGCTGGAAAGCCAAGTGAAATGCAGAGATTCAAGGAAACCAGGTTGGTATGAATGGTTTAATGGTATACAAGCCTGCACATATTTATGTGAAAAGGTGGATTAAACGTCCAGCTCAGCTGAAATGTCAGTCAACTGAGTTTATCTCAACTCCTGTCCCTGTTGTGAGGAAGCACTTTCATATTTTGGACTTCACAGTAGCCGTAAGCTGGATCAGACAGACAAATGATTGCATGATTTACAAGTGACTACATGTATGACCTTTTGACTAGGTCTCTAGACAATTTCAGTAAATTTGAATAAACTTTGTATCTGTCATGGAAAGGGTGATCTGGAGTCTCAATTCTTTTTGCCATTGATGTCCACGCTACACCCTGCCATCACAAAATCACCCCTTTCAACTTTACAGGCCTGGTTACCCAACAAAAATAGGTCAGGGTTACTGATCTTGTATAACATGTTAGCATCAGGCCAGGGCAAAATCACTGAAACACCACCCTCTTTCGTGTTGGAGGTAAGATTTATAAGCATATAATATAATTTGTAATATTCTTTTATTTTTTTATTTTTTATTTTTTTCGTGAGAGGAATTTGTATAGGCAAAGCCTGTTTCCCAGTCGTTTTTCTGAATAAAATATGTTTAAAACAATAAGGTATATGATGCCAAATGTACCACAAATGTATATCACGTGAAAGCTTGATTTTGCATAATATGAATGACTTTGATTTATTTTTCAAGGTCATGTAGGCAATACATTTCAGGAAATGATTTTTTGTTCATGGTGGTCAGCAGAGCATTAGGCTCATGGGCCTCTTGTTTTTTGAAACCTTGATCACACGTATTTTATAACTGCTATGGACCTCCTGTTTACAAGTTGTGAACTACGTACTGAAAAACATTTTTTCTTTGTAACTGGAAATTTTGACCCAATTTCAACAAATAGCAATAGAAAGACAAGGGAAGTGTTAAAAGCAGATACACGATGTGGTAAAATGCCTGACTGGTTTTGTCCACGACTGGATTCATTAGAGGCAAGTGAGTTCTGTCAGACACCCAGGGTTGAACATAAGTGTTCATGTTCACTAGTTACAGGGAGCTGGTCTCTATTCCAATGCTCTGCTCTATGATTCAATAGAAACTGAATGCGGCATTAAATATATCAGTCTTTTAAAAGGCACGATAACCGGACCACAGATATTGACAACACAACTGTATCATGATGTTACTGGTATGATGTCCATCACATACTGACTCCCAGTCCACTGGACAGCAGAGCTGAATTAAATTATATTGCTGGTCCTCACAAATGTGTGACATGTTTGTTTGATTGACAGGCCATTTGTACCAGATAGGGCCAAAGAACGAAGCATGTTTTTTTTTTTCAGTAATGCTGAGAGAGAAGACTCTCCCCCATTGAAAAAACTTGACCATGTCTGTATCAGAAATCCAATCTGTTGTGACCAAGTTGTATTATTTGTGACACTGTTGCTGTCAAGTTGGATAACTGGTGGCGGTTTGCTGCATTCTCAGTGCTGATTGATCTTCAAGGCACAGTTGTCAAAAGATGGAAGGAACAGAACAAATTAAGGTAGCACTTGACAGAGCACGCAGAGCTCTCCATCCAATGGTGGGCAGTGAGGTGAATGGTTGAAAACATTGCAACATTATGTGATCCAGACTCCTAATGACTTGATTTGACCCTTTCTTGGGCATGAAATGTCTCAGGGGAGCACATTTCAACAAAGTTTAGTTTAAGGGTGTCTGTCTCATTAGACTGTGACGAACTGATCTGTGGGTTGCTTTAACCAATAAACATGTAACAGTTGCTGTGAGCTGTTCACAGACCAACACACATCTGGACATGTATTTGTGTCTTTTTGCCCAGAACCACTTCCTAGTAGTCATCACCCTATTCCGCAGTCTGAACTCTTTACTCTCCATAAGCTAACCTGTCCCTGTCTAACCTAAATATATATATGGAAGTGCTATTGTCCATATTGCACACGTTGTTCCGTAAAATTTTGCCATAGGCTGTATTAGCCTAAATATATTAAAGGGTCTTTAGCGGGTAACTACTCAGAACATGTTTTGGACCCTATTACCCATACATGTCTCTCTGAGTAGCGGCTCCTTGTCTAAGCTAAATATTCAGCAAAGACAACCCACATAATAATGAACAAATATGAACATGGCAAATGATGAATAAGCTAAATACGTGAAGTTATGCTTATAAATACAGAGCTTCATTATGAAAGAAGAATACCTGTCAAACAAACCATAATTACTAAATTTGTATAGTACAGGTTCAGATAAGAACAATTTGACTTACCCCTGAACCAATATGTACCCTTTCTAGCTGTACAGCTTATCCTAGTTAAACCACCTGCCAGTGTATAACTGAAGTGGAAACAAGCTGGGGCATTATATTCAGTCCCAGTGATTGTAAAATAAACAGTTGCAGCTAGACCACCTGTACAAACCAAGGGAAATCCTGACAAGGACTGCAACAATGGACATCCTGCACCAGAAATGTAAAACAAACTCCATATATATATACATATATATATATATATATATATATATATATATATATATATATATATATATATGTATATATATGTATATATATGTGTATATATATATACACACATATATATACACATATACATATATATATATATATATATACATATATATATACATATATATATACACACATATATACATATATATACATACATATATATATATATGTCTATTGCCAACTGAATTTATTACTCAGCATTGTGAAAATTTTAATATGGACTTGTCTCTGTATCTGTGCTTCATATAGATGAAGTGGAAAGACCTCCTATCAGAGGAATAAAGGCACTGGGACTCTCTCCATGAATGTGGACATAACTAAGTTCCTTTATGTGTGACTTACTAGCTTTTAACTGGGTATGCCACAAAAATGAAGTGAATCTGGACTACAAATGTAGGTATTTTTTTAGTGCAGTCATTTATCTCCAGGCAGCCAGCAGGCTGTTTGTGTTGCTCTACTTGTGTGGCTGTCACATTGATCGCTAGTCCACAATACACTCCTGTGATAGTTGGAGGATACATTACAAATGCAGCCAAAAAAAAAAGCCTGCAATTTAACTCCTTCAATGCCGAGTTTTTTACTCTGTCAACGGCTTTTCAGTCTGGAACTATTTTCATGCAAGTACATGAATGAAAGGCCTTTTTCACAAAGAATATGAATTGAGTATCTGTATGATAATTCAGAGAAGTTTGACACAAGTAGTTTGACTTAAGTCGCAGTTGGCACCGGAAGAGTAAACTGACTGGACCACCGGACCACCTGCTGATGGCACTGTGTCAGGGACCAGTTTATTGTAGTTTGTAATGGATACCCCAACAAACCAGAGCCATGGGGGGGGGGGGGGATTGTCCCACCAGCATTCCTCAGCAATGTAAGACTAAACATTATAATGGTATTTAGTATAGATGTTGAATGTATGAAATCAATCTCAATATATTAACTGGTTACTGACGATTTCAGCCAGATTTCTTTGTGTCACCAACAGCCTTGCAGTGTGTACCTTTTCTATCACTCTGAACTGGCTCTCTAGAACACAGTCAAGTAAGGCTAGACCTGATCAATGGAAACCTATTGTGGTTGGGAAGATATTGCAATGTTTTCCCCCCTAGTGCTGAATGAAGCATGACTCAGCAATGAAGAAGGAAAGTGATGCTACACAGCTGTAGTGAGGATTAGTGCAAATCATGTACCAACATAAGAAATCCCTGATATATAGTCCAATGAGGGAGATTGTGTCATTTTTTTTTCTTTTTCAAAGCTTGTTGAAGCATGACGTTATCAATGCAGTGTGACAATGATAGAACATTATGTCTCATAATAATTTGTATTTAAATCATCAGCCCAAGTGTGACAGAGTTGCCTGGACTGGCCTGTGTAGTCAAATGGCACTGCTCCAATGCTCAATGAAGCATGACCTCATCAGAGAAGTGTGGCAGCTGTGGCCCATGTCTCTAGTGATGATTGCTATAAACCATGTTACCCGTTATCAATACCATGCCCAGTGTACTTTATGAGAAAGTGCCAGTGCAAAGGTTTATGCAATGCTCACTGAAGTATAACTTGATCAATGAAGAGCCACGGTGATGGCTTATAGTAATGATAACGATAGATTATCCACACAAGGTTGAAAGCCCAACCTTGTCCAGTTAATGAAATAATGCTACTCTCACAGAGCCTCCAAGCCAGCCTATGTTAAAAGTGGGAGATCTCCCTCCTGCAGGTACTGAAAACTGGGAGGGTGAGCGCCAAAGGCACGAAGCATAGCTCAGGGTGTCTGGGAGTATGCTCCCTCAGGAAAAAATTGAAATTTGAACCTTCATTTCCTTCATATTGAACCATTTTAAGCACCATCATAGACATATTCTGCACGTATATAGCACAACAACTCAGCAAAAGAGTACAACTTCACAGCCACCGATGGAATAATATTACTTTTTAAGAAAAAATTTATGAGCAATTGACAGGGCAAGGCCAAAAATGACTAAAAGCCCTCCAACCACCGACTCAAAATACCTGACTGGTTTAACCAGTTGTCTGGCTGATCAAAAGACAGTTTAATGGCTGTGCATGCATGCTTTACCGGTATATAGTGGGTGCGACATACATGTGACTTCCGTCCAGGTCTATGTTCATACATGCACGTGACTTAACAAAACGAAAAGTCATGTGTGGTGTGATTGCAATGTATGAACCCTTGGCAATGCAGCCAGTAGGCTACAGATCCTACCACTTTTTAATTTTACAGGAAGTGGGAGACTAAAAAAGTAAGAAAAAGGAGGAGATCTCCTGCTGAGGCAGGAGACTTGGAGGGTCTGCTCTCAAGTTTTTTTTGGTTTTTTTTGGGGGGGGGGGGGGGGCTGACTGACAGATGCCTGGAAAGTGAGTGCATAGTCTGTCCAACAGCTAACAGTGGTGACACAAAAATCAGATGAAAATTGACCAAATTATGTCTAGAAGTACTGCAGATGATCAAATGACTTGGACCTATAGAGGTCACATGTAATTTACAAAAATTATCACATCAGCTAGTGATGATTGCTGTGAACCATATTACCCAATATCAAAGCCCTGTACCTAGTCCAGTGTAAGAAAAAATGCCTCTCTAAAGTTTTTCATCAATGCATATTCAAGCACAGCGTGACCAGTGAAGAGTGACAGTGATAGCACATATTTCTGGTGATGATCACTACAAATCATCCACCCAAGTATGAAAGCCCTACCTAGTCTAGTGAGTGAAATATCACCACTCCAAAGTTTCATGTGAACAGACAGACATCAGGAAAGTTAGTGCTTAGTCTCGCCAACTGCTAACACTGGTGAGATGATGTGATACATTTCATCTCACTTTTGGATACTGTGCCAACACATATAAAGGAACATATCGCTCAAGGCAAGAGCAGAGTGAAGATAGTCTAGTTACATTAAAGGCATTTATCAGCCTAGGTGGTAAAGAGTGCTGAGTGAAAATTTTGTAAAATGCTGTTACCTTTGATTTTGTGTGGTTTCTGCATTTTTCTTGCAAATGTGGTCCTTGTGTACAGAGTAGTACCTGCTGTAGGTGGTCACCTTTTCTGCCGCAAAAAAGTAGCCATATACAGCAGGTACCACCGTACATATGTTATTGGCCTATACCAGACTAAAAAAAATGTCGGTATCTTTGAATTCACCAATTTAAAGGGTGGTGTGCACGGCTTGGCCTACTCTGAATACACAAATGTGTCATCACCATGTTGGCAATCATAAGGACAGCCTGAAAAGTGGTCCACGCTTAACCCTCAAAGTGCTGATTTACCCCTTTCCCCCTTGAATTAAGACTGAGTCAACAGCTTTCCTTGGCATGGGTTGGGCACTAAGTGCCCAACCCATGCCAAGGAAAGCTGTTGACCTGGGGCATGTGATCTTGATAAGTCTCATGTACATTTCTCAGTCAAATTGTTTTTCATAACTGTTGAAATTAGTTGAAAACACTGAAGCAGACGACATTTGACTACCAGCCGGTTTTGGCCGGTTTGAGGGGGAAAGGGTTAAGACTGGGTTAACAGCTTTTCTCTGGTTACTTGGCACGCAATGTGTGCAAAGTGCCCCAAGGAAACCTGTTGACTGAGACTACTTTTTGCATTAGAGTAAGCATCTGCTATTTGAATGAAAGGTATCTTCATGAGGAATTTGAATCTCTTAACCATTATATGTTTAACGGCAATGAGAAAATGACTGTAGCCTTGATTAGCACTTTAAGGGTTAACATGCTTTATGTTTAGGTTCTGTCATCAAACTTTGACCCTTTCAGAACTATTTAGAGTAGTGTGTTTCAAGTTGATGGTGATGTTTTTATAATGTACATGATGTAAGTTTTCATGTACATACATGTACCAACAACAGGTCTGCCAACGCAAAAAGCACTGCGAGTTCATCCTTGCCTAACCAGTAGCCAATTAATTAGTGTGATCACCCACTTGTAAGGCCCCTGTCACCATACACCTATCATTAAAGACCGTTATTCTGGTGCAATAAGTGTTGGGGTGGCCTTGCAACTGGAGTAATTTACAGGTTTCGCATAATGTGGAATGATCAGGCTGATTGGCATGCAGGATCGGCAAGAGTTGTTTGCCCCCAGGGATGTGAGACATTTAGTGCAAGGCCACAAGATAAAAACGTGTACCACTGACAACTCTGTAGGTTATCTTTATGAGACATGCTGATTATGAGAACTGTAAATTCAGGAAAGGTTTGTCAGGTACATTGGAATACTATGTCATGAAACGAGGTCATGTCTACCTTGCCATGGGGATAGAATCTGGAGAATTCCCCTCGGAATGACATATTCAGAGTTATATGATGTTTACAAATTTTGAATGAAAAGGTGAAGTGATTTGTGGAAGACAAGATTGCAATGTTGGATTAACAGTTAATTAAATAATTGTACGGATGTTGTAAATAAAGGTGTCCAGTGTGAAGTAGGGGAAGAATTTCATTTCCATACCAAGCCGGCCGTCCTTGGCTGTTTCCAGGAGCACCATACATATGACACTGATGCCGACCAAGCCGGCAATGGTGATTTCAGACACTTCACAAGTTCATAGCAGGAAATGTTGAGTGCCATGATCAGGGACGACACAGATTATGCTGGTCACTTCAACAGGTGTCTTAGATAAGCAGGCATTGTGAACACTCTATAGATGCATCACTTAGCTGTTGGGGGGGGGGGGGCACAAAATGGGCAGCAGCCACGCGATTGGCCAATGAAGCCGAGCTGCATGAACATTTAGTGTCACAATTGTGCACAGCAATCTGATGTGCAGCATAAATGTAACTTATAATGCTGCACACCTACAAAACACATTTTCAAATTGTAGTAGGGAGTGAAATGGCATGCAAGTTAGGTATTGTCTTCTGTGTAATAAAAGTATTTTGGTGTTTAATTAAATCCATGTAAATGTAGGCTGCACTTATAAGTAGGCCTATGAAGGAAGGAACTTCATATTTACTTAATTCCTTAATATCAGCTCGGGAAATTTGTATCAAAAATACCAACATGGAAGTTATCTTTAGATATTGTATGCTATGCATCTGAATATGCACAAGTTATTCCCATATTCCCATTGTTGTCGGTGCATTAATGTTATTCGCAGTAAAAAGGATAAAGCTCTGGTAATTCTGCTCATGCATCAGCTGCACTGATTGCTACACCCTCTAGGTCCCAGTTTTGCACTCTCTCTCTCTCTCTCTCTCTCTCTCTCTCTCTCTCTCTCTCTCTCTCTCTCTCTCTCTCTCTCTCTCTCTCTCTCTCTCTCTCTCTCTCTCTCTCTCTCTCTCTCTCTCTCTCTCTCTCTCTCTCTCTCTCTCTCTCTCTCTCTCTCTCTCTCTCTCTCTCTCTCTCTCTCTCTCTCTCTCTCTCTCTCTCTCAGCAGCCATACAGCTGGACGTATTTTTCATGCTAATTTTGTGTTAACGGTCAAAAAATTTAGTGCTACCATTTAGCCTAATGATTTGTCCAGGGATTTATGGTACTGGAACAAGTCTTACTCTGGTTCTCTGCTGATGACCCCATTTGATATAATAAAGGCTAAAATTTTCTTCTATATTTCAAATATTATGAACATTATTTGTTCCTTATACAAAATGAATTGTTAACACATGTTATGATTTATAATTCTACAGGTTTTTTTGAGGGAGTGGTAAGGAATAGGACTTTGCTCTGTGATTATCAAACTTGCTTGTGTTCAAACAGCTCTTGACCTTGCAGATTTGGCTTTGTTAAGTGTCTATGTGTATTAAATATCCTGAGAAATTAGATGCATAGATAATGCACTGGTTGAACCCCACCAAGTAGATTGCTTCTGTATTATAAACATGATAAAGGCGCAGCTTGAGCCATGTGGTTAAATTGGGTAAAGTCAGGCATCCTTCGCTCAAGCCTGGATGAAAAAGCACGGCTTTGTAATTTTTTTCAGTGTTTTGGTGTGGGATTGGGGTACAACTTTCAACCTCTTTAAAACCATGTGATTTTCTCCAGGATGATAATATATATATATATATATATATATATATATATATATATATACATACATACATACATACATACATACATACATACATACATACATACATACATACATACATATATGTAAACTTTATTTTAAGTATCTGAGTTAGTGAAAATGTTTGTTACGATATAAAAAGGCCAGCTGCAGGTATTCAACATTGAATATTTCAAAAAGTAAAGTTACACTGGTCGACACAACATGATGGAACTCCAATTAATCTACACATGTCAGATTTTGATGACACTAGATATGACATACAACTTTCCTTAAAGGGGCAGGGGGAGTATAAAATGCTGATGGAGCAGCATGGTTCCCATATGTTGCTATAAAAATTACACTCAAGAGCTCAAACCAATTTTGAAGTACAATTCAAGATAATTTGGTCTGTAATGCTCCAATGGAAACAATTTTTGAGGTAGCATCTTACATGAACTTACATGGAACCCTCAGACTCAAATCTATGGCAAAGTATATTTGATTGCATTGAATTTCCTGCTGTTGAAAAATCATTCATACAGTTAGAATTTGAACTGCCTGGCTATTTCAACAGCCCAACTGCTCCCCATCAACAGATATACATGTGATACTAACAGACAGATGTTAACTTTGTGGTTTTTATCACCCGCTAATTGGTTGCACAGTGTGGGATGTCTGACTCAAGCAGTGGGCACAGGGCATCTGGTTTGTGAAATACTTGACTAGCTTTGTATTACATGTAGGCAAAAGGACATCCAAACAGAGTTTTTTTTTCTTTTTAAGAGACCACCATGTAATGAAGCCACCTCCTTTTACAGACCACATTTTGTTAAATTGCTTGTGTCATTTTTCATGTTTTTATATAAACATGAATGGAGTGAACACCAGGTTTGAGAGAACACTGATCCCCAGCTTTCTGTTTTATTGGCTTGTTTTGTCAGTGGGGAGAATTTCTGACAAGTTTCATTTGTATGGAATATTAGCAATTAGTGTGTGTGTGTTGTACATGTACAGAAAAGAATGTCCCAAATATAAGGCTGGACATCAGCAGGAGACACTACCAACATGTGGTTCTGGAGCGGGGAGAGGCCAGATGGCCCCCTTTGGTGAGGAAACCACAGAACGTCCATGGCTTATAAACACTGTAATCTGAAGCATACTGATATCATTTCTTAGTTTCTAATGATTCATGCCCCTTTGAACATTGAGAAGCCATGAGGATCTGTAATATGGTTTAGCAGAGCATTCCAGGGGACTGCTTCTGAGTCACTGATGTGTGTTTCATGAATTTAGTCCTTAGCTTAATTGTATACACATTGTTGCATGCAGCAGATCTTGAATTTACAGAGTGTTTATTTTTGATGTGTAGATGTATAAACATTTACGACATATAAATAATTGCTCTCTGGCATTTCCCCCACATGGTACAATATCAATCAAACAAAGGCCGATATATGCAAAGTAATAAATCTGTTGTACATGCAAAGGCAAAATTGTACATGATGCAATAATGATAATGATAATAATAATAATAATAATAATAATAATAATAATAATAATAATAATAATAATAATAATAATAATAATAATTGTTATTGTTATTAGTATTATTAGTTCTGCTGACTTGTCAGTCAGCAGAGATTATAGAATCTGTTTGTGTCCGTCGTACATAATTTTTCTATTTTTTATGAATTTTTTAATTTATTTTTTGAAAAAAATTAAAATTTCTTTATATCAAGAACCAATTGCTTTGGTATTGCACATAGGGTCACCTGGGGTCAACTGGTTCTTATTTTGGCCACCAGGTGGCACTGCAATTTTTTCCAAATTTTTTTTTTTTTTTTTTGAATTTTTGTGTGTTAAGGTTATTTTCAACTTTTTCTCCAGAACGGCCGAACAGAATTGCTCAAAATATCAGAATGTAGTTGGCCTTTAGACAATAAAAGTTTGCAAAATAATGTGGGTATGTTAATTTTTGAAAAAGTTACGGAATATCAAACTTTGTGACTAAGTGAGTGTTGCCACTGTTCATGTATATATGGCAATACAGTGCATGTATAGCATTATTGTGTTTACATTATCAACTTCTTCTCAAAAACAGCTGCATGGAATGTTTTGATTTTGCACACGGATGTTGCCCAGGTGGACCTGATGCAATAATTTTTCTATTTTTGATGAATTTTTAATTTATTTTTTTAAAAAGTTTAAAATTTTCTTGTCTCAAGAACTACCTGGCCAGTTGCTTTGATATTGCAAATGGGGTCACCTAGTTCTTATTTTGACCACCAGGTGACGCTGCAATTTTTCCAAATTTTTCCATGAATTTTTGTGTGTTAAGGCTATTTTTGACTTCTTCTCCAGAACGGCTAAACAAAATTGCTTAAATTTTTTTGGCCCATAGACAATAAAAGTTTGCAAAAATATTTTGGATATGTTAATTTTTGACAAAGTTATGAGATATCAAACTTTACAAATGTAAGTGAGTGCTGCTGCTGTATAAATATACATGGCAATACAGTTCATGTAATATTGCAGTATTGTATTTACTTTTTCGACTTCTCAAATACCGTTGCTTGAGTGTTACCACTGTACATGTATATAGCTATACAGACTACAGTGCATGTGTTGCAATATTGTAAAAGCTGAAACCAGTCAGCAGAGCACAGGATCATCATGATCCTATTTTTATTATTATTATTATTATTATTATTATTATTATTATTATTATTATTATTATTATTATTATTATTATTATTATAGTAATGATAATAATAAGACTTATAATAGTGATTTTATTAGCCCCCATGATTAGAGAAACATACATGAAGTATACATAGGTGCACTGATAAAATAAAAATGGGCTGTGATGGATCCACTTACATTCAAGTTCACAGTGGTCCAGTATGTTAAAACTGTTAAAGGCAGAGGTACCATTCCAACTTTAATTTATAGGTTTGGGCTATAGGCACATCTGATAAACCACAATCAAAAGTGGTAGAATTTTGATTTATGCAATTAGGCTCACTGAATAGTTAAATGAGGTAGAGGTATCTTATCATTCCTTAAATTCTTAGGTTTCTACCACAATAGTATCCAATTAAGCTTTGAGAGCTCCACGACATATGCTTTATGTCCTTAATAACGGTACCCCCGCTTATATAAGCAGCCGTTCATGGTGATCCTAAGTGTTACTGAAGAGAATCCGCAGATTCAAAAGTGGTCTGGCTATTTTTCGATCATCAGATTTTGCATTACTGGTCTTGCCTGGTCTTTATGATTTTTCATGAAGTTTATCACACTCCTTGAAGAAGTTTATGCACTAGATCCGTTTGTAACACATACCACTGGTGGTTTCAAATAAGAAGTAAACTTCATTTTGCGTATTGCTCCATGGCAAATGACTGTCACCCAGCAGGGTATGACCTTCAGTAGGTACATCATCAGGCCACTACAAAAAACATTTGCTTCAAAAGCAAATCTGTCTGTGTGGTTGGATGTCACGACTTTGATTTTAAAGACTACCAGCCAGCAGTCTAACCTAACAGGTTGTTTGTGACATGTCAAAAAATCAATGACATCATGAGGAGTGTGACCAGTCCCTGGTCACAGTGGGCACAGGCCATGTAATAGGCTCAACATGACTGTGAAAAAGAAAATAGTAGTGGCAAATGTTTACAAAGTGCAGAGAGTGCAGATTGAGCCGCCTTGCATGTACCGAGTGCTGCCACCTGTGGGAAATCGCAATTCAGTGGGGTTTTTTTTTCTTTTTTTTTTTTCTTTTAATTAAAAAAACAAATTAAGTGTCCTCAGTTCACAGATCAAGCTGAATTTACACCAAAGTTCGATAGCTGTTTCTTGATTTCTGTATGAGAAGTGACATGTTTGCCCTGTGCAAAAGACTATGTTTAACACTGTCATCCTCTTATTGTTGCAGTTGGAGATTTTTGTATTATTTTGCGGCTTTTTATTGTGGACTGGTCATTCTATGGGATGTAAGTACATGTACACTCAATTTGTTCAGTTGATCTGAAATTTTCAAAACACAGATGAAGAACTAGTTCTTAAGTCTACCACCAGATACCAGGAACTTTTCGGGTCAGAGAGACTTGGCCAAAGAGTGCAATTATGCAAAAGCACACAATGAATGTGAATAGTTGTATCCTAAGCTAAGAGGAAGGGAGTTAGATAAACGTAGGAAAAAAAGCATAGGATCTTATACACAAAGTAAATTTCCTTTTGTTGCTCATTTTGAGGAGGCATATGTGAGAGGCCCTCAAAATTTCTGATATACATTTTCTATCTTGGCAAGGTATGAAGTGCCCCTCACCCCCCCACCAAACACCAAATAAATATAATAATTAGATCTGACCTAATCATATTTCAAAGTTTTGCACCTGACACATTTATTCAGACAGACTTTTCTTTCTGCTTGTACTGGCATGTGACTTTCCTTTAATTTCTTCCCAAGTTCCATCTGTTGATCCACCCATTTCAACAGAGGCTCTGTAACAATGAACCTCATGTCTGACCCTCTTCAAAATAGTGCTTTTTAACTGATGTAACCGTTATCTCATTCCTGTAATGCTTCAGTACTGGGGTAAAAGACCTTCAGGCAAACTGTTTTTATCCATGTTGCAGAAACCCTGGCTGTGGGACAATCGACAATGCTGGGTGGAGTTTCCGCAAGTGAGTAGCAGTTAATAGGCTCTAATTATTGACCCCATTTCACTCAACTTATGAGACTGGGCTGAACAAAAAAAAGGCAAAAGATTTTTTTTTTTTTTTTTTTTTTTTTTTTTTTTTTTTAAATTTTTAAATTTCTGAAGATGTATCTTGCTCAGTTTGACCATGGACATAATGAAAGTATTCACTCTTACCCTATCATGAAGACCCATATTGTCAAATTTTAAGTCCCTGGGCAAAACATCAGTCAGAAGAAAAGTATGGACGGGGACTGTGGTTGCAGTTTTCTTTATAAACAAACCAGTCCACCACTGTTTGCTGCAGAAATTGTGGTTAGGACATCACAGTTTAGAAGCAGCCACCTCTATTTAGATGTCAAAAAAACATTTTAATTTTACAAAAAAAATCTCTCGAGTACTGCTTCACCGAGTGCCTCTGTTTGTGGCAAGTAACCGATAATTTGGGCTGAGTCCGCCTGGTACATTCAATCCTCTGAGACGTCACAGGTTTTCTCAGTGCACTTTTGGCTTATAGTGCATCATAAGAAATTGTTGACTAATCACCATATTAGTGATCAGAGTGAAAGAAAGAAAGAGTGAGGGAGGGAGAGAGTGAGAGAGAGAGAGAGAGAGAGAGAGAACTCTCAACCACATCTTCAGGCACATGTTATTCATTGTCTCGCCAGCATAAGCTGTTGGCGAGACTAAGCAGTCACTTTCCGGACATCCGTTCACAAAAAACTTCGGAGTGGCTTGAATTACGCTGGCGAGACATTCATGCCCCCCGGCATGACTCTGGTTTACAAAAGAGTGTTCACTTATTTCATGAATGTATGAAAATAAAAAATTCCTGGTCTAAACTTGGACGCTGCAGCATTTACTACTATCTGCATGGACATCTTCAACAAAAGACTTCGGAGTGGCTTGAATTACGCTGGCGAGACATTCATGCCCCCCGGCATGACTCTGGTTTACGAAAGAATGTTCACTTATTTCATGAATATCTGAAAATAAAAAATTCCTGGTCTAAACTTGGACGCTGCAGCATTTACTACTATCTGCATGGACATCTTTAAGTTGGAGGGAATCACCCTTACGGTTAATTTACGTCATTTTGAATTTTCTTGATGACATACCTGTTTCTTATAAATTTTGATGTGAAATAATTGTCTGCTGATATCTTGGCATTTGATAGGCCTCTTGCTGATACTTTCGGTTAGGTCTCTGACTATAAAGGGTTAATAACGCACTGAGAATGATGTGTTTGCTTGCAGCCTGTACCAAGAGAGGTTTACTGGTACTACATGGTGGAGCTAGGCTTCTATTGCTCCCTCATATTGTCATTATTTATGGACAACAAGCGCAAAGTAAGTACTGCCAGTCATCCATCAGACACAATAACAGCAAAAAATTGTGTAACTTTTCTATGGAACCACTGCTCACAAGGATTTTGCTACTGAGTGGGGTCTTTGAATGTGAAATACTGTGGCAAACTTGAAAAAAAAAAAGAAGGAAAAAAAGAAAAGGCCAAAGATGTGGCTGGCAACTTGCAACCAGGCTGCTGAATGAGCATAGAGCACACCTCAATATGCATCATTACTGGTCATCAAGAGGAGGGCTTTCTAATAACCTTTGCTGCTATATACCCTTCCTCTCCCCCCTGCCCCAACAAACAAGTTTAAATTTCTTTTCTTCCAGAAACCTCAATGAGCAAATGATTCATTTGCAAAGATTTGGAAATTGTGAGGTAACCAGAATGTATGAAACTGTTGCGATATATTGCTAATATTTTTTGCGGCTCATTGTGTGAAAATAAATGGACAGTTATACATTGAAAAAAAAAATGGCATGAAGCTAGGGATGAATAGAGAAAACACAGTCTGGCTTCTTCCTGTGTTAGGCTTATACACCACTGATTTTGCTTGGTCTTTTTCTGTTTTATGAATAAAGAAAATGTGACACATGTAGGTTATCTCTTGTTCAGTAGACCTTTCTCTTGAAAACAAAAAACTAAAAAAACAATCGCAAAAAAAAGAAAGAAAACAAACATCTAACTTTTTTTTTAGCTGACTTGTCAGTTCGCTGAGCATGTAAGATGATTGGTGCTCATGAAAACAAAAAACTTAACAACAAACAATCACAAAAAAAAAAATCAAACATGTATTTTGTTAGCTCAGCTGACTTGTCAGTTAGCTAAGCCTATAAAATTGTTAGCGCTCTTGAGAAACAAAAATCTAAAACACAATCACAAAAAACCCACAAACATCTAACCATTTTGTTAGCTCAGCTGACTTGTCAGGTGAATTTATAAGATGGTTGGAGACATGGCATCTGTCCATCCGCAATTCAGATTTTCAGCTTCTTCTCAAAAGGTGGTGCATTCAGTGCTTTGAATGTACCTGCGTCAAGTTTGCAAAGGAGATGATAATTCAATAATTGCTCTATTTTGTATGATGAACTTTCAGCTCAGCTGATTTGTCAGTGAGGTGAGCTTATAAGATGGGTGGTGATAGAGTGTCCCTTCATCCGTCTGTCCTTCCCTCTGTCCGTCTACAATTCAGATTTTCTCTGAAACCATTCCATGGAATGTTTAGATTTTGCACATGAACATTTCCCCAGGTGGGCCTCTAACAAGTTTGTGAAGCAGTTGATGATGATGATGCAGTAAAGCTTGTACTTTTTAGGAATTTTAATTTGTATATTATTTTTCTTAAAAGAATTTAAAATTTCTTCTCAACGACTACCTGGCCAATTGCTTTCTTGATATTGCATACAGGGTCAGAGTTGTCCCCAGAGCCCTATAGCCCTATAAATTGTAGGGCTGTGATCCTGAAATTAGGGCTGTGGCTTGGTCTTCCCATTATAAAGTATCGGAGAATAGGACTGTGATTCTTGAAATTTGCTCATATTTGGCTAAATCTGGAAATCCCAGTACAGTGGTACCTCTCTTGAAAGACCCCTCTAATGAGAGACTGCATATCTTTTTAAGACCGCTCTCTCAGAACACTGCGCTATCTTTTCCATGTTGTTGTACCTCTAATGAAAGACCACCTGTTTTGTAAGACCACATTTTGATCCACCATAGGGGCGGTCTCTCAAAAGAGGTACCACTGTACGCTGTCAAGATTATGTGGGGAAAACACTGCAGGGAGACCAGGCATCACTTGGATTGTTAACTCTGCTGGCCATAGGTCGCAGAGGTCACAGTATCACTCAGGTCTATTCGTTTGTCCAACCATCTGTTATTCTGTTCTTATGACCCTCTGCACAGTATGTCAACTTTTGCTTGTGTGTGATACAGTCCCAGTTTTCAAGATAGCCCCTTATAATTTTCAGGACTTATCAAGAGTATGAAAATCCAGGTTCAGTTCGATATTGGTTCCACCACCTACAGTGTTATGTGGTGTGTGTGTCAAAATGTGAAAATCGTGACCACTCTTGCATCCTTAATGTGTGATAGATCTTCATGAAATTTTGTGTGATTGTGCGAGAGGTCAAAATGCAGTTGCATATGATACTAGTGGAGCCACCTATAATTTGGAAATTACCAGCAAAAAATTCCATATCTCAAAAAGCAATTGCATTTAATAGACATGCCAAATTTATAGGATATATAGATCATGTCCAATGCTAATATGTTATGTAGTATCAGTGACCTGGGCCTTTTTTTGTTAGGTCACCAGGCCTGTAAAGTTGAAAGAGGTGATTTTGTAATAGCAGGGTGTAGCATGGACATCAATGGCAAAGAGAATCAAGTCTCCAGATCAAAATTACGCTTGATTACATTGTACATAAAACTGTACTTGGTGACCTATTTTTGGGGTCACCGTGATTCAATGATTATGGACTTTGGTGGTTGTCCAAGTTTATTGTTTTTCTTCAGAAACTCGAAAAGTTATAACCCAATTTGAACAAAATACTTGAAAAATTCAGTTGACTGCTGCAAGAATAGTTACTGGCGCGATGCATGGCACATCGGATGCTAAACTGCATGAAGAGCTTGGATTGAAAACCCTGGCCTCTCGTAGGAAAGAAGCCAAATTATCACTAATATATAAAATAGTTCATGAATTAGTACCTAACTATTTGCTATCTATTATTCCAGATAATGTGAATCAATTTCCTACACATTATAATACTCGACAATGATATGATCTGCCTCATGTCAGAGCCCGCACTGATTTATTTAACAATTCTTTCTTTCCGTCAGCTGGAATGAATTACCTTTGGAAATTCAAAATTTGCCGTCATTACCTATATTCAAATTTAGATTGGGTGATCACTTTGGGTGGTCAAATAAGTGTCCAGAGTATGTATTACAATTTTGGTGAGAGATATAACTCTGTGTTGCATACTGGCCTCTGCTTGGGTAGCAGTCATCTGGTATCAAAACACATGCCAGCTGTCAATGTGGTGCAAGTAATGAGGATGCTTGGCATTTCTTTTTTTCTTGTCCAAGGTATACTGTTATCTGATCCCAACTACACAATATCATTTCAATGTATGCTGCTTTTACATTGCAAACTGTACTGTGTGGTTCTCCCAACTGCACCCTGACAGAGAACACTCAACTTTTCTCTGCAGTTCAAGACATTATTGTGCTCTCTGAGAGATTCACACAAGCAGGTATTGGCTGAGAAATTATTTGTTTTTCTTACTCAAGCCAACAAAATACCATGTATGGAAAGGTGGATGTGGGGGGGGGGGGGGGCACATTTTAAGAATTCAGAATTTTTTTAATGCAAGTTGAAGGTCAAGGGCAAATGGCCAATTGGTATATAGGGATCATCTTGTGAATGCTCTTCACCCCCACAGTTTTGATTTTTTGTGTGTTTTTGCTATTTTTGACTTCTTCTCCAGAACCATCAGTCAGATTAAGCTAAAACTTAGTGGATAAGATCTTTGTGGAAGTGTCAAACAAAGTTGTTCACTAGGTGGCACTGCTGTAGATTCCTGAGTTTTAACCATTTTTCCAATTCTTGTACTTATTGATAAATGCATCTTTCCTATTGATTACAACGGAAGTCAGTGGGGATTCTAATGCTAATTCACATTTTTGAATTCTCCGAAACCATCATCCAGATTGACTTCAAACTTAGTAGCAATGTACCTTGGGTGGGTCTCCATCAAGTTTGGCCAAATGGTCATGCTCCAGTGACTTTTGGATTTTTACCTCAGCTGACTTGTCAGTCAGCTGAGGTTTTTTGAGGGTCCGTCGTCCGTCCGTCCGTCCGTCCGTCCGTCCGTCCGTCGTCCGTCCGTCCGTCGTCCACAATTCACCTTTTCGGCTTCTTCTCAAAAACTGTCTGCCAGATTCACTTCAAACTTGGTGGAGATGTGCCTTGGGTGGGTCTCTACCAAGTTTGCTCAAATGGTCACGGTCCAGTGATTTTTGGATTTTTAATGAATTTTTTTGTTCTTTTTTGGGTAAATCTTAAAAAATCTTCTTCTCCGAAACCGCTCACCCAATTGCTTTGATATCACACAGGAACACTCCCTGGGACTCCTAGTTCTTAATTTGTTCACCAGGTGGCGCTACAAATTTTTCCTAATTTTTTATGAATTTTTGTGTGTTATAGCTATTTTCGACTTCTTCTCCAGAACCGTCACTCAGATTAAGCTGAAACATGGTGGATGTGTTCCTTGTAGAAGGGTCAATCAAAGTTGTACACTATGTGGGAATGCTGCGGATTCCTGATTTTTAACGATTTTTTCAATTCTGGTACTTGTCGGTCAATGCAGCTTTCCTATTGATTACCATGGAAGTCAATGGGCATTCTAATGCTAATTCACATTTTCGACTTCTTCTCCAAAACCGACTTCCAGATTAACTTCAAACTTTGTGTCAATGTACGTTGGGTGGGTTTCTACCAATTTTGTTCAAACGTTCATGCTCCAGTGATTTTTGGATTTTTAATGAATTTTTTTTGTTCTTTTTTTTGGATAAATCTCAAAAGATCTTGTAAGTCAATGGGCATTGTAATGCTAATTTACAGGACAACTGACACGGAATTTACTGTTTACTTGATAACTTGAGATCTGTTTTGAGTTAGCTACACATGTTAATTATTCTGTATGAAGGTCATGCTGAGACAGTACATGAATGACCTTGACCTCGTGTGTGGGGTCACAGTGCAACATACTTGAATTTTACTCTGCCTTATAACTTGAGAACTACTTGAACTTTGATGTTGCACATGTAAGTGTTCTTCTATAAAGTTCAGACTTACTCAGAACATGGTGTCCTTGATCCTTTCCCAAGTTCATAGAGCTGCAAGTGTGATGAATGTCAAGATCAGCTGAGGCACGGGCTGTTCACACAGCCCTCTTGTTTACGATTTCAATAGGAAAGTTTACCATGGGAATTTCTTGTAATGTTTTATAACTTCAATATCTTAGCCATATTTGTGTCAAACTTGGTGGGGATGTACCTTTGATAAGTGTCTACCTATATTGTGCAAGTGCTCATGCTCTAGTGATTTTTGGGCTTTGACCTCATTCCCAAGGTCACAGAACAACTTTGGCAAGGGGATATGTGTATGTAAGCAACAATAATCACAAAAAAGGTCCAAACTTTAGCCACTTCGGGCTGAGAGGGCTCAAGCCTTTCAAAGCTAAGGAAAACTATATTATCACTGGAAAAGGTGTTGAAATTAATCACAAAAGTAATAACAATCCATATGCAATTTTGAATGTGTCCCTTTGTAGCCCTGTAAGTTTTGTGTTGTAGTTGATCAGTGATGCTTTAAGTGTGCCATGTATTCTCCAACCAATAAATCAGGTTTTGCCTGCGTAGATCTTTGTCTAAGCACATTTTTTTGTAACAAGGCATTTGTGTCCTGGTATTTTTCTGCAGGATTTTGTGGAGATGACCACCCATCATGTGGCCACCATTTTGCTTATGGTCATGTCATGGTCCACCGGGATGGTGCGCATTGGAACTCTTGTTCTGTGTATCCATGATGCTGTAGACTACTGGATGGAGGTAAGCCACATATGTGTTTCAACTTTCTCTCTTTTATTTTCCTCTGTGGTGTTATACAAACCGGAGATCGCCACCCTTTCTATTGTCCCTTTTTACAGAGTCTCCTGCTCTGCTGCTTTTTATAAAATGCCTCCAGCTGTTGGTAAAATGATTTTTTTTTTTTGGTTTTGGTTTTGTTTTTTTTTTTTTTTGTTTTGGTTTTGTGTTGTTCACTGTCAGGCCCTTGCCTGGTTTCATTAATCTAAAATGAAAAAAAGTCGCATTATTCCATCCATGGCTGTGAAGATGTACTGTTTTGTCGTTTTGTTGTACAATATACGCACAGAATATGTCTATGATGGTACCTAAAATGTTTCAAAATGCAGGGAATGAAGGTAAAAATTTCAAATTTTTTCCTGTGGCATCATGCCCCCAGAGCCACTCCCCACCCCCAACCCCAACCCCCATCTGTGCTGTGCGCCTTTGGCCCTCGCCCTCCCATTTTTTAGTTCCTGCAGGAGGGAGATCACCCACTTTAACCATAGGCCAGCTTGGAGGCTCTGCAAACAGCAGCAAAACAGTTCCACATCTAATTTATAGTTCTGCCCCCCCCCCCCCCAAAAAAAAACAAAACAAAAAAACAACGCATCCCTCTATACTGCATGTAGTTTTGTGGTTAAGGTTTTGGAAACTTTAATAAGTCAGTTGCAGTACAAATGAGGATTTTTTAAATTTCAACTGAAGTATCAAATTTGAAATTTTGGCATCTTTCTTTAATATGACAAGATTTTGGTTTGAAAAAAAAAATGATAAAGTGATACAATGTTAATGTTTGTGCCAGAGGCAAAATGTCATAGACTCAAAACCCTGCTACCCAGTCTGATAAAATTCAAAATAGGTCACAGGAATGACACAGAAGTGCATGCACATTCCTCCTTTGAGAGATCAAGCTAAGGCTATGTGCAAAAGTGCTCACATAGAGCAGGTGATTTCTTAACTCTTTCAGTGCCAAATTTTGGACTGAGTCAGCAGCTCTTCTCAGCGTGCATTGGGTGCAGTGGGGCCAATGCACACTGAGAAGAGCTGTTGACTTGGGCTATTCTCTCTGAAAGTACAGGCATGCTGGTACTTGAATGAAAGGTCTTTTTATGGGGAATACAAATCTGGGATCCTTATGGTAATTCAGACTAGTTTCACCTAAGTATATCAATTCCAGTCATGCTTGGCACTGAGAGAGTTAAAACATCATGCAACATGGAAAAGATAGCACTTGGGCCTGATAAATGTGCTCTCAAAAGGCAGGTGGTCTCTCATTGCAGTGGTTTCTCCAAGGTGGGACTACTGTATATGGGAATATTCAAAAATGGAAACAATAAGAATGTTAACATTGAAGCAAGTTGAACTATTTGTTATGAAGTTATAGAAATTGAAGATTCTTTTTTCTGTTGCAAAATTTTAGTTGAGAATTGAGCTCCTTTTTTGAGTGGAATGTTTGTCAGATGATTCCAACTTGTTTACAGGCTCAGTTGGAATTGACTGCCAATCATGTTTAAAGGAGGTTCAAGTCTTATAAATTAGTTTAACTCTTTCAATGTCAAATTTTGGAGTGAGTCAACAGCTTTTCTACATGCACCCAATGTGCACATAGAAAAGCTTTTGACCTGGGATTTTCTCTCTGGAACTGTAGGCACACTGGTACTTGAATGAAAGATCCTTTTACGAGGAATACAAATCTGGGATCCTTATGATAATTCAGACTAGTTTGACTTATGTAGATCGACTTTAGTCGTGATTGGCACTGAAAGAGTTAATTACATGTATGTATCCCCATGGAACCACGGAGACATATTGCTTTAGTGCCAGTTTCTTTTGCTTCTTCAACAGTTTCTCCTTCTCTTCTCCTCCTGCTGCAACATGTTTGGTTTCCATCCAATAAGTCTTGAAGTACATGTACTCAATGAAATTTCGTGAAACTTGGCAGGAATATGTGTCTAGCTGAGGCCTAGGCCAGGATTGTATTGGTGTCCCCTTGACTTAATTTTGAAGGTCAGAGGATTCCCTGTGTGAATTCCATTTCTGTTTGATAACTACTGAAATACCGAACAAAACTTGATGAAACTTGATATGATTGTGTATCTAGGTCAGAAACTTAGGTTGGGACCTTATGTGGGTCACCTTGACTGAATTCTTAAAGTCACTTGGCCACTTACATTAAATTGGTATCTGTGTGCTAACTACTGAAGAACTGAACAAAACTGTATGGGTTGTGGTACAATTATGTGTCTACATGTAGCTGCTACTTAAGTTCGGGTCATAACTGGGTTGCCTTGACCTGGTTTTCAAAGTCATGGGGCAGTTATGTGACTGTGTCACTGATGTGAAATCAGTATCTGTGAAATTACTACTGAAGAACCTAACAATACTTGATGAATCTTGCATGGTAGGAGTATGTATGTGGGTGAGGCCTGGGTTGGTCTTGTATCTGGATCACTCGGACCTAAGTAACAAGGTCATAGCGTCACTTACATGAATTTGGTTCCCATGTAGTGTTATTTTATATTATCAATTATCGCCTTCAGAGACAATATGTTCTACCAGAGATTATTTTATTTTGTCTTGTAAAATCAGTTATTTCTGATTTTAAGCACTTTTTCCATGTGTTGGAAAAAATAATTTTTATGAAGTATGATTAGTGGAAGCTTTTAATCATTGTTTGCCTGTCAGCCAAGTTGTAGTTGTGGGTATTATGCAGAATGGAAGAGATCGCTGTCTATCTGTTGTGTAATGATTACCGAGCACAGTTCAGTGGTGGTCCTATCCCTGCAACGTAGGCACATGGAGCCAAAGTAATCATCAGAGGTTGAAGTTTTTCCTATTCTTGTTACACTGAGAACTCGAGCAAATGCTGATAATATGTGTACTGATATTTTGCACCTTTTCATTTGTTTGCAAGGCTTAATACAACATGTTACCAATGGAGTGATTGAGTTGTGTTTTTGTTCTTTACTACCAGGGAGCCAAACTTGCAAAGTACATGAAGTACCACACACTATGTGATGTCTTGTTTGTCATATTTGCCATCGTATGGTTCATCACTAGACTTGTCCTGTATCCCATGAAGTAAGTATATTTAAGAAATGAATTTCATTTGCATTGCATTTACGCACTTGTAGCCTGCATGGGTTGACACTTCAAACTTTGATGGGTCTGTACAAATCTGTTCAAATGGTCCAAACAGGACTCTGTTTTTCATGAAATTTTTTTAGCTCAGCTGACTTGTCAGTCAGCTGAGCATTAATGTAGGATGGTCAGTCGTTGGTCCACAATTCATATTTTTGACTTCTTTCACTCATTCCACCTTAATGACGCTTTTTCCCACTTATATCTAAATGTCGGCTGCTAATTGTATTCAGCAAATTTAGGGATTATTTTTCAAATTTTTGGAAGAAACTTGCATGGAAGGTCATTTCAAATTATATGCCCGTGGTCAACAGTTTTCCTTGGCGTGCTCTGGGCACGAAAGCTGTTGACTCGGTCTTCTATCATGCTGGAATGAGTTACAACCACTGGCCACATTCACGTCAAACTAGGTGAGTTTTTGCCAAGAATAAGCAAATCTGACGGTACTAGACCGTAGATGGAAGAGGCTTTTGTGGTTTTTCGACGTAAGACTAGTTTCGGTGATCTCTTCACCTCATCAGTTACGAAACCGACCGTTGAAAAAACTGCCTGTGCCTGTTTATATACGTTGAGTTGCTACGTAAAACACGTGCTATTGTTTACGTTGATTCAAAGAATTTCTCTTTGAAAATAGGTGTTTTCCTAATATGGAAACACCTAGATGTTTGATGACTGTGGGTCAATCAGTACTTATCTTCGGCTTGTTTAGAATTAGAACAACAGAATAGTTGTTCCAATAGCCCTGGATAGGGACTATGGAAATATTTAGGAACATTTGCCTTGTGATTAAATATGCAGTTTTTTTCCAGTTAACATTTTATGTGTTAATTGAGTGGTACATAGCATGGGAAAATGAGAATGCCAAGAATGTTCAAGTGGTCATGCTCTTGTGATTTTTGGATTTTATATGAAGTTTTTGTTCCTTTTTTGGCAAAACTTACTAAAATCTTCTCCAAATCTGTCAAGCCAATTGCTTCCACATTGTGTAGGGACACTCCTGAGGACCCTCAGACCTTAATTTGATCAACAAGCAGCTCTAATTTTTTCTGTTTTGAAAAATTTTGGTGTTTTCACTACATGTATTTTCAACTTCTCCAAGAACTTCACTCAGATTGTTCTGAGACTTGTTGGAATTCTAGCTTGTGGCAGGTTAAACAAAATTGTTAGCTAGTTGGTGATACTGTGGATCACTGATTTTTAACAAATATTTCAATTTAGCTACATGTTGGTGGATGCATGCATTCATATCGATGGCTATGTAATTCAATGGGGATTGGGATAGAAATTAATTAACATTTTAGGCTTCTCAAAAACTGTCAACCAGATTCTCTTCAAACTTTATGGGGATGTACCTTATGTGGGTTTCTATCAAATTGTGCCAATGGTTATTATTCAGTGATTTTTCAAATTTTTTTATGAGTTTTATTTGTTTAATTTTTTGGTAAAACCTTAAAAATCTTCTCTGAAACTACTTGGCCAATTGGTTCAAAATTACATAGGGACACTTCTGGGAACCCCTAGACCTTAATTTGTTCAACAGGTGGCGCTTTCATTTTTTCTGTGTGTTCATGCTGTGGATACCTGATTTTTAACAATTTTTTCTTTCCGGTATCTGTTAATGCATGCATTTCTGTTGAGTACTAAGCAATTGAATGGGGATTGCGATGGCGCAATAGAAATTCACATTTTTGACTTCTTCTCATCAACTGGATTGACTTCAAACTTGGTAGGGATGTACCTTAAATGGTTCTCTATCATGTTTGTCCTAATGGTAATGCTTCAATGATTTTAAGATTTTTAACAAATTTTCTTGTTCCTGTTGTTATTAAAAGCGTTAAAAAATCTCTGAGGAAACTGCCGAGCCAAGTGCTTTATAATTGCATAATGACACTTCAGGGAACCTCTAGACCTCAATCTGTTCAATAGATGGTGCTGTGTTTATTTTTCATCGTTTAGCTCAGCTGTCTTGTCAGTCAGCTGAGCTTTTAGGATGGTCAGTCATCGGTCATCCCTTCTTGGAAGCTGTAAATTGTAATTTCGTTTCCAGGTGGCACTGCAACATTTTTGCTTTTTTTTACAAATGTTTGTGTGCTATCACTTTTTTTTTTCATGTTTTTCGCAAATTGTGGGGTGGATGCTCGTCAAACTAAGCGGGAATGTAGATGGACTTGATCTGCATCAGATACATTCAAAACATGGTGCGGCTGTTATTTTCTGATTTCTAACAAATTCTCAAAATTAGCAAAGAACCTGAACTGTATGATTTAAGAGTGGTACTGCAAACAATGATGATGATTTGAAACTAACATGACCTGGATAATATTCCAACGATCACAGGACCGATTTGGTCTGTACATCCAAACTCAGCTGAGCACAGGACTGTCACATTCCTCTTGTTCAGAATTTAGGCTATTTTCCAACAGATTTCCTTGTGGAAAACAGTGAGAAAACCTTTCCTACAGCTAAAGTACAATATTGATTGATTTGGCCAATAGCCTTTCACTGGTGGTACCCAACTTTGACAGAGAAGCTGACATGCCCAGTGTCAACAGCAGTTGATATCAAACAATGGTGCCTCTGAACAGTAGCCAGAGCAACTTATATTTTAAAATGGTATCATTTCTTGAACACCAGGGATTTCACACTGATATGTATTGCACCCAACCTTGTTTCTTATTAAAAATTACCAACAAGACTACTTTGTAATAAATTTCCTCACCTTCTTGTTTGTCAATAACTCTTTCGGTGTCAAATTTTGGACTGAGTCAACAGCTTTTTTCTTCCGCACGCATTGGTCGCATTGCGCCCAATGCGTGATGAGAAAAGCTATTGACCTGGGATATTCTCTCTGAAACTATACGCATACTGGTACTTGAATGAAAGGTCTTTTGACAAGGAATTCGAATCTGGGATCCTAATGATAATTCAGACTAGTCTGACTTAAGGAGATCCACTTTAGTCGTGATAGGCACTATAAGAGTTAAGAATAACATGAGACCATCCAGCAGCTGACCTGGCCACACTATGGACCCTTTGCTTCCAGAGTGTACCAAGGAAAGCTGTTGACTAAGTTTCCAGGGGCTCAGTGCAGTGTACCAACTGTTTGATGCTCTTCAGTATGTCACCAAAGAGCCTGCATTAGAGTGTGTAAGTGTGGTAAGTGTCATAACTGTGCATGATCTAGTCTTTTTGCTGTGATCCGCAGGGTGATCCGAACAGCCTTCCTGTATTCCTGGGAAATGGTGGGTCTGTGGCCAATGCATTTGGTCTTGAATGGATTTTTGTTGCTACTTCAAGTCCTACACATCATATGGTTCTACATGATTGTGAAAATGTTCCACTCCTATATTGTCAAGGGACAGGTAAGTCACTTCCTGAAAGATGTTGGTAGTGTGTATACATATTGATGTTATCTAAGTGAGGACATATTTATGCACCCACCTGGGGGGGGGAGCATAAAGATTTGTCCTTGTCTGCCTGTCTATAAGCCCTCCCGTCCAACATTAAGATAGTCAGATTTGTGTTGCATGTATCTAAAAAAACATTTGAGGTACAACCACAAAACTTTGTGAGAACATTTATCAATATATGAAGGTGTGCAGCTGTGGTATTTGTTTGTCTCTTGGATTAATCATTGTGTGTAAAGCAATCATTAATTAACTTGCGGAAAATGTTGGTTCAACCTTAAACTTGTCTGATTTGTGTCCCATGTATCCCATAAAGTATTTGAGGTACACCTATGAAACATGGTGGGAACATTTATCAATATATGAAGATGTGCACCTGGGGTTTTGTTTGTCTGTTGGATTAATTATCCCCTGATAATTAATCATTAATTAGTGAAAATGTTGATTCGATGTTTGACTTGTCAGATTTGTGTCTCACATATCTGAAGAAGTTTTTTATATACAACTATGAAACATAATAGAATAATTTGAAGATGTGCACCTGGGTTTTGTTTGTCTGTTGGGTTCATTAACCTCTGTTTATTTTTCATTTTAGTTAACTTTGTGAAAATGCTCATTGAGTGAAAATGTTAGCTCATGTCAAATTTGTGTCATGTGTATTTCACAAAGTGTTTGACGTACAGCTATAAAACTTTATGGCAACATTAATCAATATGTGAAGATGTACCCCTGGTGTTTTGTTTGTTTCTTTGGTTAATTATCCTCTGTTGATAATCATTAATTAACTTAGTGAAAATGATAATTCCAGGAAAACGAGTATTGGTTCTTGTCAAACTTGTGCTCATGAAGTATTTCAGGTATAGCCACAAAATTTGATAGGGATATCAATCAATACATAAAAAGTTATGTGGGTGTAATTATTATCCATGTGAAGATTTCACAATATGTTTGAAGTCTTCTGATACCAATTACATGCTACTTTTCTCAATACTGATGGGGGTATCCTTTGGACACTTTTCTAGTTTTACCAAGAACGCACCAAGCATGGAGGTGTCTGGACCTTTGCGCAGCTTTTGAGTAGTAGTAATGAACTTTATTTCTTTAACGAGGATTGGGCAATAGCCATTGGCTAATACAAGACCCTTTCCTCAAGTACATACAATGCCATTAAATACAATAAGAGACAATGGAAAAATAAGAGAGGTGTTCGTATAGGCATTGCTTGCTACCCCAATCATTTTTTCTTTCAAGATATAAAATAAGTTTAAACCAGTGGAAAAATAAAAATAATGGCAATAACGATAATAATGAAAAGAATTCAAACTATGTAATAAACAAAAGGAGAACAACATGACAATATGATGTAACAGAGCAGGCGCATATAATTGGTGTAAACTATGTAGAAGCCAGTCAAACAAGTAACTAGTTAGAAAATATGCTATATTAGGTTCCACATAGTCCCACGTGCTATCTGTGAGACGTGTTCAGATATAAAGTGTGTACAGCTGTACATGTATTTGTGTTCAGCCGGTGGTGATGATCAGAGAGGTTAAGGAGCCATGTTTTCTCAAATCATATTTTTCATGTTATCCATCACATTGACAATCATGGCATTTAGAAAAAGCAAATACCAGTGCTTTTTTTTCACCTGAAGCCAACCTTAAGGATTAAATACTTGATTAATCATAAGCAAATGCTGTTAAAAAATCACTAAGTCTCATATTGTAGGTAATCTATGACGAGCACATAAGTCCTGATTTTTGTGAAAATCCAATATGCCCCACAGCATTACCTGAGATGAGGATACTTAATTGTTATATTAGGATTAAATTCAGAATTAGATTTAATCTTTCTGAATATAAGCATGGGTGACCACAATCGATTAAAATTGGGAATTAATTTGTGGCATGAGCATGTGGCCCACCAGACATTTTATGACACGTAGACGTTGTTACATGTACATTGCAATGTTAGTGATAGGGATTTCTCCAGAAGTAAAACCAGAATCAACTAGGTTGAAAATTGTGTAACGCTATTCAATCCACACTCTCAGGTGGACAAGGATGAACGCAGCGAAACGGAGCCAGAGTCCTCTTCAGAAGATGAGGACACCGTAAAGACCTCATCCCTGGACAAAGAGTATCCAATGACCTCAGCCACACACCCAGTTCACAATGGAATTGAGGCCAGGAAACGCCACTGATCCACCACTGTTTTCGAACATAGACGGGATTTATTGGTCTAGACGGCATTTTCCAGACAAGTGACAGCTGGGTTTCCAACGAGACTGAAGTCAGGTACACAGGTTCCATGCTTGAGGGGGAAGGAAGATATCTGGCTTAAAACAGGTGCCACATGCAGTGTTGTGATTTGATAAATGCGTGCATGTCATCTAATGCTGCTGAGAGTTTGCATGCATAGAAGAAGGAACGGTTTTTATTTGGCTGTGATCTGGCAAAATCTCAGCAGTTAAAAATCAATTTTGCATACAAAATTTGCTCTTTTTTATGCCGTTTTATTGTTTTTGCATTGTATGAGCACTTTCAAGTGTCATGGTATGTGACAAAAAAAAAAAGGAGGAGGGGAGGGGGGTTGGTTCAAGCTGCCATCTGGAATTATGTAAGTTTGCATTTATTGAAAATGCCACTGGATGTCACTACCAGAAGTAGGCTGACCACAAAGACTATTTCTGCAAAGCAAAATCCAAAAGCCAAAAAATGTATACATAAAATGACTATGAAAGTCTCTAAAAGTTTCATTGCATGAGGTGACCCTGTGCTTTTACACAGGAGCCTAACATTATTGATTTCAAGAACATTGATTATAATGAACTAGTGATAACTGCAATTCTTGTATGCATATCAAGGCTAATTTCGCCCTAGTTGATGGAACTTGGTGAATTTTGTTTGGAACGAAAATGACCTTATGGGCCAGTCTTCATGCTACCAAGGGATGACTGATATATCAATGGGATTAGTCAGACACTAACTCATAATCTTGAGTTACCCCTTCTCTTAAGTGTTTTTTGTAACGTGTTCCTGGAACATGGGCTGCCTCACTGTTCCCTGTCTCTTCATGGTAGCAATAGTGATCCAGGCACCTGTGTAAAGCCAGTCGCAGCTTATTCTGGCCTTGACATATAGGTATTAAATGTTAATCCTTTTCCCCTTTGTGCCCAACTCATGCCAAGGAAAGCTGTTGACCTGGGGCATGTTATCTTGATAGGTCTCATCTTCAATTCTCAGTCCAATTGCTTTTCATTACTGTTGAAATTAGCTGAAAACATGAAAGCGGACCACATTTGACCAGAAGCAAGTTTTGGCCGGGTTAAGGGGGAAAGGGTTAAAGTGCTGATTAAAGACCGAGTCAACAGCTTTGTGCACAGTGCACGCAAAGTGCCCCAAGGAAAGCTGTTGACTAAGACTACTTTTGCTTTAAACTAGGGTTGCTGGTATTTGAATGAAAGCTATCTTCATGAGAAATTTGAATCTTTTAATCATTATCTGTTTAACGGCAATGAGAAAATGACTATAGCCGTGATTAGCACTTTAGGGGTTAATTTGTGTCATTTTTTTGGTTTCCGATGGTTTGTGAGAAATATTTATCTCGTATTCAAAGCAGGTAAAATTTGCTGATTGGCTATAATGTATGAGCCATAATTCATATACATTGTTCCACATGGTGGGTGATCGTATCACAGTCTGCATATTTTCACCATAGTGAACCTTATTTGCATTTTGATGCTGAAGACAAAAGCTCTTTCCTGTCAATGATGGCTTGTCAGCAAAAGGTGTAACTGATGAAAAATTTTATATGCTTGTAAAAAAGTTGATTTCTTCTGTTAAATCTCAGAAAGATTTCACGGTGGTGCAAAGCAAAAACAAGCGCAGGATATGTTCCAGCCTTGCGGAGGCTGATCTTAAGTTGTGGGCCCATGCACTCAACCATATGACATTTCAGCGCTTTGAATGTTCCACGTCTGGTAAAAATCTAAAGCCAAATTAACAGTCTGTTGTCTAGAAGCCCTGTGTCATTAGGCCTTCAGATATTAAAGCAACATCGAGGATAAATCCCATGTTTGATTTCAAAATGCACTTTTGTGGTAACAACAATTTCATGGAGTCACAATATGGGACATTCATCATAGTTGCGGAGCTACTTTGGCCAATATCATTCACACGAAGTGTGGGTACATTCAGGCAGCTCGTTGTATCAAACATGGCAGATTGTGGTGTTCTGGCCAAACTAGCAACTTGGATTAAATCAGTTGTTAACAAAATCATGGTAACGTTGTCCCAATGCACACTGGGCTTGATACAAGAGGAAGTCCTCACACCTTTAGAATAAGTATTCGTTGTTCCCACAAAAGTTAGTACCACCCTTGGTTTTCCGTCAGTGTGTCCTCAGCATGTCAGCTGATTGTCACCATTGCCTAGCAACAAGGGCAGTTATTCTGGTAGGGAATTATTACACGCCCCATATTGGCTGCCTGCAAGTACTGTAAACTGCTTTAATTTCGCTGTACTCTTATTTTGCTGACGGCACAAAACCGTGAAAAAAAAAAAACACATTGAAGTAGTCATTTAATATTGTTTAAATAGGAATAATGTCCAGAACAGTGAAATTAAAAGGACAATGAAATGTCAAAAATGCAAAACAAAAAAAAATCAAAATTTATGCATGCAAAAAAAAAAAAAGCAGTTTACAGTATAATAACATGGGCATCAACATATGTTTCTTACATTAAACTCACCTTTTAAGCACCAAGTATTTGCATTGAATATGAGATAAAATTTACACACCATGATACTTCAGATTTTGTGATCAAGAAAAAGCTGCATTGCCGTCCTGCCCTTTTTGGGGCTTGGTGGTTCCAAGGGGCCAAAACGACTACTCGTTTAGCCGCCTTGGTGGTCCGCAGCATGCTTTGTCTGCCAGATTCCCTCTACCGATGTGATGTTGAGGATAGCATGATTGATTGTGTAAACAAATGATTGTAACTTCCATTTATCGTGTGTTCATCCAGCTTTTATGTATGTACTATCTATACGTCTTTTTTTAAAAATATTTTTGTACCACTGGCAAAAGCGAACACATTCAGCTGTTCCGTTAAGCTTTGACCAATATGTTTTGTATTCAGCCATTTACACAAGTGCTTGAGAGAAAGGGCCAAGTTTAGTGCATGTACACCTGAGATCATATTCCACAAACTTTTTTCAGTGTAACTTTGTTGGATGCTTGTTCCAGAAGTACTGCTGACCCAAATGGTACAAAGACTTCAGGAGTTTCTTTTGTTTCTGCATCTTGTAAACAAGATGAAAGTGAGAGCCCTTTTAGTCATTTAAGCCAAACTTGGCAGAAGGAACACATCAGAGACCAAGGTAACGGGAGACTATCTGTGGTAGTTGCAGCATGTTTACTTTCATGGCCAAGTGTCTTTGTTGAACAACAGAGTGTGTATTACGTGTTTAGTTGCTCAGTTCTTGCAATGGATGGCAACTGCATATGACCAAAGGCACAAGAAGACTTGAAATTCCTTCTGCCAGGAGGTGAAGGCTTATAAGACATGCAGGGTGACTCTCTCCAACTTTCAATTAGAACATGTTCAAAACATTTTAATTTTGAGAGTGGTATACTGACACAAAGGTATACAGTCAAATAAAAGGCTATTCTAAGAGCTGCTTTAATCCAGAGATGCATGATTTGATGCAAGGCTTTCTTAGGGCTGCTTTAATCCAGCGATGCATGATCAGATGAGATGTTTTCTTAGAGATCCTTTAATCCAGAAGAACATGTTGAATGATGATTTTATTACAAGGAGGATACATTTGATGATGTTAATTTGCATGGAAGGACCATATGGTTTCTGTGTGCAGTATTTTTCTCCAGGAATCTGGTAAACTTAACAAATGTGGGTCTAATACTTATTATTATAGCACATTTTTATTTATATATTTTACAGATAGCAATTACATTTAAATCTTATTAAAACCTCAAGTGTCCGTATTTGATTGTATATTTAGCACGGGGGTAGAGCATTTGTCTATATTATGGGACAGAAGATCCCAGAGTGGATGCAGCCCATATATATATGTGTATATATATATATATATATATATATATATATATATATATATATATTGAATTCATTTTGTGGACCTTGGTTCAACATTTATCAACTGCACCTACATTCTGTGAACCTTCAGAACCATTCAGTATATCAGCTTGAAATCCATATTTAGAAAATGTTATAAAGGCCCAGAAAAAGCAGAAGAATTCATATGTATGATAACCGGTGATGAATTGTAAATTCCCTTTTGTATCTGTATGATAACAGGTGATTTGTAAATTGTTTATTGTCCAAGAGTAAAAAGTATGGTACCAGATAGTGACCTGTCCAAAGTGTCTGCAAGTAGGAAAATATCATTATAGATCTCTAGTTTAATAAAGTCATATACAATGTATTACAAAACAAGGTTCTCGACTGAAACTGGACAAATCAGGGTCCCAGCCTTATGGCACAGGACAATGAATTGCTGATAAGAGAAATGAAACATTCACAGCAATGTGACTATTCCAGATACTCTGGATACAAAAGTCACATGGGCCAGATATGGGTCAATGTTCAGTCACAGTGGTTTAAACAAGTATCATGAGGCAATAAGGGCTACAGGGTAGTGACCCATATTAACTCTTTATTGACCCGTATTAACTATTGTTGATTCTGATTTATGGCCAGGTGGACTGAGTATCACTACCATAAAGGGAAGACAGTGTATTTAACAGAAACCTGTTACTGGTTGAGCAACTCAAGCCACATCTACAATACAAGTATATGTATTATGGTGCTCTTGAATAATCGGATTATAGGGAGGAAATTGGCTTAGATTGGAGCGTGTCCATCTGAGATCCCGGTGTCCCCGGTTCAGTCTGTGGGCGGGGCTAAAGATTCAGTAGTCTCTGCTTTTGGCCGCTTTCCTTTCCCAGCTGTTTCAAGAACAGCAGACCAGCTTGTGACCACCACATGTTCTGCCATGCGTGTGGATTCTTGTGAATGTTGAGTGTTGAAGTCTGAGGTGCAGGGCCTTCCAGGAAGGGGGGGGGGTCCCTGGTATGCTGGTACAAATAATGGTTGTTAGGAAGTACGGAAATTAAAAGAGCCCAGTACCCTAGTACAGAACCCCCCCCCCCATGAGGTGCACCCTGATCCCTGATGAATCATGGTACCATATATGACTACCAATTATCAGCAATCAAAGAAGGAACAAATGTTATTGTAGGGCTGCATATGCATGTTATATCCTGTGATTGGTCATTGTTAGCGAAACATATCCACCGTAGTCATTGCTATGCCCCCCTTAACAACTTGTGCTTCATTTATGCTGGAAAAAGTACCATGCAACATGGCAGGTATTTTTAAAATGATTTTAACTGTATACCGTTTGTCAAATCTGCTCCTGTTTTTGTAAGTACATATTTGCAGCTGTCGAATAGATATTTAGGCGACAGCTGCAGAGGAGTCCCCTATGGTGATGACAGGTTACGTCTTTCTGGCTGGATCGTTTCCACATGATAACTTGAAAAGGGCTTTCATATTGCACAGAATCTTAGTCCTCTATGAGGGCTACCTTAAGTTTCAAGATGGGTGACCTTGATCCAATTTCCAAGGTCACAGAGCCACATGAGTGAATTTGGTGTCCGCATGATAACTTGAGAAGCTTTTAAGCTAGGGCTTTCATATTGCACAGGGTCATTGTCCTCTGTAAGGGCTAAGTCAGGTTCAAAGATTGGTGACCTTGCCCCAATTCCCAAGGTCACAGACTCACGTTAGTTAATTTGGGGTCTGCATGATAACTTGAGAAGCTTTTGAGTTAGGGCTTTCATAATGCACAAGATTATAGTCCCCCATAAGGGCTAGGTGAAGTTTAAAGATGGGTGACCTTGACACAATTTTCAAGGTCACTACTTATTTGCTTCTGGATGCTAGATTTTATGTTCAACTATTTATTACTGTATATTGCTGACTTTGAACTTGTATCCAAGGTCAGTTTACCCAATGTCGAAGGCGAGATATATTTGCTGCTCTAAACCCCCATAGTTGTATACAGTGGTCCCCTCAGTGGTGCAAGCACCACTATTATATCTAGTTTCAAGTGTGACTTATTTGAGTCTTGAAGCACATGATTTTTAGTTCAATTCGGTTCTGTTTTTCTGGGACTTTGAGGGGGGTTGTTACCAGCTTATTGTCACATCTTTACTGTTGCCTTACTGCAGCCTCACTTCTAACCGAGTTATGATAATCATTTGCCCTGTGCCTGGTTGTGACTTCCAACTTGCATGAACCAGTTTAGCTTTGGTACCGCAATCGATTAAAATGTGAAAAGATGCTTCAGTTTTAGAAATATTTTTGTAAGGATTGAGTGCATCGTTTGCAGCATATCTTTGCTGAAGAAAACTGACAGTGTCATGAGGTCTACCTCTGCCAGAAGTTGCAATTTAGAGGAACTGCCTCTGCATGAAGGGCAGTTCATTTATATTCCACTCCAAGGAGCAGCACAGCCTGAGGGGCTGATTTGGCTGATGAGACTCCTCATGAAAGTGATTGGACTGTCTCACCTGCACTGCAGCACAGTGATATGTTCATGATGTTCGTTGACATATAATGCTGGCACAGTGTGGTCAACTGAGACGAATTTATAGTGACCCCCACTTGCCATTTTAGCTTTGATACTGCATCATTTAATCTAGAATTATAAATTATGAAAGTGCTGATAAAAAAGACCATTGAGACATGTTAATCAGTGTGTGGTCCTACTTACTAAGTAACAGATTTTTCTAGTGATTGCATCTGTAACAGTGACCAATACATAAGGACAGCAATATAGCATGGAACATGTATATATATATAAACCCCCATAGTTGTATACAGTGGTCCCCTCAGTGGTGCAAGCATATATATATATATATATATATATATATATATATATATATATATATATATATATATATATATATTTTCTGCAGTGCAAAAGTTTTGGAAACTACATGTGTAAAACAGTGCGTAGCCTTTAGTCTTGTTGTAAATGGCATTTTAAATTTATTTGCTATTGTTCCTTAAATGTGTATGCTTTGAATATGAGACTGAAGGTTGTAAAAAGCTGTTTTCAAGTGATGTGGGACTTTACAACATTAGAAGTGCATTGAGTATTCAGTGTCAAATGAGAAAGTAGCAGGTACTTTGTGAATGCTCATGCATATGTTTCATATTTATTTCTGGAATGAAACAGTGTTAAACACAAGTTGACACAGTGCCGTCTGAGTCTCCGTCATACAACTTAGATTTCCAGGATAAAATCTGACAGCGTTCAGTATTATCTTTTCTACATCATTAGAGAGGATGCTGTCATTTTTTTCTGCAGACAAGACCAATGTCTAATCTTGATGTGTTCGATAATACTGTTACACATCTGTGACTATGGTGATAATTGACTCCGGCCACTCTTGTATTGCCAGCAAAGCCACATATATCTTCAGATATATTTGTACTGTCTGTGGTATGTCTCAACAAGTTACACGAGAGCTGCTCAAGTATATTTATAAGGTCTTGGAAATGTGCTCTCTTTCACTTTCACATAGCTGCAGTACGTACATGAACATCTGTTTGACAAGGTCACCCAACCCATCATAGTTTGCAGAATTGAGTAATATCAATTTGGCAACTGTTCCCAGTACCCTAGTGACATGACAGGAAATCATAAATAATGTGCATGAAAATGTAGATGTCTGACTGGAGGATTTCTCTTTTTACTTTCTATCAATTTTATATACCCTTCACATGTGTGCCCAGTGCTGGCAGTAATAGTACATTGGTGCATCCAGTCTCTAACTCTTGAGCAGAAGACATGTCTAGTGATATCGTATGAGAGAGATTCTAGTCATTGAATTCAGTCAGTCTGAACCAAAGACTACATATTTTTTGAAAGCCAGGTGTTTTAATATTTCAGAATACACACATTAGGTTAGAGAACACATTTTTTTCCTCTTTCTGTATTTTATATTAGCCCACAGGCTGCCAAAAAATTACATGTGAAGGCTGTGAAAAAAGTATGCACTTATGGTGATAGAATATGTTCTCTTCCACACAAAAAGGTCAGAGTATGAACAGAGGACATCAGAGGCCAAGGTCAGATCATTTCATGATTCCTAAGCAGATAGGTCATATTTGTTAAGTTTGATTTAAATTACAGCAGGATTCAAATAGCTTTCTGATAGTTTTTTTTCCAAAGAGCAAATGCAATGTGCTATTTTATCACTCATGCAGTGTTTGGTGCATCAGAAAATGCTGCATTTTCTACCTATGTATATATATATATATATATATATATATATATATATATATATATATATATATATATATATATATATATATATATTTAATATATATGTATCATTTGGTACACACGTGGTTCACAATATGACATAGTAAAGATTAGTAAGACGAGTGAAGAGACCCCCCTCCCCAAAAAATATACACAGTTCACATGGAACTTCTTTCTACATTAAGTGTATCTGTAGCACTCCGCTCAGAGCTGCCATGAAACACAAGAAAGTCCATTGTGTCGTACAATTCTTACCTATTAAAGTTTGTAACTAGTTTCCCATCTCTTGCCAGGTACATGTAACTGTAAACAATGAGAACTCTGCAATACAATCATTTTTACAAAATTCCATGAAATATCGTAATTTCTGACTTGTCATATCATTATCAAATCTGCATCTTTATGATATGTAAGTTAACAAATACGGACAGTTGACTGGCCACCCCCTATGGAGTAAGGGTCGCACATGTGCTCACTAAGTCATTTTCACTGTTTATTGCTTTGTAGGAAAAAATGAATGAATTGCCTGCGCAGTTGAGTTTCCACTGTTAAATCCTGACATATGAGTAATATCAAAACATTTATGGTCAGGGATTTTCCATACAAGTCTCGCAGCTTCTCTCCATGCAGGGTAGAAACTTGCTTCTTGGAATAATCCCACAGTTGAGACCCATAGAGAGGCATGCAGTCTGACCTGAATAGTTTATATCAATCATCGGAAAAAATTGAACCAATTTGAGCCAGGAGTAAATTGACCTCTGTTTTTAAACTTTTTATGCATTTGGATGTACATGTACTGTTGTCTGGAGACTGTGCACCAACAGTATGTCCCAAATATGTAAACTGGTTGACCTAACATACGAGCTTGTTATCAAAATATATGTCAGGACTTGTGTGATCCTTTCCAACACACATGTTCTTTGTTTTGTCTGGACTAAACCGAATATTATATACTTTTCCCAAAATTTGTGTGTATCTGTGTTGTAAGTTTGTCATTGAGAGAAGAGAGGGAGTTAGTAGAAGTACAGTGTCTGCATATGCATAAGCTAACAAACTACCGTGCAGCATACTGACCAAAATGTAGCCTTGTTTTGGAACTAATGTTCTGGTAGAGGTCTGACCAATTGAAGCCATATACTTCAACTGTAAGTCCAAGACACTTTCCCGGCAGTGATCTTTCAGGGAATTGTGACCAGGGGAATGACACTCGATATTTGGCAGAGAGATTTGTGCAATTTCATATGGAGTAAATCATACTTTCCAGAAGATGCCTTGAAATATGGAGCATTTTATCCATTGTGTGTTGAGATCCAGGCTTTCAGTATTATACAGAAGATGTTTTTTCTGCTGTTCACATGGTACATGGCATCCCCAAGGCATTCACATATACAGGTTTTATGAATTTCAGAGTTTTTGCTGTCAGAAGTGTTGCATGCATAAGGAATTGTGTCCAGTAGAGATGGGCAAAGCTCATAAATAGTTGGAGCAGGCTCGAGGCGACGGCTCAGCTAGCTCAGGTCTTTATATGGTAATGATCGAAACAACGTAGTAAAAGCAAAAACACTTCCATGCACAGTGGACTCTTGGTATGGACCATTTGTCTGTAATTAACTGAATCCACACTGGAGAATGGTCTGATGTCTCCTATAACTTAATCGCAGATGGACTCTGTGTCATTTTCAACCATTTTGTGGAATTTCCACAGTAAGCTTGCTTGGTTTGGTTTGAAAGCAAGGTATTACCAACCCAGCTTTCGGCAATTATTCCGGATTTACCTCCGCAAGCTCAGAAGGGTGGACAGTCGATAGGTGATTCATCAAGTTGCCTTTCCCACCATTATTCACTTACTTTTTGTGGCAAAGTTTACATTTGTTGTACTGTTCATCACGTGCAAAAATTTTCCACGTCGCTGACTTTCCAGGAGTTGCCATATTCCCTGCCTGGCTGGCAGTTGACAGTCAATAAATGTATTCGAATGCCTTTTGAAATGGGCAGCAAACATTTCAACAGGTGATTACTTCTGTGCGCATGACATTTAACATCATAGAAAACCAAGCGATTTACATATTAAAGAGGGCCCTTACTCAATGTTCTACCAGGGTTATCAGGCCAAATTCTCGTTTAACGTATATGTAAGTGGAAAATCCCGAGCTGTCGTCTCCAGTTGTGGCTGAGCTGTGCTTTAATTTTGGAACCGGCTAGCTGCTTTTAGACACGTGAGTCGACTGAGCCGAAGGTTTGGCTGAGCTTTGCCCATCTCTAGTGTCCAGGCATGCCTGACTACTGTGAAGGTTTTCGTGGATTTTGCATAAAGTTTGGGGTGAGGAATGGATGCAAGGCTGAGATGGACTGATGAGATTTCAGGATCACTACTGTGGCGTGCTTTTTACGGCTGAGTTCTTCATTATATTATTATAATTTTAAAAGACAGTTAACTGAACAAGATGCAACAAACAGTTGTTTGGATAATAGAAGAATTCCCAACTCTTTATTGTATAAGATACCTTGAAGTTCTAATGCATTGTGACAGTTGCAGGCCTATCTGGAATATGTGCAGATTTTCTTCTCCAACAGAAGCAGAAACTGCCCAGAAGTGCTTTTAATTCAAATCTATCTCCACATACACATATCAGTTACATATTGTTGACAGCCCGACAACAACAACAACAACAACAACAACAACAACGACAACAAAAGAGACATTGCAAAGATGAATATGGTGATGTGTGTTCTATAGACAAAACATATATATATACCCGTGCGTACATACATACAAACATACATACATACACAGAGAAGAGAGACAGACTGAGTTCAGCTGGCATTAGGCACATTTTGTTTTACTATACATAGTGCAACTTAGTGACAGGTGGTCTAAGTAAGTCAAATGCTGATTTTCAGCTCTGCTGACCTGCAGGCACCTGAGCTCTGTGTGGTGTGGTCTTGATCCATGGTCTGTCATCCGTTCGTCCCTTGGTATCCACAGTTTTTATTTTCGACTTATCCAAAGTCATCAGTCAGAGTCAGATCCACTTTGAACTTGGTCAGGATTTACCTGGAGTGGATCTCCTCAAAGTTGGTTCAAATGGTCATGGTCCAGTTATTTTGGATCTTGATTTTTTAATCAATAAATTGACAACAGTACATTCCTCAAACTTAAGTAGGGTGTTTTATTATGGCCAGTAGATGGCCTGTATCTGCTTTGGGGTCATCCAGTCTAAGGATCAAGGTTATGATGATATCAAAGGCTTACAACCAGTGTGCAACAATATGTCGATGAAAGTTGCACCTGTTAGCCTCAAACTGGGTAGGGCAACTGCCCATGGTCAGTAGGTGACCTTCAATTTTGAGGTCAGCAGGTTATATGTCATGGTCCTGTTGACCTTGAGAGTGAAGTCTCTGATCAATAACTGAAGAACGTTTCTAGCTGTTGCTCTCAAACTTGATATGATGGATGATGATGGCCAGTAGATGACCGATTGATTGTAGGGTTAGCAGGTCAAACATTGCATTCCTGCTGACCCTGAGAGTAAAAATGGCTTCTGATTAAAACACGGAGAATGATTTTAGCCACTGCCAACAAACTTCTTGTGGTGCATGATCATGGTAAGCAAATGATCAGCAGATATTTCGTTTACTTGACAAGCTCTAGTTAGAGTGTTGAGTAAACAATGCTATTTATTGTATAATTGATCCTGTGGCACCTGTGATAACAGTCATTGACACAATGCTGAAGGGTTTTGTCTAATATTCTAAACTCTTGCACAAGCACAGAGTCTAAATAAGTACAGAATTATTGTTTTAATATACTTAACCCTTGATCATGAGAATGAGAGAAGAATTGGCTAAGATGGAAGAAACTAGTGTATATGTAGTTGGCTGTCAAATGAGAGGAAGGCAACATCACGCACACACATTTATTTCTTGGTAGCTTTTTGTTTTTTAATCATGTTAATGGTAACTAGTTTTTGCTATTTGATATAATGGAGGCTTGTTGACATCCTTTGATGTATACTTTTTGTGTAGTGGATTCTTTGTTTAATATTCCAGGGGCTTATAGTGACAAAAGCAAATATATGTATTAGTATACACATAAGTGTGGCTTTTTGATTGTATTCATGGTACTGGGTAACACAGTACAATGTATTCCAGGCTTCAAATCCAACTTGACTTGTCCCGTTGGCCATATCGCAGTGTGTACTTGTGTTTTCCGTACTGTGCAGTGTAGGTCACAAGGCCCAGAAGATAAATGATACTGATGACTGATTTTGATGTTTTGACAGTTTTGAGTATTTTTTTTTTTTTATAAGTTTACATTACACTAAATGTGAAGAGAGGCTTTGCCTAGCGGAAGAGGGGAAGAAAGGTGTAGTGTTAAAGATGTCGGAGGGAAGGAAGACATTGGATATGAAGTACTGTTTGTGGAATTATAGTTTGGTAGGTATATTCAATGTTTTGGCAACAACTAAAGGATAAAATACTCAGACATATATTTTGTCACAACTTCAGAAATGACCAGCCACTTTGTTGTAAGTCAAATATTAGGTCTGTTGATGAAAATTAATGCTGACACATGGGCACATGGCACTTTGTATATATGGCCATGATCACACTAATCCATGCCATGTACACTGTTATAATTTTGATTCCATCGTGAATCTTGTCCTTTATAAATGTCATGTTATTGTCCTCAGTTTATTGCTGCACATTTAAATATATTTGTGTATTTGGAAGCGTTGTTTAGCTTTTTTGTGAGCCCAGACTGATTTTCATATGAACTGCACCTGCACTACGTATATTGTATTACTCTTATCAGTCAATCAGTCACGAAAATTGTAACAGTCATTTTGGGTTAAAGTTGTTGCCCAAAACCATATGTAAAGTCAGTTTTATGTGTCAGACAACTTCCTTTGGTTATTTTAAAATGCATCAAGGTATTTATGCCAGACAAACTATTATTAGTCAAGTAAAGTAATGGTCCTGTGTTAGCTTTAGATTATTGCAACAAACTGTGACTGGAACTACAACCAAAAGAGTCATTTGACTGAATGTACTTTTTAAATTTTTTTTTGAGGTAAACTTGAAGGCCCGGGCACCAGACATGGTCTAAAAACCTTTCAAGGAGAATGTTTGTATTTGCTCAGACCTGGTATGCAGGGAAAGTCAACATGCAGTTAAACAGCTGTTGATTGCTTTATTGTAGTGGTATTTTAATTTTCACATATTTCGTGGAAGAAACAAAAATGTGATAAAACTACAGTACCATGAAAATGTGCTTTGGCACAGGTTTAACAGGAAGGCCACCCAAGGTAGCAAATTTAAAAGTCAAGTAAAATGCTGATTTTTGTTTTGTTTTTTGTTTTTGTTTTAACGAAGGGTGAACATTTATACATGTGGAGATAAAGCAATCTACAGTATGTTAGTGGATACCTGTGGAAAATATATGCTATACATAGAAGCCTCTGAAAGCACACCGTTACGGTTGCGTCTGTAAAGGCAACCTGTATATCCCAGAGGTGTCAAAAATGAACTGTTTTCACTGCACATGCATACAAAGTGGTTGCCTGTGAAGCAGGTCTTCAGCTTACCAGTCTCATGCTCAGAAACAGTCTGTGTGGCAGGCAAGCGAAGCAGACACATAATGCAAATACAATGTGATTGAAGTTTCTGTTTATCATTTGAAAACTTGATGCGTAAAAAATTAAGTGGGGACATTTTGTAGAAAATTTTAACCAAAAAATTAAGGACACAGTACAACATCACGCACTGCGGTGATTTGCCACGGCCCCCGTTGAAAATTTCCATGGATCCAGTGCTGTTCCATGCTGCTACATTGATCCCCCAGGCCCTGTGGTGTGGCACAGCACTCCTGGTGGTGGCGATGCAGACTAGCAAGCATGCACAATTCAGTTTTCTACATAAGTCTTATTGAGAGAAAATTTGATGGGAGCTCTGGCAAAGCACCTAAGTGTGTGGGAAACCAGCGTTAATAAGTGATCTATGGTGAGTACTGTTTCTTAATAATAGTTTTATGTTGGAAAATTTCATGGTTCTGAATCAAATGACACAATGAATTCCAAGAGTAAAATAACATAAAAAAAATGCCTGTCATCTTGTCCTCTGTTTAGTTTGTAGATTTTGATATGACACATGCATGAATGAAAATACATTGTATTGCAATCATATGCATGTGGGAAAATATATGCCAAAGCTGTATACAATTCCTGGAATTAAAGTTCCTGTTCAATTGGGTAGAGTGATCTGTTTATAATGTGTCTCTTGTTCTGTAGCACTATAAGCGTTGTATGCATGTGACTTGTATGTAATAAATGGCCAGATGACATCGTAATTGTTCTTTGGGGGAGACCTCATATCCTCGTCGTCAGCACTTTGGTGACGACGCAAGTGAATTTCATCATTCCTTCCAAATTTATTCAAGTGAATTTCACCATTCCTTTCAAATTTATTCTTTCAAAGTGAAAATGTATTTTTTCAGTATATTCTCTATGGTAAATTTCAATGTTATGTTGGCGATGAAATTTTAGGGGCAAACCATTTGCATCCCACACTCATCAAGGAAGAGTTTTAAGGGATAAACGTTGCATCGCCCTGTATTTTGATATAAAGATGTGAAGTGGATATAAACACATAAAATAGATCCTGTTTCATGAGATGTTCATGCCAACAATGTCAGGCATGAAAGATCACATAGAAATGTTCTATATTGACTTGTTGAAAGTATATATGAAACTCAAATGTTTCCAGCTCGTGTCAGTAACAAAAGTCTGAAAACTTTTAATCATATCATCCAAGAAGAGTCAAACTGCTGCAAAAGTCCCTGCTTTTCAGCCCGGTGTATTTTTTTTTTTTTTTTTATCTATCTCTTTTTTTTTTTTTTTTCGGGGGGGGGGGGGGGGGGCAACAATTATGAAGTTGCTGTCAATGTATTGGTATTGATGTTGCATGCCACTCACATGGTGTTTATTGGC
>OZ026612.1:20990211-21194211 GCA_964020975.1 Hermodice carunculata
AAGGTAAAGAATAAATCATTGTATCGCCAAGATTGTCCTGATTTTAGCAGCTTAAGCAGTAATTGTGTGAGGATTTTTTCTGCAGTGGCTGCTTATATGTCTGTTCCATTTGATAGAAATGTTGTATTGAAATTATGTCTGGGGGTATTTCTGTGTTGACTTTGGATTGTCCTTGCATTTCGGTGCAAATTGGGAATAAAGTCCTCTTTTCAAGAGAGTATTTTGACTTTGTGTTTTACATCATATGTCTGTAGTAACTCTGTGTAACAAATACATCGACATTTATAATTTTGTGACAAGCAATATATGTTTCATGAAGCATCTAGTTCTTCAAATTCATGTCTCAGTACTTTATCTATCAAACAATTTTAGTGGGTAATCCCTTCAGTGATGCTTGATACCCAAAGAAGGACAAATGTTATGACTGAAACTAAAGCCAAGAGGTTAATCCTGTGCAAATGTTGACATAGAATTTAATCGTAAAAATCAGCTGAAATCTAGAATGGGGGGGAGGGGGGGGGGAAATGCCAGTATCCTTTTGAAGGAAAGCAATACAAATAAAAACTTTGCTCTCGTAAGTCCATTCAATTTATTTATTTATTTTTGGATGGTGAATCTGAATGAAAATTTACCAAGTATTTGACAAGAAATGACCAAATAAGCCAGAGTTAACATTTTATCAATGGGCAAGTGCAAATTTGTGAATTTACAAATAGAATATAATGATAACTATTTATCGTGGGTAAAAACATAATAAGCAGGAGCTTTTTGACATTGTGGTGAAAGATTAAATGTATTACATAAAACAATATACAAGTTTCGAGTAATCATGATAAGAGTACTCTGTTAAAAGTTAGTACTACAGGGGGCAAAGATTCTTAGAAAGAACCAAGCTGGTGGCTTAAATACTGATGCATAAAAGATGCAATAGATGGAGGCTATCCGATGTCAGGTGGTAAACACTATGCCAAGAGTCCTCATTTTATACACAAATGAAACCCCATTCTATATAGATTTGCTCCTCTTTGCCTTCATAAAAGCTTCTAGAATGATTAAAATGAACATTCAACTAAGTCATTCAACATTGACAAGAAGACTACCACTTGAAATTAGTAGAAATGACTCGGAGGTTAAAAAAAGCAAACTAAGGAACTAACAAAAACCAAAAGGCACAAAGACGGATTAACTAAATAACATTTTTAATGGATAACTCTCCAGAAAATGGTGCCTGTATACATTTGACTAAACAAGTAGACGATAGTCATTGGCATTTTTATTTTTGAAAAATCTTTACAAATTGGTTAAAAATACAATCAATTTTAGGAAATCATTAGTACCTACTGAAATGTCTTAAAATAACATCCAATTTCAAAGAAAAAGCTGGCATCAGCAAACTAAAACAATTGCCACTCCCCCGGAAAAAGTAACAACCCATATCCATTTAAAAAAAAACAAACCCACAGAGATGAAAATTACTGTGGCTAAGAATCTAAATACCTGTCATGTTTGGTCAAATTAAAAATAAACTCACATGATGATCAAGCACCTAACAGGGTGTGTGTGTATGCCATGCGCACGTGCATGCCTGCACGTGTGTGTGAAATTTTCAGTAATTTCGGTACATGTCTTGGTAAGTATACTTACCTCTTGACCACCATTGCCAAGACCTCTGGGTCTGGCCAAATGTGCACGATACAATTGAGTTGGCTTACTCACTCGATTGTTTCCAAAAACCTGAGGGTTCAGGTGATGCCATCTCTCGGTTTCTAGGGATCCGGTGGAGACTCCCAGTGTGCACGCTCCCTTGTTCTTCCTTTCTCCTCGATGATTGGTCAGCTGACATCACCTACGTGAAGGAAGCAGGGTGGTCAGGTGGGCTTCTGTGCTGGTCAAGAGGTAAGTATACTTACGGATACCAAAATCGCTAAAAATATCATGTATTAGTTTATGTAACATTACCTCTTAACTACTACTGCCTGCCAACCTGATCACTGTTTGCCTTGTGGGTAGATGGCGTGTATTTCCATTCTTATTGTCTTGGAGATTGAACAAGATCAGTGTGTTGTAGAAACCGGGGTAGGGGGGGGGGCAGGCACTGAAGGGCCAGTTATGTGGTTCTGTGAGGCTGTGTCCATAAAATGGGTTTGCTGGCTCTGGGCCTAGGGACATCATGACATTCGCCCATAACAAGTCTGACAGAAGGTCTTAGGCCTACTCTAGGTATGTCGACCTATAGACTACATCTGAGTCTGAACCCCGAGGGTGCCATAAACTGTAACATGGTAGTGGCCGTGAGGGGACAAGGGACATCTAATGGAGAAGTATCAAGAACCTACGTGAAGGAGCCTGCTATGCCGGCAAAGGTGTACATGCCCTCCTCAAGCACTATGAAGTCACACAAGTAGTGCCCAGCAAAAGTCGTAGACAGGCAGGCCCGTAGGACATCAAAAACAGGGACATTTCTTAGGGTGCGCCAGGAGGTATTAAAGGCTCACACCTCGTGAGATTTAACCTAGACTGGTTGTAAGGCTGCAGGTCTGTCCAAAGCATTCTCGGAGACCTTCAGGATTATCTGATTGAATGACAATGTGATCATGTTTTGGCAAACTTGCTCCTTCCAAGGGTTACCCAGGGGCAAAAAGGGGGTGGACCTCTGATCTTTCTCACTGTCCTTGCATGAGATACCAGCGCAGTGCTCTCACCAGGCACAGGGCTCTTTCCTCTGTGAGACGAGCCGTATCCATAGCACAGAGGGTGAAACCCTTAAAGGCCATGGAGGGATCTCAAGCCACTTGGTTCCTTTGCAAGGAAGCCCAAGTGAGGCCTCAGGGTCACCTGGAAGTGGTCAGGTGACCATTGTATTTGATCCTGTGCTTGAGCGTGGACGTCGCATCTTCCAGCCGCCGGCGCAAGTGTCAACAGAAAACAAGTTTTCCACATCCAGTACTTGAGGTCCACCTATTGGCGGACCTCTAGACCCTTAAAAGGTGACTTCTTCAACTGGACTAAGACCAGTGGGAGGTCCCACCATGGTGGGACCTCCCACTGGTCTTAGTCAAGTTGACTTAGCCTGTCAACCGGTCTGTCAGTGTAGAAGGATGCGATGAGCGCCGACAGATAAGGATGGCTCCCAAAGCGAATGTACAGGGCATTCACCAGAGTTGATAATATTGCTGATCAGAACCCCTCCACGGTTCTCAAGCTCCCACTAAGAAGCTCCTACTGGTATAGCAGGTAGTTGGCAATATCTGCCATGTGTGGGGACCATGGATGTATTTTCTGAGTGGTGCACCAATCTGAAATCAATTTCCAATAAGCCAAATAAACCGTTAAAGAAGAAGCCTCCCTTTGGCAATTCTATCTGCAACCGATTCTGACAAACCTCTGTCACGGATGTGCTGTGTGACAACTGCCAAGCATGGAGGTTGAGCACTTGACAGTTCCTGTGGAACAAGCTTGTTTGCATTTGCAACAGAAGCTTCAGCCAAACCGGTAAACATAGTGGAGGCTCGCCGCTTAATTCCGCGAGGTCCAGGGACCAATCTGTCCTCAGTTGCCAACATGTAGCCAGATCCAATTGCAGTCATGTGACCGAACCTTCCCCAGTACCCTTGGGAGGATCTGTAGAGGCAGAAAGGCATATGCCAAAAGGTTGCTCCATTCCATGGGAAAATCAAGTCTCCACTGCTAGGGCCTGGGGATCTGGGACAGGGGACACATAAACCAGAAGTTTTGAGTTTGCCCTTGTTGTGAACAGATCCAAGTGTGGGGTACCCCACCTGGCCCACATGGCCTGAATGGCCCATGGGTGGAGCAACCACTGCATCCCTACTGGCTGACGTCTTGTTGAGAGTTGGCCAGCCAGGACATTCTGTAGTCCCGGGACATGCCTCGCATGCATGTGGACATCGTGTTCAGAGCACTATCATATGATGCATCTGACCAGGTCCATCGGCTTCTGAGAGCATCATCTGGCTTGTCAGTTGAGGTAGGCAATCACGGTCCTGTTGATAAGATAACAGAATACGTGTTTGTGCTTCACTAGGCCCTGGATGTGGAGGAGCACTGGGCATATCGATTCCAGTTCCAACCAGTTTATGTGATAGGATGCTGACTGAGTGGGCCAAGTGCCCAATGCCAACTGGCCCTCCACATGGGCTCCTTACCTGGACCGAGAAGAGTCTGTGTACATGTTGAGTTGCATCTGAAAGGGTGCCAACATTTGTGCCGACATGATGTTGCAGTCATGCGACCAAAGGAGTCCTTTGGGATGACCTGTACCGGGGCTTGGTAGCCTTGGTAGCCTTGGTACCTCGACCATCTGTCCTGCAGGGCATGCTTCAAGGGATGACAATGACAGGGGGATCTGGGAGTCCATCAAGGACCGGGAGCCTAACAGGGCTTGGTACTGCCAAGCCAAGTGAACCTTGTGAATCAGGAACAACTTGAGCATCAACTGGAGTCTCTCCCACCTGTCTTCTGAAGGGCAACAGATGAAGGCGACCAGGTACAACTGGATGCCAGGAAAGACAATGATCCGCTTTGGAGTTAAGCTGGACTTGGAGAGATTCACAATCAGGCCTAAGCATTGGCAAAGCTCCAGAATGGTCTGTGTGTGAATCTAGGCAACATAGGGCCTGGATCAGCGAGTCATTAAGTACACATGAATGCATACAGCATTCTGGTGAAGGTGCGTGGCAACTGCTTGCACAAACTGGGTGAAAACCAGAAGCACTGTGGCAACACCAAATGGGAGTTCCCTGGACTGGTAGAGCTGCACCAAAAATGTGAACTGCAGATACTTCTGTAAAGTCTCCACAATTGGCCCCTGGAAGAAAGTGTTCTTGAGATCCAAGGACATTGCCCATTCTTGGAGCTGCAGGGCTGTTGCCAATGACTGTGGGGTCTCCATCTTGAAGGATGGGACCTCCCAAGTATGTGTTCAGCATTGACAGGTCTATGACCAGACACCAACTTCCTTCCCACTTGGGGGACAGGGAAAAATAGGTTGCAGAACCCGGGAAAAATGGGATCCTTCTTCATCAAAGGGCAGTGAATAGCCATATCTCAGGGTGTTCAAGATGAAGCGTCTATAATGGACTCCCATTGAGCACAAAAACAGGAAGAGAACTGCCGATGGGGTGCTGTAAGACGTCCATAGTGGTGGTGGAGGGCTGCCCTGAGACTGGGGGGTATGGCAAGTAAGAGTCAGGAGCACCAAGGCTTTTCTGACTTCTTTGTTTTACTGAACTGTTTGCCTTTCTTGGATCTTTTCCAGCTCTTCCTGGAACCTCATGCCGCCAGAAGGGTGGCATGAGTCAGAGGGCTAATGGGCACAGTCTGAGAGCCATGCTTGAGCAGGGGTGGGGTGGGGGGTGGCAGCCAAAGATGAAAGTGACTGAACAGAGTCAGTCAAAGCCTTGGTCCAGGATCGCTGGGCAGAGTAGGCCCAAAGGTCCTGCATCCATCGAATGATGCCCGCCATCTCTCCTCCAAACAGGGCACTGGAGAATAGAGGCCCCATTCATGCTCTGCAAATGATTAGGTCAGGCAGCTTCTGACCCTGGAGGTAAGTGTCCCTGTGTAACAAACGCAGGTTTGCCTCAAGCGTACAGGCTATCCTAACCTGGCGATCAATTACTCTTGACAAGAATGGCATGAGTAAAGTCGCCTAGTCAAGCCAGTCCAAGACTCCCACCATAACCTGAGCAGGGTGCTGGAGGTCTCCAAGAGAGATCTCAAGGCCACCAAGGAGATGTTAGAGCACTACGCCATAAGGACAGAACCCCTGACATCCTCCTTGAGTGTCAAGGAGGTGTTGGCAGGCAAGGAGACAGACTTTGGCTGCCAAGCATCTAATTCCTCCCAATCCAGCTCCACTGGAAGAGGATGTGAGGGGAAGATCTGCTCAGGTGTAGAGTACCACTTCCCCTGAATATCCGGTGGGGGAGGAGCCTCCCTTGTTGCATATAGCCAGAATTCAGCAGCTCCACAGGGACTGGGGTGCTATGAATCTTGGCTGTCAACTGATTGCAGAACTTGGCTATGAAGGGCAAGAAGGGGATAGGGGTCCTATTCCATGCATCGTCCAGGAACAAGCTCCTGCAGGATATGATGACAGCCCCTCACCTAATATCGGCGCAAAGGTAGGAGTCAGCTGGATCACCGGCTGCGTAATCCAGGGATGAAGAGCAGGAGGCAGAGTCAGCATGGCTATTGGAGGCACCTGAGAAGCCACTTGGGTTGTGGAGGGGGCCACCACCAGAGCAACTGAAGGCTCACTTCAGGTAGAAAACACGACCAGAGGCTTAGTAACCCTCTTCTGTTCTCTGACATGCCTCTCGACCAGAGCTCTTGGACCTGGGAGCTCGGGAAGTAGTCTGGGACTGGGGTGTTCAGGGACATCCAGACTTATGATCTGAGCACAAAAAAAAATCGGCCAGGTTTCTGAAATGTCCAGATTTTAGCCCAAACGTAAGCTTCCAATCTGGCTTCACAGATTTACACGGTTTGGATTCCAAGCTGTCAGACCTGGAGATGTGCACTTTCCAGAGATTTAAACAGCATTTAGCCTGCCTCTTTGGAGGGGATTCCAAAGTGGTGGACTGAGAGGGTGTGATCAAGGCCCTGAACAGATCCATTTGCATCTGTGCAGTCCTTGCCATAGACTCCAAGGCTGCCAACAGCCTCAGGTCACTGGCCAAGGGAGCACGGTCACCTTCAGTGGAGCTGAGCACTCAGGATCCCCACAGGGTGATCTCTTGCTGCCCTGTTTAGAACTGTGTCATCTTCTCTCCTTACTCCCATGGGGGAGGGAGGGAAGGTTCAGGTGGAGAGACAGTGGCCACCTGTGCCTGTGAGCATTCCATGTGGGATTGTCTGGGCTTCTCTAGTGGACTTCTGGGAGAAGACTTGATGAAGTCAGAGTCCAAGTCCTTGCATTTGGTTGCAATGACCTGCCACCTGTGCCTAGCTCTCTCATTCTTTCTTCGGGCCTACTTGTTAAGCAGCCTCTTGTCCTCTTCCCAACCAGAACAAAACTGACATGTTTGCTCAAGAGAGCACACATTACAAAGTTGCTGGCAACAACCAAAACAGTGGTCATGGTAGTCCCAGGCTGCCATGAAGTGGTTCTGTGAATCCATCTCCTGACCTTTGCCCAACAGGGGAGAAGGAGAAGTGGTTACTGGATCAACGCTTACTCCCTCTGTCTGCAATCTGATCAGCCAGACGCCATCTTGGAAAACTTAGTTTCAAGCCAACACAACCAGCTCTACTTTCACGTTTCCACAGGTATCCCTAGGTCAAATATGAGCTATCCTTTGTCTCCAAAGAGTCAGGACCACTTAGAAAGGATTTTCCCCAGAAGGGTAGGTGCGAGTAGCACTAGAACAGAGAAAAAAAAAAACAAGAACAAAAACCTGATGGTCCCAATCATGCCTCGACTCAGTTCCAGGGGTGACTTCCAAAGCACATGCTCCCCTGTTCTCCCTTCCTCTACAGGCGCCATTTCTGGCATAGTATAAGAGTAGGGAAGCTCCATGAACTTTTGTTCACTGAGGCTGTTGTAGTGCTGTGCACACTATTTATTCTGCAGATTATATCTTTTAAGCACATCCAGTCTCTTCTGAGATAAGGACTGCTTATATTTGATCTTTGGATACCGAAGAGAAAAATGAAGTAGAGCCATTCGTGTTGCCTTGAAACCAATCTTTACCAAGATGGCATCTGGTTGGCAAAATCACCTACAGAGGGAGAACAGTAGCAGTCAGGCAACCCGCGCGTAGTATTGTGCTTTGAGTGTCGATTCAGTGACCACTTCTACTCCCTTGTTGGGAAAAGATCAGAAGATGGATTCACAGAACCACTATGTGGCACCCCAGGGCGACTATGAACACTGTTTTAGTTGTCAACAACAACTTGGTTGTGCGTGTACTGGAGAGAAAAAACATGGCAGTTTTGTGTTAGGTGGGGTGAAAATGAGTGGTAGCTCCATGAGCAGGCCCAGAGGAAGACTAAGACAGCTAGGCGTAAGCAGGCTGCTAAAACGCAGGGCCGTCAAGTCTGACTCTGCCAAGTCTTCTTGCGACAAGAGAATCAGAGGAGAACCCCAACAGCTCACCTGCAGGCTCAGGTGCTACTACTCCTTCACCCAAACCCCCTGGGGAATAGGGAGAATGGGCAGTATGGTTGGAAGTTCAGCAGCAAGAGATCACCTCGTGGGGATCCTGAGTGCTCAGCACCACCTAAGGTGGCGACCTGAGTTTCACTGACCACTGACCTGAGTCTTAGCGTCAATGGCCAGGAGTCAGCAGATGCAAATGGATCTGCATCGGTTACTGTTCCCTCCCTCTCAGCCCACCACTTTTGATACTGATCCGAAGAGGCAGGCTAGACGCCACCTGGATCTTCTGGCCTGCACTCTTCAGACCATGCACTCAGAGGCCAAGGCAGCCAATTCGGCGAAGCCAGGATGGAAACTTATGGGTTCCTTCCAGTGCATTCCGGAATGCTGGCTGATTGCCCGAGTGCTTGGGTCGAAAGTCTGGGCATTCCCAGAACACTGAAATTACAGTCAATTTTCCTAGCTCCCAAGTCCCAGAGCTTGGGTCAAATGTCTGGGTATCTCAGAGCACTGGAGAAGGTACCTAAGTCTGTGGGGGGTGTCTGCCAACAGTGAGCCCTCAGCTCCCATGGGTGCCCACTCTGGAGACTCCAACCCTTGTGCCGGCACTGCCAGCTGCTCCCCCTCCAGGCCCAACTTCGACCAAGTGGCTGGCAATCCCACTGCATCCCTACTTTGTGCCAGGTACCCTCCCTGCTTTGAGAAGCGAGTGGAACTCAAGCTCCACAAAGAGCAGCAGTTGTGGATGGAGACTTCGTCTTCATCTGCCCCCACAAGTTCTCCTGCCATGTCAGAGTAGGTCATCTCGGATGAGCAGCTTAATGCCTCCACTTGGAGCCAGCTCACAGTATGCCTGCAGGCTGAGGTGATCTTGCAACTCCAGCAGGTGCCCTCTGGTCAGCCATCCACTGAGTTGGCAGCAGTTGTGGATCCCACACCGAGCCTCTCAGAAGTCTGGCTCTCTCGCCCTTCTTGAGAGGAGCAGATGCGAGCGGTTGATGTGGTGGCAACTTCCACGGAAGTTGTCACACCCCCAGTACAAGGTGTGGTGATGAACCTGATCCTGTCACAAGCAGGCACCCCATCTGCCTCATACAAACAGCTGTTCAACGAGACTTTGGGTGTCTGGACTCAGATACCTCATGATGAGTCTTGGAACATTGGCACTGAGGAGGAAGATCTCCTTCTCTTTGATTCATCCATCAGCAGGCCCAGGCCACCATCTTCAGGAGACTCAAGGAGGTGGCCATGGGCTCTCTCCTTATGGCATCCTACTCAGAAGTCTCACTCTTGGCCTTGAGGAGGACCACTTTGAACAGTAAAACATAAAAAAGGCACACATTTGTGTTGTGAATCACTATACCTTTGCCACTTGAACACTTTTTCTTGTTCCGTTGAATTAAGGAAATCTGGGAGCCTCTTTTTAACAGAAAATTAACCTTAAAATGTGGAATATTGCTTCGAATTGCTTATTGAAATATGGTTCTGTCGTATATCGTCTGGAGATATATATTTGAAATTAGAGAAGATAGGGGTAGCTTTCATATACTTTTAATGAAATAGCTGCATTGCCATTTATCAGCCTTGCACATTGTTAAAATAGTAGACTAAATCTCAGCTTTAAAAGTCGAAATTGTGATAAAAAAGTCAAAATTTCTACTTTTTCAAAGTCTAAATTTTAGCTTTAAAAGTCTCTTGAAACTTTGAGTTTTAAAGCTGAAATTTAAACCTATAAATATGTCGAAATTTTGACTCCTCCAAATTTTGCCTTTTTTCAAAATTTCGCCTTTTTTCTCGAAATATTACATTTTAAAAACTCGAAATTTTGACTTTTTAAGGCGGAGAATTAGACTTGAAAAGGTAGAAATTTGGATATTTTTCTTGAAAGAGAAAGTTTTTAAACTGGAATTAAGACTTTTCAAAGCTGAGCTTTAAACTTAAGACTTTACTTTCGAAATTTTGACATTTTTATCAAATTTTGGATTTTGTCTCGAACTTTCGAATATGTTGAGATTTAGGCTTAAAAAAGTGGAAATATGGGCATTTTTGGGCTGAAATTTTGAGTTTCTGAGCTTTGGAAATTTGGATTTTTTAAAAGTCAGAATTTCAGTTTTTTAAAGCTGAGATCTAAATCTTTAAAACGAGTCAAAATTTCAACTTTTTCTCGGAATTTCGCCCTTTTCTCATAATTTCTACTTTTTTCTCGAAATTTCTACTTTTTTTGGTGCAAAATTTCCGCTATTTAAAGGTCGAAATTTCGGCTCTCTTTAAAGCTGAGGTTTAGACCTTTAAAAAGAGCCGAAATTTCGACTTATAAAAGCTAATATTTTGACTTTTTAAAAGTCGAAATTTTGACTTTTTTACAGCTGAGATTTAGAATTATAAAAGTCGAAAAAGTGACATTTTTAACCTGAAATTTAGACTTTGCAAAGCTGAGATTTAGACTAAAGAAAGTAATAATTTAGAATTTTCTATGAAAAAGTCGGAATTACGAATTTTTTCTCGAAATTTCGACTTTTCAAAGCTGAGATTTAGACTTTAGAAAGCCGTTATTTTGACTTTTTAAACTAAAATATAGACTTTTAAGAAAGTCGAAATTTCGACTTTTTAAAGCTAAAATTTAGACTTTCAAAAGTAAAAGTCGAAATTTAGAATTTTTTCTCGGTTTTTTCCTCAAAAATTCGACTTTTTCTGGACATTTCGACTTTTCCACGAAATTTCGACTTTTTCAAAGCTGAGATTTAGACTTTAAAATGTCGAAATTTCGAGTTTTTAACCTGAAATTAACTTCAAAAATGTCAAAATTTCCACTTTTTTCTCTTAATTTTTGAAAGTCGAAAGTTCGACTTTTAAAGCTGAGATTTAGATTTTTAAAAAAAAATTTCGAAATTTTTCCTTTTTTCAGCTTAGGCTTATACCTTTAGAGACAGTCAAAATTTCTACTTTTCAAAGCTGAGATAAAGACTGAGATATCAGCTATAAAAGTCTAAATTTCGACTTTTTAAAGGTCTAAATTTAAGCATAAAAAACGAACAATTTTAACTTTTAAAGTCAAAACCTCAGCTATAAAAAGTCGAAATTTCGACTTTTGAGATGTTTTTCGTTCGAGGAAAAAAATCGAAATTTCGAGAAAAAAGTCGAAATTTCAAGAAAATAAAATAGAACTTTCGACTCTTTCAAGTCTAAATTTCAGCTTAAAAGCACGAAATTTACAAAAAAAATCGACCTTTTAAAGGTTAGATCCTAGCTTTCAAAAGTCGAAATTTCGAGGATAAAAATACCCCTTTCCTTAAAGTTCTAAATCTGATCAGTAAAAAGTCGAAATTTCGACTGTATAAAGTCTAAATGTCAGCTTAAAAATACGAAATTTCGAGAAAAAAGTCGAAATTTCGACTTTGAAGTCTTAATATCACATTTGAAAATTGGAAATTTCGAGAAAAAAAATCAAAATCTCTAGAAAATAATCGAAAATTCGAGAAAAATAGTCGAAATATCGACTGTTTTTAAAAGGTTTTAATCTCAGCTGTCAAAGGTCAAAATTTCGACTTTATAAAAGCCCTAATTTCGAAAAAAGTCAAAATTTCGAGAAAGAAGTCTTAATATTGACTTTTTTAAAATCTAAATTTGAGCTTGAAAAAAATCAAAATTTCGAAAACTGTTAAAATTAAGCTGTCGAAAAATTCGAAAAAGAAGTTGAAATTTTGTGACAAAAGTCGAAATTTTGACTTTTTCAAATGAAAAAATTTTAGCTGAAAAACACGAATACTAAAAAAGGAGAATTTCATCTGTTTTAAACCTAAATCTCAGTTTTGAAAAGTCGAAATTCCTTTTTCCTGGAAGTTTTGCCTTTGGTCTCGAAATTTCGACTTTCAAAAGCTGACATTTAGACTTTAAAAAGTCGAAATTTCTTTTTTCTTTAAATTTAATTTTTTTTAATCTGAGATTGAGATTTTGAAAAGACGAAATTTCGAGTTTTTTAAGCTGAAACTCAGACTTAAGAAAAGTCGAACTTTTGACTTTTAAAGCTTAGATTTAGAACTTTAAAAAGGTTGAAATAATGACTTTTTTCTCGATATTTTGACTTTCTTAAGCTGTGATTTTGACCTATAAAAAGCCTAAATTTCGACTTTTTTCTATTTCTTTTAAAATAAGTCGAAATTTCACATTTCACTCGAAATTTCATTTTTTTTTTCTCGAAATTTCGACTTTTTGAAGCTAAGATTTAGATTTAAAAAGTCGAAACTTCTACTTTCTTCCCGAAATTTTGAGTTTTTAAGATGAAATATAGGCTTTGAAAAAGTCGAAAAAACTGAGATTGAAATGTTAAAAAGTCGAAATTTCGACTTTTTCCGAGAAATATCTAGGTTTAAGCTAAAATTTCGACTTTTTTCTCCAAATTTCGACTTTTAAAAGCTGAGATTTAGACCTGTAAAAAAGTCAAAACTTCCCATTTTTCTCGCAATTTCGATTTTTTCTCTCTAAATTTCGAGTTTTTAAGCCGAAATTTTGACATCAAAAATCAAAATTGCTACTTTTTTCTCGAAATTTCGAACCCTTACAAAGTCAAAATTTTGACTTTTGATCCCTAGGATTTAGACTTTCAAAAAAAGTCAAATTTCGTCTTCTCAAAATTTCGACATTTTGCCAGAAGTTTCGACATTTGTCTCGAAATTTTGCCTTTTCTCGAGATATCGTCTTTTTACAGCTGACATTTATACTAAAAAAAGTCGAAATTTCGCCTATTTGCTCGAAGTTTCGACATTTTTCTCTCGAATTTTTGCTCCTTATTCACAAAATTTTGACTTTCTAATGCTGAGATTTAGACTTATTAAGTCGAAAAAAAGCAACAGAAAAATAAACAAAATACAAAAACAAAGAGAAAAACAAAACAAAAACAAAATAAGACAAATTAAAAAAAACAAAAACAACTGAACAAACAAAAACAAAAAAGAGAAATTATCACTTAGTTCACTTTAACATTTGGCGTAATTTTATAAGCTACGCCCACATCATTCAGATCGGAGTTTTCAGAGTGTTAGTGATGCCGGTGCGTTCAGTTGGTGTTTTAAGTGGTTAGCTTTCATAAGACATATTTTTTTTAGTAAAGAGGATTTTTATTACGAGGGTAAGAAATAAAATTTACAATGGGTTTGGATTTGACCTGAAGTTCAAAGACATACATCATGCAATGAATGCTGAACGTACAAGAAAATTTGAGTAAACCTAAGACAACCTTTAAAGCATTTTTATTATATTTTTTTATATCTCGAAATGAAAATACTGACAGAAAGTGATTTGGGTGCGTAAGATTGAGCATCAAGAAGCACATTATATATTTATTTCAAAGGTGTGGTCGCTTGTGACTTTGCAAAGTAAATTTTACTCTATAAGAAAAAATATAAAAACAAATGGTTGTGAATTTATTTATCAGTATGTAAATGAACCAACACATTGTGTCGAATGTCCAAGAGCAGATGACACCTAGGCGCACTTGAGACAAACCTCTCCCCATTAAATCAATATGGTATCTTTGGTTTGAGAGTCCAGAAATAATATAGACCTAATCGTTACAAAGCCTATAGAGCCTCATTTTCAAGAACGTCTAATTGGAATAAAGGAATAAACAATTAAAATGTAAATAAACATCCGAATGCGTTTTATTAATAATTGAAGTCATCTAATATCAATCATCCAATGATCTGACCTGCATAACTCTAATTACAGCTTCGCTGTGCGAAGGATGATTATCCAGAACTGTTTAACGGTCCATTCCTGCCATCCTGGTTCATACGATTCAAATGTATTTATCAAGTCACTAATTACAGCTTATCAAGAGAATTTCCTTTGGGTTAATAGCAATACCAGCCAGGTGTGTGTTGGTTCTGGATATTACAGAGGAGGATAAAGTCAAATTTTGAAGTCTTTTCAACTTATCAGTTACTAAGCAAAGCAAAATCGGTATCAATGTCTTACTGGTTATACTTTAAAGTTGGTTTCGTGCCACGAATTTAGAATAAAAGAAAGTGGAATTGAAAAGTCGTATGATTGGCTGCAGCATGCATGCCTTGTCAGATTATTGAGACCAGCAACGCTTTAGATTATCTGATCCCAGGTGTTGGTTGTTTTATGCTCAATATTTGTGACGTTTCAATTTCATTCTATAGATGGCGCCACGTTACGGTAACTTTTCAATTTATCTGATGCTGAGCAAAGCAAAATTGGTATCAATGTCTTACTGGTTATTCTTTAAAGTTGGTTTCGTACCACGAATTTAGAAAAAAAAAAAAAAGGAAACGGAATCGAAAAGTCGTATGATTGGCCTCAGCGTACATGCCTTGTCAGATTATTGAGACCAGCAACGCTTTAAATTATCTGATCCCAAGTGTTAGTGTTGTATGCTAAATATTTGTGACGTTTCAATTTCATTCTGTGGACGACGCCACGTTACGGTAACTATCGCTTTGCCCATTCGCTTTTGTGTTCCGATTCCTCTTAATTGGAAAACAACACTGTGGCATTAAAAACATATACCTTTCTGCTAGCATAGACCACATCATAACATAAACTCTCAACAAACCACTTGTATTTATGTACTGTCATTCATACACACTGAGATGCACAAGTTTTTAGTTCATTGCATTAAATAAATTGAGTATCACAAATGTGGTAGGCCTAATATAGACTTTGGAAACTGTTCTCAAGCAGATGTCAACAAATTACTAAAGGTTCAACTGGCAGAAGTTCGAGAGGTAACAGGTGCACGCCGTTTTAGAAGTCACGGTCAGATTTATAATGAAACTGGGTGGAGAACATATCTACACGTAGGGATAAACAAAAAATTTTTATCATGTACAAGTCAGTCAAAAAAAAATGGCTCTACTTGCAAGAATCGTTACGAAAAACAACTCAAGATAGGTCAAAATGTAATGTGCGCTCACACACCAAATTGTGAACTTTTCGAGCTAGAATCCAGGTCTATGAAAATTCGGGGGAGGGGGGTTGTTTGTTTGTTTGTTTGTTTGTTAGTTTGTTAGTTTTTTTTTTTTTTAATTTAATAAAAAATAAATTTATTTATTTTTGTTTTGTTTTGTTTTTGTTTTTTTCATCTGCTGTATACTTGTGGAATAATTTACAAACCGACAAGAAAACTGAATCGTTAGAATTGCAATCCATATTAAATAGAAAAACGAATCAAAAACAAAACAAAACGAACTATTCTATTCTGGCAACAGAAAAAAAACATAATTCTAGTCCAATTACGTTTGGGCTCGAGCTCCTCAAATGCCGCATTGAGTATAAAATCGGAGTACTTCCAACACCGTTTTGTACTTGTGGTTTCGGAAATGAGAGTGCCTTTCATTACTTTTTGAAGTGCCCATTTGTTCTTAATGCACCTGGACTCAATCTGCAAAATGATAGTTCCCTACATGGTGCTGCTGGCATTTCCTGATTCTTGATTGATAATTGAAATAAGGAATTATTGGTAAGGGTGCATGTATCTGTACGTTAGAATTGTTACTATAGTAATATCAGCAACTGTGGCGGATTGGCTTATGTCTCTGTAATGGTGGATCCTAGACCCATGCTTATTATTAAACACAAACAGGAAAGCACCTTTAAGGTTTCATTTAGTTTTGTTGAATTTTACCTTGAGTGACTTTGAAAGATCAAACTGGCATCACCTTGACCTATATCTTGGTAATAGTGGATCCTTGGCTCATGGTTACCCTTAAATACGAATGAAAAGTGCCTATGGGGTTTCTTGTGCCAAGTTGTGGTGTTCTGAATTTTGACCTTGAAAGGCAAACATATTGGTTTTAATGTTTGAAATGGTACCTTTGAGTTTTCATTTAAAAATTATGACTCCAACACTGTAAATGACTGAAGACTTTGATAGTGCAAACAGTGACAGTTTTGCAAAAAAGTAACCTTGATGTGATTTTGAAAGGTCACAGGACTGTCACATTCCTCTAGTTTCTTTTTCTTTTTGTTTTTTTTATCAATTTTTGGATATCGATCATTGTATTAACTTCTGTCCCAAAAGTATCATTCAGATTGTTCTGAAACTTGGTAGAACTGTGGCTTGTGGGAGGGTTAAACAAAGTTGGACAACAGGTGATTATACTCCAGACCCCTGATGTTAACAATTTTTTCAGGTCGGGTATTTGTCGGTTAATGCATGCACTCCGATTGATTACCATGTACAGTGAAAACTTGTTATAATGACACCATCTGTTCCCTTAAAAAAAGTGTCTGATAACTGAAAATGTCAGATAAGTGAATCAAATGATAAAAAAAAAATGAACTGTTTCCCATGAAAATATGCGTCAGTATATTGAATATGTCGGATATATGAGTGTCGTTATAATGAGGTTTCACTATATGTCAATTGGGATTGGAACTGTAATTTACATTTTTGACTTCTTCAAGACCATTGCCCAGATTCACTTCAAACTTTCTAGAGATGCACCTTAGGATTTTTGGACTCTTTATGATTAAATGGGGTTATCATTATTATTTTTGGTGGGAAGATATTGAAACAATTCTTTGCAAAACTACCTGTCCAATTGCTTTGAAGTCACACAGGGGCACTTCCAGGCACTTCCAGGCACTTCCAGATTTTTTTTTATCAAGTCATGCTCCAGTTATGTTTTCATTTTTACAAATTTATGTATGCTTTTGCTTTTTAGCTCTGCTGACCATAGGTCGATCACTCATGTCTATGCATCCGTCATTCTGTCAGTCCGTCTGGGCATCTGCCCATGTCCCAATCTAGAGTAATCTTCTCAAGACCATCTCAAGTCAGTAATCATGATAGTAGTTGCATAGCCTTGTGATGTACTGTTCTCTGCAATTCTTGGTTTTACTTTCCTCTTTATGTACCTACTTGGGTGGAAAAGTAGATGTATCTCAAAAAAGTCTGTGCTTGTCATCATGATAGCATCTAAGTTAAGTTAGCCCCTTGAAATTTTTTGGACATATGTATGGATAAAAATCTAGGTTTCTTTCGTTATTGCTGTTGCCCCCTGGTGGAATATCTTGCACAGGGGTCGAAAAGTTCCAAAATTAAAAATGCTCTGGAGTGAAAAAAATGAAAGTGCTCTGATATAATTATTTTTTAACGGATCCTTATGAAATTTGGTGGAAATATACTGGAGGCAATTATGAATAAGCTGGACAATACTAGTAGCGCCACCTATAGGTGTATGGGAAATATGACTTCATATTATTATTTGGTAACATTTGCAAATTATATCTCAAGATATTATAAGGTTAATTTCACTAAATGTGTACCATACGTGGAAGTTATATGTTAAACAATATGGCTGACCTTGACGAACTTTCTCAAGGTCACAGAGGGAATACATTTCAGGAAATAATGTTCTTGCAATGGCCATTACATGTGAAGTTGTGGACACAAATCCATATACAACAGGAATATTATACAGCAAAAGTATGAGATTGGGAGATATGGTGGTGCCACTGGTGCTAATTATTGGAACTAATATCATAGGTATCAAAAACACAATAAATACATTACTGTGATGACAAGTTGAGACAGAACTACAAAATTTACACCAAATATAAGTTAAACCAATGGTTCAATTTTGTGAAATGTTACGTGGCCTTGACCCATTTTTTTCCCAAGGCCATAAAGGGCTTTGCAAAACACTGAAAATGGTATTTTGAGAAAGAATAAGACTAATGATATCAAATATACCACCAATTTATATCGTATGTAGACGGTTGATACTGCACAATTTGGATGACCTTCACCTACTTTTTCATGGTCACGGTGGGACTGTATTTCAATAAAATATTTTGTGATGGTCATTCCATCTGCACGTGTGGACATACACAGTAAAACCTGTGTTAAGTGTGCACCCTTGGGACCGGACAAAAGTGCCCACTTAGCACAGGTCCATTAACATTGGAAGTAGAAGGAACTGGGCCAGGCAACAGTGCCCACTCAACACAAGTGCCCACTTAGCGGAGGTACCCACTCAGACAGGTTTTACTGTACATCATTTTACATACCTTACCTTTGACCCTGTTGCATATTTAGGGTCATTACAACCAAACCAGATTTGAAGATTTGCATGAAATCACAACATCACTCATAGAATTCCGATGAAAACATTCTAACATTGCCACTTTGCAACAGTGCTATAAACTATGTTTGAATTTGTTAGCTTCCAGAAAATGTATACTTCCGTCACTTTGCCTGTGATTTTAAAGTCCTAGTGTGAAAATCACAGGTACCTTTCATATACCTTAAATGTCAGGCTACCCACCTCTTTTCATCTTGTTGAATGGATTTGTCTGCTGCAATGCACAAATTATAACAAAGATCCACACTTCCTTTAAATGCATTTTATTTCATAGAAAAAGAATAGGACAACTCCATAACAATGAAGAGTCCTTACTTGAAAAAAAAATGCAGGATACTGAAATATACAAGTGTGTGTGTTTTGACAGCACGGTTTACTATCACCCGGGCTAAGCATACCCCATTGTATCCAGTCTCAAGCTATGCATCACTTCCAATGCCAAGCCTGAGCTGTGCAGTTTGCATTACATTATACATTAATCACCCATCTTCAATCCTTGTAAGACTTTTAGTATTGTTATTTTAAACATTTGTATACTCCTTACTTGCAGTAGCCTAACGTATATTGAATTAACCATTCCCTCCTGGAGTGCCAAGGTTTTATATTCAGCACACAGCCAGCAAAGGTCTGATGCTTTATACATATCAAAAGTAAGATTTAAAAATACAAAGGGTTGTAGTGCTACTTCTTCAACGGAACTTTACTTCCTTCAAGAATAAAGTCAGATGGTAATTGTATGCAGGAGCACCATGTCAGGAACATAATACAGATTTGTCTATACACTCCTCCACATGCATTACAAGCAGAAAACATCAGAGAAAGCTGGAGTGAGAGAGTCAAACTGCCTGTGTCGACTCTTAAATCAACCTCATTTCGTCAAACAGCCACTTTAATTGAAAATAATAAATTTTGCAATACCAAACATCTACCTACTTTGGTACAACAATTTCTCTTTGCTTTTTTTTTTGGCATTCATCTATCACACGAGGCCACAAATTAATAAACTCATTGTAGACCAGCCAATGAGTCATGCTACAACAGCCATACAAGCAGCTGCAGCATGGCTAGCCAGGCAATGTACAAAATGAATGACTGGGTTCTTCACCACCATCATATAACCAGCAACGTAGCTGCTGCAGAGGCCGATGTACTCCCCCTACTTCTCTATATTGGACTCGAGTCCATCTGAAACTTTCACCTGTTCCTACAGTTTTTGTCACTCAAGTCACCATCAGGCCCAAGTTTCGAGGGCTACCATTATGGCAGGTCATGAACTACACCAGATGCTAATTTTGCATATATACAGTGTACTGCACATCTGCGTAACAATAAGATTACACTTGCTGCAGACTATGTTGATTATGTGTGCACATGTATTCAGTCAAAGTGACTGAACATCTTGAATGTTGCTAAACTGAATCTTCCTGATCGTTCTTGTTCAAAGTCACATAGTCTCATTATAGGGGCCCAAGAGTCCACCTTCTCAACCAATTTCACCCCATTATTCGAAAAAGCTGGAAACATAAATCAATTTCATTTTAAGTTGGAGTCAAAGGGGTTAATTTCGTTTACATACTCAACCACATTTCTCTCCAATTCAAATCTACACCTGAAGGGATAACATGATTGAAGAAATGCATGTTTATGAATGTTCCCACTTTCATGGCAAAGATACCACTCTGAAGAGCCACCTTGTGTCATAGATATGAACCAAATTTCAAAGAAAACCAAAATCAACTTTTACTCCCGAAGTTTGTTTGTGCTTGTAGATGCAATACTAATTCTTGACAGCAGAATCTTATGCGACCAATATGCTCCTGGGGGCTAAAAAACAAAGGCCACCCCCATTTGACATTGGCTGCTCCAAATATTAGATTATACAGAATGTATGCCTATAATACAGTATTTTATGTAATATGGATAGGATGGGCTTCAGCTAAGGGTATGCCTGAGCAGTCGCACCTAAAAAAAAAAAGTGCAAAGTGTATCTGGTATTGGGGCACCTATGGACTCCCAAGGGGCCACCATTAGCAACACAGGGATCAATGTGCATCCACGGATGCCAGGACATGTGGCTCCCTCACAGCTTTCTGAATTTGACTGGGACAGAATCATCAGCATATCGGAGGCTGGGCTTTTTCCCAGCATGAGGTCTCCAGGAGACTGGTGTGGCATCTTCTTATTCCCCCGCAGGAGTATAATTCATGGCAAAGCACTTTATTGATAGATCTCAGTGGGCATTTTCAATCTGGAGTCCTTTCATTAAAAGGTAAAAATCAGACTTGCCCACAAAAGTTTTAAACAATAAAGGTAAACTTCTATTCCTGGTACAGCCAGACCTGGGTCAACCTTTCTAATATTTCTTGTCAACTCTTTGCCCACCTACTACAGCTAAAGTCCTGCTGATCTAAATTACGATGATCCCAAATTCCACTTGTTCCTAAAAGACCTTTCTTTTAAGCCACTTGTTCCTAAAAGACCTTTCTTTTAAGCTCCAGCATGCCTCGTTTTAAACCAATAGTTCCAGAATTGGTCCAAGTCAACAAGCTGGCTTGGTGTTTTCAACATGCTAATGAAAGCTGTTGACTCATCCTGCAACTTAGCACTAAACGGATCAACTTTCAGGCCAGGGGTATCCAGGCAGACTTACTATATGACATTAAACAGCAGCAGAACTCCCTTCATAATACAGATCCCAGTCATCTAAAAACAGCAAATGAACCTGTAAATCCATGTGAGCAATATAATGGCGCCAACTGCTCTTCATTGACTCATGTGGACCTCGGCCCAGGACTGTCGACCATTTCTCTCTTTACAGTAGCAGAACTATCTGGAAATGTGTGGACCAATTCCATATCGTGTCTTCATTTATTAATCTAGTCATAAAAATATATATTTTCCGATTTGTGCAGACCCATGGTTTTCTCTTATGTTAAAATAAGTTTTTGAAGTTATTGTTCCGAAAAGCATATGGAACCTTCATGTATTCCCTGTTACACTTTGTGGCAAGATTACTCCAAATATATGGGAGTGACCACACAGAAAATTTGTGAAATTGTCCCTTAAACTATACCTTGACAATTTGTTTCTGGAGCTTCATAAATCACACAGAGAAATGGAAATATTATCAAATGGAAATAAATGACTTCCTAAGTTACATTCTTAGCTTCACATTCTTGCCCAGTTCATAAGAATTGATCATAGAGTTTTTGAGCAAGGCTGTCTCAAAAATTCACGAATTTACACAAAAATTTGATTCTGGGAAAGGTGTGGTGAAAGGTGAAAGAGGCCTTTTGTGGAAGAGCAATAAGCTCTTACATAAAATCTATCGACTGTCACTTTGTTTTTTGTTGTATATTACAATCATGCAAGGGATGTGACCTTTGATGTGCTGTCAAAATGAAAAAAAAAAAAAAACCCACAGAAATACATTAAAAGATACGTTTTCTGATGTTATCTTGCACAAGCTTGAGCCACAGTTTCAGCTGGTTAGTTTCAAAAGTACTGGACAAAATGCTGCTTTGATCATGAGTGTAACTGTACCACATACTGCAAAATAAACAGGCACTGAATAAGATTGCCTGAACAATGGGAGCCACATGCATAATGGCACCTTCCCAACTCCCCGCTCAGCTGGATTTGCATTTCCAAATAAGCACCGACACAGGACTTCACTTGTCAAAAATGCTCACAGCATTGAACAATTTCATTTAACTGAAATGGTTATGACAAAGCTACACTATCTGATAGGGTATCTACGGTACCTTGAACCAACAAGGCGGCAATAAGTTCCAGTCCTGTGCTCAGCTGACCTGACATACAAAGGCTTGTTGTAATATACATGTACTTTGTCTATTGAAAATCTGACAAAATAGCCTAACAGGCTAATACACATCTTCCCTTCATGAAATGCAAATGCATGACTGAAGTGGTCCTGTCAACTTCAAAACACATTCCATCATCACTGTTAACGTGCATATCCCATGATCCATTTTCCTCATGTTGATAATTTGTTGAAAATTAGAAAATGACAGCACCACCATGCAGTGAAGAAATTTGGCTGAAATAAATCCATGTAAATTTCCAGTATGCTTGAAGAGGATCCAACTTGTGCTTGGGAGAAAAAGGCAAGTTAGGTGAAAACACAAAAATTCTTAAAAAAGCAATAACACAATCGCAGTGCCGCTAAAACACAATCGCAGTGCCGCTAATTGAACAAATAAAGGTCTAGGTCTCCAGATGTGTCCCTATGCAGTTTTGGATATGACTTTTAAAGATTTTACTAGATAACGAACAATAAAATTTGTTAAGAAATATTAAAATGATTGGAGCAGGACCATTTGAACAAAATTGGGAGACATGTACATACATCACCAACAAATTTGGGGTGAATGTTGTTGACGGTTTTGGAGAAGTTAAATATGCGAGATCCCATTGCATTCCCCGACTTACATTAGGTTATCAATAAGAGTGCCTGCATTATCTGACAGGTACCCAAATTAAAAAAAAAAAACTAGATGTAATAGTGGTGCTTGCACCACTGACGGGACCCCCGTATACAAACATGGTACAATTTACGGCACCAACTATTGTCAAGGTCACCCATCTCCGAACTTGACTTAGCCCTTACAGGGGGCTATAATCTTGTACAATATCAAAGCCCTACCTCAGAGGCTTCTCAAATTATCATGTGGACACCAAACTCACTAATGTGGCTCTGTGACCTTGGAAATTGGGTCAAGGTCACCCAACTTTGTACTTGACCTGGCCCTTAAAGAGGACAATAATCCTGTGCGATATGAAAGCCCTAGCTCAAAAACTTCTCAACTTATCATGCGGAAACGATCTGTTCGGACAGATGGACAGACAGATGGACACACGGAATCTGCAATCACTACAAAGGACTAGCCTTCGGCGATCCCCTAAAAAGTCATTAACTAGAGATACCTTCAACCCAAAGTGTTGACAGAAGGGTCTGCCAGGAAAAAATGCTACCATTTGCTCAAATTAGGTCATGGTGACACCAGAATCTAATCAGCTCATCGTGGTATGCTAGATAAGCATACAGATTTTAACAAAAATCATTGGAGCATTCTGGAGATATTGCGGTAATGAGCTTCATTAAAAATCACTAGAACAGAACAATTGTGAACAACTTTGGTAGAGACCCATCCAAGGTACATCCCCAGCAAGATTGAAGTGAATCTGGCCTACAGTTTTGGGGAAATAAAAAGTGTCAAATGTGAACAGATGGACAACAGATCATCCATCTTCTAAGCTATACTCTTCTTAAAAATCATTTTCAGCTCAGCAGACTTTTCGGTCAGCCGAGCTCAAAATTATTTTTAAAAAGTCACTTTTGAGGAAGCCAGATTTTCAGAGTGCACTGACCTTTTTACCTGCTACTAAAAACCAACTGCATGTCAACAAATACCCTTGGTACACTGTCCCCTCCCCCCTCCAAATCACCACCAATTCTTGTCCTGACTGGTCTTCCACAAGGAGTCTACGCAATTCCCTTCAGCATGGAAGTCTGTGCTGCCAATGTTTGTTCCAAGTCAAAGCTGACATTGACAAACCTCACTAAATGTTTGGAAGCTGGCACGGCAGTAAAGGGTTAACCCATACCCTCTGTTAATCTCGGAACACCGCTGGCCCCTGGCCCCTCGACCTCCTTTTATTTAGCACTGACAACAGATGGTCACTGTGGCTGAGAATGACACACAGGTAACATCAAGTCCAATCACCTAAAAGCATGATCTGACTGAAAAAAAGCAACTACCCTCATTGAATCTGTATCTACTTGACCAGGTTACGAGCACACTTAATCTCCAAGACATGGCAGATATGATAAATATCTATAAATCATGTACAAATTGGGCAAAAAAACTTTGGTACAAGTATACATACAGACAAGATGGTGTATTTTTTTCATCTTCTTTTTTTTTTTTTATTTACAAAATGAGATTTGCATACAGGACCTGCTCTCATCACACCCACAGTTGCAGCACATAATTTATTACTAAAATCACTACTTTGGGCAAACCCAGATATGCCCGATTCGCTAGTCATCTCTGATCCCATTTGGCTGACCGATGTCTGTAAATGTATCGATACACGTCACTCTGCCAATAGGAATTATGGCTGTCAAGTCAAACAAGTACATGCAGTTAGAAGGGAAAAAATGTTCCTGTTACACAGGACTACCATTCTACGCTAAAAGTCAATCTGTACAAGTATTTGTGAATAAGCAAGAATAAACAAATGTCTTCTTTATATCATTTTTTTTTCTGTCCTGCTAGGTTTCCTTTTAAATTAAAAAAATAATAAAAATCCCTCCCCCTCCCTCAAAAACCTACATAATTGCTTTATTGTACATCTTATGACTTCCCACCGTTAAAATATACTGGAACCTTCAGGTGCATCTATTACCCAACAACAATTATTAACTTTGGCAACGGATTATAATATTTATGAATTCTTTCATTTATGTGATTTTGCATATTTAACCAGTTTCAGTTTGGCAGGGAAAAGCACGGTTGACCGAACTCTATCCCTGCACAAAATGTAAATACGGTCCTTCACCTCTTGGACAATGCATAAAGCAAGCTTCCGAGCCACCAGAATTTTTTTTTTTTTTTACAGATGTTTGTAGACACGATTATGTTACAATGGATCAATTATGCAATTTCGTTTTGAAGGCATAACTGCAAGTTTCCATTTTAATCAAAAACAAAACAAAACCAACAAACAAAAAAAAAAACATGGTCATCCGCACTATCACAATTTCCAAACACAAATTCTTCATGTCAGTATTTCACTCACGTAGCAGCATGCCTGTAGTTGGGAAGATGCTGGTGGCCCAGGTCAACAGCTTTCCACTGCACACATTAAGTCACTGCACCCCAAAATACATGGAGGAAAGCTGTGGACTCCCAGCCTAGCCCTGAAACCCTTCAAACTCTCGTCTATGCTGCCACTCACACTTGGACAGTGGCAGCAGTTTCCAATGCTGTACTATTTTTTTCCTTTTTTGGCAAATTTTTGGGAAGTTTGTGGCAATATTAGTTATCAGTGCTCTCAATACAATTCCAAAAGCTGGAGCGTTAATCTTTCACTATTATGATCTCCAAGCTTATTTTTCAGCTGCTACAAGATTTTTTTTTTTTTTTTAACACCCCACCGGATGTTTCCACAGAAGATTATTTTGAAATCTCATTGGGTCATGATGTGATATCAAGCCTTTGTGAGCTACTGGATGTCTGCCAATGGTATGGTTTGACAGCCTCTAGTCACATTTGCTCGAAATACTTAGCAAAATTCCACCCCTTTCAGCAGAAAATGTCCAAACAGGCAAGTTGTGACATGAAATACACCAAGTCTCCTTTACAGGTTTGGCAGGCTACATGTTGTGCTGTTGATGGACAGATGCCACCACAAGCTCTCAAAAAATAAAAGAGGACTGTGACAGTCCTGTGCTCAGCTGACCTTGCATGCACAGACTGCAGTGGTCCTGTGAACTTCAGAATGATATGAAAGTCAGCTTTAAGACCATCATCACTGTTGCTAAGGTGTACATATCCCATTACTGATTTTTCCTTATTTTGATAATTTGACTGAAACCACAAAATGACAGCACTGCCATGTAGTAAACTACTTTGATTGAGATTGAGTCCATGTCCATTTTCAACAAGTTTGAAAGAGGATCCAGTTTACAGCTTGGGAGAAAGTCAAGAAAAGTAAACTCACACAAAAATTCTTACAAAAACTAAAGAGAATCGGAGCTCCACCTGATGAACAAATTAAGGTCTAAGGGGCCCCAGAGGTGTCCCTATGCAGTTTCGAAGCAAGTGGCATCTTGGTTCTGAACATTTTGCTTAAAAAAAAAAAAAAATCACTGGAGCATGACCAGTCTAACAAACTTTGCCCATATTCATCCACAGTAAAAAATGACCAAGTTTGAAGTGGATCTGACTGACTGTTTTGCAGAAGCTGTAAATGTGAGTTGTGGACACTGGTAGCTGGACGGACGACAGACCAAGACTACTGATTACATTAGCTCAGCTGAGCTAAAAATAAAGTATTTTGCCCTGTACAGACTTTGTCAAAAATATCATCACAATTTTCCCATTCATTAATACTTTTTTTAATCATTTGCAATAAATTTAGATGAAGCTCAGATAAAATATCTTGGACTCAGCAAGTAAAACTGAAATGCAACTTTTCATGGCTCAGGTGATTACGATGCATTGTCTGTTTGCTTGTTTTTTGTCGAGATAGGCTTCACGTCTTTTTGCCGGGCTTAATCTGCAACATTTCACATCATTTGTGTCAAGTAACAAATATTTACGGCGTGCTTAAACAGACATGCAAATTATGCTTTTCTTTTATTGGTCTGAACTCGGCATGATTATAGCTACCTCAGTGTACAAACAGCAAACGCTGATTCTCCATTCTTCAGGTTGCAATTTACACATCTGTCCAGGGGCATAGTGCATGCCAACTGAGAGCTGCTTCCCCATGTTGACCAATGCTGAACCGGTCTTGGTTCGTGTAACTAAGATGTACCCCTGGTTTCATCCTTTTACTGCAAACTTTATACCACATATTAGGTGAAAACAAAAAATCCAGTGAAAATAACATGTCTCTGCTTCACGTCCACATCCACGAATACACTAATGTCACAACTCATAACAAATCAAATGATTGAGCAAATGAGTTATTTCAAAAAGAGATCTAACATCCCTGCATGTTTACCATAACACGACTATTTAAACTTGCAGTTTTCTGTACATCATTAGTACATAGACACAGTAGCTTCACAGCTCTTAAAAATAACCACATTACTTTACACAAAAAAATATACTTTTCATTGCCACTTTGTATTGTATTTGTGTAACTGCTGAATTGTTCATGTTGCCCCTCAACAATCCCAGCAGCCGTCTGTCAAGCAGGCACAAATAGAATTGTGCCACATTCCTCACTGTTAACATCAGTTTCGCGATCGCTTACACAATATCACACAACCTGCTTTGTGATAAAACTGACCATTTCGTTATACACAAGACTCGCACATTTAACCCTTTCCCCCTAAACTGGCCCAAACCGGCTGGTGGTCAAATGTCATCTGCTTCAGTGTTTTCAACTACTTTCAACAGTAATGAAACACAATTTGACTGAGAGTTGTAGACAAGACCTATCAAGATACAAATGTAGCATGCCCCATGCCAATTTGAGATAGTTCTAAATTCGCCTAAAGGTGGTGCTGCCCATCCTGTTCATGGTTGACTGCCTATATCTTGCGGTCACTTTCCATGACCCTCACTTTTTCTCCCTAGATTAACATGGGAAATTGGCAAATATATAATTAATCGCTCTTTATGTTGCCAAATAAGCATGAAACTTTCATTTTATCACCCCTGGGTGTATTTGAAAGATAATAAAATGTACTTCAGGTAGACTAGACGATGATAATTCCAAAAATCGTTCTCATATGCAGGGTAAAACTGTCAGGCTCACTGTAATGTAATGGGCTTTGCTGACCCACCCGACCCAACCTCAAATGGCATGGGTTGCTAGGTGTTACAAACATGCATCACGGGAACACAAGGCTGTGTGTCCAGAAATTAAACCAACCCAGATCACCCCTACGCAGGTCAGCCGCCGACTCAATCTTAATTCATGGGGGTAAGGGTTAAACTTTCTGGCTCAGCCATCACAAACGATGACATTTTTGTCCTCATGAGGAGACTGTTACTAGCAGCACAACATGGGTTTTAACCAAAAGTAAATTCATTAGCTTACCGGTGTAATTCCCCTAACGCAACTGGGTTGCTCTTTTTCTAAAACACAACTGGATTGCTCTTTTTGTGATTTGCTGAACTTTTTCAAACACAGTGCATACATCATGTAAGCGCAAATTAATTCCACACACATTCACTATGCAAAGATTGCTGTAAAAATGACTGAAACAAGAAGGCGAACATCAAATTGTAACATGTCACACATCAAGCCACTCAGCAAAGTTTGTCTGTCCATAACAAATGATGTTCTCCTCCTTATTTCTATCGCTGTTTCTGCTTAACATTCTGTGGCTGCATAATGACCTTACATGAGACCCATTTCTAGCGGAACAGATGTTCTTTCCAAGTCTTTGTTTCAGAATCTTGTGCACAGTGAACATTGCGAGAGATCTATTTATACGATCAAATTCAGTCAAGTTGGGAGTCCTTACCGAGTGGAACCATATTTTGCTGGGGTCAACGCGACTCTTACCACATTGTATGCAGGACTTTCAATGCAACCTTTATATCTTTTTCACAGCCAGACTCACGGGGATTCTGGGGAATCACTTTCCCCAGGCACTTCGCCCAATACATTACCCAGTAGACACAAAAAGTCGATATTTTACACTGTTTAGCCACAATACTTTTTTTTCCCTTTTGTCACATACCATTTACATATAACAAAATTCCCACCATACTCTAACCTGTGACCAATCCTTGTGACTCCCTCCTTCTATTGTGGGGCTTATTGCTGTCCCATGATCGATGTTTCCTTTATTTAAAAAAATAAACGTTTAACAACAAAAATTCATACACACACCCAGAATGCATATATAATGTTTGACAAGCAGACCCAGACTTTGCACTGCAGCCAACAACCACTTTGTAGATATGTACCAACCCTATGTGATACCTGGTCTGCCAACATTATTGTAATCATCTAAGTTTATTTTTCTTCCCCTCCCCTCATCCATCCAAAAAATAATATGCAGTTAATGTCATTCATTTATCCCAGTACCCACTGTACATAGTTTTGAAGTACCCTTGTACCATGCATGTACACGCACTTCTGCTGTTGAGCAGACAGATATTAGTTCCTTTTTTGGTTAACAGAGAGCAGCACCCTTCACGAGTGCTGCAGCACTCAATAAATTCAGCATCATTTTAACTAGTGTTGTGATCAGCATGCAATAGAAACTGTGCCACCAGTGCATTAAAGATGAACCGTCAAATCTCAACTGGGTGCATGTAACATGTTTAAAACAGTGTTCATATCTGAAATGTTACAATAAATAAGTAGAATCAGCACCACCCTGGTTTGAACAAGATCGTTGTTACCTGGATTTTCCCATTTTATGAAATTCTACTCAACTGTCCAATAAATGGTTATTTTCTTCGGATTTGAAATACATGTGGCAAACTCTTCTGAATTCGCATTTTATTATACGACAATCATTTTTGTATGTATGGTGCCACAAAGCCACTTCTGAAATTGACATCCAGGGCAGGGAGCTGACACCATGTACGTGTACCTTGTCTTTGCATCTCCTTAAAAATGCCTTTTGTCTCCAAGTACAAGTGCCAGCCCAGCAGATGGACTTTGTGTCATGGAGGTGAGTGTAAATGCCCATCTCCACTCCTTCCTATCCTCTACCTCTTGTATATTGTACCACTTCTGTGCTCAAAGAATCCAACCTGTCACCGTCACGACCAATTCTTACTGCAATGAACTTTCATTTTAACATTTCCCCCAAATCTGTTTCTAGAACAAATTTAAAATGAAAATCTAACAATTTTCGGCTGCACACATTCGCGGGGCACTATGAAAGCCTCCTACCAGTCACAACATACTACAACCAATATCTCTATACACCATCTTTGCTCCTTACAAGTGCCACCTGGTGGCTAATCTAGAGTTAGCTGCCACATGATTGGTATGTTCAATATACATTTTTTTGGAATGGGAGCAGGTGACAACAGTTGAAGTCTAGGTACCTGGAGTGACAGGAACAGCACTCTGTAACCATGGTAACAACACTACTGGGTTATCGCCATATGAACACTCGACTGTGCACAGAAAATAACCATGTATATGTACACTCAATTCAGCCACCAGAGCCCGAAAGAAGCCTTCCATAAGTTATATAAAGGTCACTCACATTGTAGTAAGACTGTCACGATCTCACTGTATACAAAAATACTCGTAAGTGGAGGGAAGAAATGATCAACAAAAAAAAGCCTGGCACCAAATGATCACTCTGCAGGCAATAACTGTCGCGACACACATAAACGTTGTCCCCCTTGCTGTGCTCCATCCACTACTCATCGTACATTCCCGCCATGTTTACCAGTCGTCTCTTTAATTTCAAGGTGACCGTCTTGTCGTTAATATGCACATGCACGTGGGGGGGAGGGGGGATAGGGCAAAAAAGACAAAGACATCAAATGGACAGATAAGACAAGACTTTGAGACGTACGCTGGTGTTCCTCTTCACATATATACACATTCCAGCAATATAAAAGTATAAAGACAAAACTGGCACTGCAGTGTGTTGATTTGATTTGTTGTCCCCTTCCTCTTCAGTGTGATTAGTCCAGCACAGTTCAAAATAACCCTTAGAATCTCTGTATGCCTTGATTTGATATAGAAGTCTCCGGCAGCACCATATGGCCCTGCTTCAAAGGAGTAAACATAATTTCCTTCCCTTGTTTTTCTTCTTTCCTTTATCTTTGCCTTTCTCTTTCTACAAAAACACCGACAAAAACATACATTAATGCAAGTTCAAGAGGTTTCCTGTATTTTCATATTTCACTAATTTCACTGATGGCCGAAAACTGACAATAACAAGAAGCCCAAGGGCTAATGCTCTGATTGCACAGCATTTAATCTTTTTATTTTGGCTATTTTACAAGTTGTTTACAATAAGTGGTTAAATTTATTGAAGGTAAAACTGATATACTTGACAAAAACAATGCTTTTGATGTGCAAATGGATTCCGGGCACAAGACCTTGCCTTCATCGGTGCCAAATGTACACTGAATATCCTTCCGTATGTCTTGCAATCATAACTGAAAGCTTCAGAAGAACTATCTATTCGAAGTCCTAATCCTACGAAAATATGTTTTAACACATTAAGACGATCAAAAGAGACAGATATGCTGCTTTTATTGTGCCCTGCATCCATGCTTTCACCCTCGGCATGTTGTGAAGACCTGGGCGAAAGTCCATGCAGAAATCATGGTTTGGGTAATCTCCATGTTCCTATTGGTCCACGTGATTCATCATCACCATTAATTATTCAAATAGGTCATATGACAATCTGACTACATCACCATCAGCCAATAGACATGATTGTTTGAATAACATTTCTAACCTTTGAAACAGTGATGTTTAGCATAAATTAATCACACTGCAGTCACACTTAGCCAATGAGAGGGAATTTTACAGCTGCAGATAAAGTTCTGAACTTTCAAATGATACAAAAACATGTGATGTTTACCGGAAATGATCCTATGGAGGGCAGAAACGAGTGCAAATTTACCGCTGGTTTTATATTGTTTTGCCAATTTTCAACTGTTTAAGTGCAAAATATACATTGTACAAGGTACATAAGTCATAAGATTTTGCGGATATATGCAGATAATTCTGCTTGTCCAGCGCAGATTAATTGTATTTGACATGGAACCTCTTTCTAATCACAACTGTTAGTACTTCTTCTATGGACATCAATGACAAATTACCTCTTTTAACTTTACAGTGCCAGTGACCTGGGATAAAAGGTCAAGATTCATCCATATTACTTACGTAATATATTTGTGCAGGCCATGATCAAAATCATGCTAACATTTTGGCTTATTTAGCTTGACTATTTTTTGAGATTCAGAATTTTCTCTCTTTGAGCACATTTTAGCTTATAACTTCTGTCAAAATACAGATGGCACCACTACTATCACCATCAATTGAGATTTTTAACTGCTCTGCAATCCCAGCAAATTTCATAATGATCCGATAAAAATTACAGATTGAAGAACATTCACAAGATTTTGACATTTTGACCCTTACATTTGAACTGGCCATTTGACTTTGATCTCTAACTCAGATTAAAAAATTGTTATTGTTCCAAATGTGCACCTGGTGTCCAACTTTCCATATATGGTCTGTTTGTGTGAATCAGGTTGTAATTTTTTTAGTTGTTGAAGATAAAGGATAAACTTAGCCATGTGCTTCAACATATTATCACTGGTCATGACCTATATATCCTATTCATTTCCACATCCAACTGAATCACTTTTTGAGATATTGGAACTTTAAATCTTTCCACAAATTTTGGCTCATAATTTCCATCGAAGTACCAGTATCGTGTGCAAACGAGATTTTAACCTCTTCCACAATTCCAATAAATTTCATCCACTGAAAATTTATGATGCTTAAGAGTGGTCACGTGATTTTCATAATTTCCATCGAAGTACCAGTATCATGTGCAAATGAGATTTTAACCTCTTCCACAATTCCAATAAATTTCATCCACTGAAAATTTATGATGCTTAAGAGTGGTCACATACAACTTGTAAGTGCTGAAAGTCGCATGGGGCTAACTTGAAAACTGTGGACTGTATTGCATCCACAAGCAAAAGTTAACGGACGTCTTTTAGATGCATTTACTTTTCCACCCATTAGGTACATGAATTGGAAAGTAAGCCGAAGAATTACAGAGAAGAGTGCATCACAAGGCTATGCAACTGCTATCATGGTTGTCAACTTGTGACAGTCTAGAGATTACTCCAGCTTGGGTTAAACACGTTTGATGGGCCCAACGCTCCTGAATTGCCATGTGTCATTACACAGACAGTGTAACACAGTCTCCATACATATCCTCAGATCATATCCTTCCATTTATGCCACTGTAATGTGGTCTTTAGAGTTGAAGTCCTAATTGATGAATTACGTTACTTTCACTAGTCTCGTATTTCAGCAATATCACAGCACCATAGCACTGAAGACACACTCCTGGCATTTGTTTTAGCTTGTACCTCAAATACTCCTTATTGCACAGTTTTTCCATCAACAATTTGACTCTCTGTATGAAGTCTTGCTTGCAGGAAGTATTAATATCTGCCCAATGCAAACACCGTATGCTGGAACTTCACGAGTGTTTCTTCTTATCATATCAGGATATGAAAAGTTATGGAAACCAAAGTTATCCCTCTTATCATAAATTTTTGTCCTCTACTTGTAGTCTTCTATCCTGACACCAAAATGACTGCATGAGCTCTGCGCCCTAAGGTCAGTGGAGCTAAAAAGTCCATCGCAAATGCATCAGCACACAAAATTCCATTGATTTTGAACCCATTTTCCACAAACAAACCAGGCCTTGCTGTGTGTTGGGAGCTATTGTTTGGGCCTTCCTCACCACATACTAAAAATACAGTTGAGCACCTATGGATCAGTACATTGCACGATAGATTTCAGAGTGAGTTCATATGGGCAACTCCCAACATGGCTCATAATTTTATGGAGACCTACTGGCCGCTAAGGGCCAGGCCTGACAGTGTCACCTTTTAACATTCAATGTGTACTTACATATTTTCTTATTTCCCTAACTAATGTATAGAAGGCATCGTCTACTCCTTGCCTGGTTTTGGCTGACGTTTCTACATATGGAATGCCGTAGGTATCGGCCAGCATCTTGCCTTGTTTGGTCTCCACTGTTCTTGTTGGCAGGTCCACCTTGTTCCCTACCACTGTCAAAAAACGCACAATTTTAATACAGAGATAAAACGGTTCCACTCCAGAGGACTCCCAACTTATGTTGCAAATTTACAACATGAAGGGTCAAAGTTGATGACAAATACAGAATGACCAAATTCTATCATGATGATGATGATAGGAGGAAATCAGCTGTAAGTTTGACAGCCAATGGGATTTAGCCTGCGAGAAGGCCCTTTATCAAAATCACATTGTAAGCTAGGAAAGCCACACTTCTCTGTATTTGTACAATGTGAGGTACGCACATGAATTTCCCGCCACAACTGCATACCTGGCTGTCTTATAATAATTGGTAACCTTAGTCTGGCCTGGCATGCTACGCGCCGCTGGCTGTGTGGGGAAGCGGGTTATAACTAATATTTTAGAATTAAAGAATATTTAGTACAGGCAGATGGAAATTTATTCTTGTAACCAGTTTAGGAAGCACTAAATGAATATGACTGGTGTTTGTAGACTTAAATTTCCCTAAAAGACACTAATTTTGTGAGAAAGGGATATCTAGCCCTGTCCCTGACAGTGATATGCTTGTTTATCCCATTTTCGATAGAATCCTTGGCTTCTGATTGGTTAATAGCTATGGTACACTCTTTGTATTACCCTTATTTGTGCATTAATTACTGCAAAGGTGAAATACAGCGCGATTCCTGAAACTGACCGGGGAATACAGCGGTATTCTCGTAACTGGCTGGGGAATACAGCGGTATTCTCGCTGTATCTCTCTATCTGGTTAGTACATCGATCAGCCATCAGAAGTCTCTGTCATGCGATACAAGCCTTGACGCGCTGCAGACGACAACATGATGGCGGACTGTGAAGTGAACTGCAGCAGCAGCGGGTCGAACATGTGTATTTTTTGGGCATGAAATTACATCATCAAAAATGGGATAAAATCGTCATTCACTGTTTCAGTGTGAAATACAGGAAGTATCTCCCCCAAGACAGCTGTATTTCACACTAAAACAGTGAATAACTAATAGTGTCCTCCGTGCTTCACGCACAAGCCCCATGCTTTGTGGCGGGATATTAATATGCATGTCTCGTACTGAATGAAGTGTGACTGAGGCAAGACACCACTTGCCTCCAAACTTGGGCTGGGGTGTGGGTGAAAGGGCAAAAGACACAAGCTTTTCTGAACAAATACCAAAAGAGTTGCAATATCATTACATGTACCCAGCAAGATCAGATTTGGTTGCTTAATCAGCCAGGTTCTAACTCATTGAGAACATTTGAGATGATACTCGGTCTGAATACTTACAAACCATAGGGACTTCGTCAGCGTCCTTCACTCGTTTTATCTGTAAGAAAAAAAGAAGACTTACACCACATTTCATGGAGTTCATATACAAGAAGCTATGGCAAGTGCTCATCTTCTAATGAATGCTACAATGCAGCTGTTATACTTACTTTACCTCAGCACAAAGATTCTACCATGTTGATTTTGTCTTATTTCAAGATGGCCAATCAAAAACTTTCTATCATTATTTTCCATCTGATTTACAGCCAGCCAATTAAAAACTTTCTTGCATGTCCTTTTCTTACTTCAATGTAGCCAATCAAAACATTGCTTTGTTTTTTCCATCTGCTTTCAGGTAGCCAATCAACAAAGGGACTGCGACAGAATGAAATGGTCCTGTGAACTTCAGAATGATAACAAAGTCACCTCTTTTTAAGACCATGCTCACTGTTGTTAACATGTACATACAGCCTTCCAATTTTTCCTAATTTTGAGAATTTTTCAAAAATCAGAAAATGACAGCACCACTATGTAGTGAAAAAGTCTGGTGAGGATCAAGTCCAGGTACATTTCCCTTAAGTTTGAAGAGGATGCAAAATACAGTTTGGGAGAAGTCAAGAAAAGTAAAAACACACACAAAAAGTGCTTAAAGAACTGGAGGACTGTGACAGTCCTGTGCTCGGCTGCCCTTGCATGCAAAGACTAAAGTGGTCCTGTGAACTTTGAAACAATATCAAGGTTAGTTCTCAGGCAGACTATCATCACTGTTTGCAGTATCGAAGTCTTCACAACCTCCATGTTGCAAGCATCATTTTTGAGATGGAAAGTGACAGGATCCAATATTGCCAAGATAAATGCCAATATGTTTGTTGGACCTTTCAAGTTCACTCAAGGTAAAAATAAACACCACCACAAGAAGCCCCATAAGCAATGTCTAAGTGTTTAGATGTAACCGTGGGCAAAGGATCCATCATTACTGAGATATAAGCCCAGATGTCAACTTGACCATTGAAGGTCAAAATCAACAACACCACAATACCAAGACATGAGCCTGTATGTCACAGTTGGTGCTCTTCCTATGATAACAATGCTGACATGTACATGTACATGTATCCTAACCAATAATACTTTACTTCAATAATTCATTAAAATTGGAAAATGCCAGTACCGCTCTGGGAACAAACATAAAGCAGATTGGGTCTAGGTGCATTTCCACTAAGTTGGATGAGAATCCAACAAGCAGTTTGGAAGAAGTTGAACAGTGCAAAACTGGAAAATTTAACTTGATTTTCATATTTATCAATAATACTTACTTCTATAACACTAGTGGGTACGTGACCTCTTAGGTCGTGTCTCTTCAAACTTTAATACCACCAGAATCTTTTCTGACTGTGCTACTGAAGGTTTGGGGCCAATGCAGTGCCATCTACATGTATACCGAGCAGCTGATCTCCAGCTCTGACCTAATACATCAGTTATTCTTTTGGCAGACAAAACCGAAAAATGATCTAATGTGGGGAGGTTGGGTGGGCTTCAAGGTGTTTTAGAGGTAAGTATTATTAATAACCATGAAAACTAAGTAAAATTTTCCAGATTAATTGCATAATACATTACCTCTAAAACACTAACGGGCATAGATACCACCAGAATGGAGGCAGGTGATCATTCTAGCCTCCAGAATGCAAGTAGCTCCATTAGAAGAAGGCAGAAAAGTAACCTAGCTCTACTGAAAGACACTCTGTTACATCAGGAAGGGTGAGTTAACAAATCCGGAAGAAAAATAATCCTAAAATGGATTATAATCATTCCCACAAGATCAAGTAAGACTTAAAGGACAAATGTGGGACTGTGAACATTATGATCATGGGTACCTGTGTCACACTGTAAGCATGATGTAACTTGTGTTAGAGTGAACACATTGAAGGAGTGGGGATATCAATCAATCCAAGCAAATCCCCTTCAATACAAGACATATCCCTCAAGCAATAATCAGAAAATGTCCAATGGGAGTACCATGATATCATTAAAGGCCATTTGCTCCTGAGCATCCAAAGACAATGCCATGGCCTTAACTTCATGCTCCTTGACCCTATGGACCTGGCACAGTTCAGGGACTTTCTCCATGGCTATACAAGCAGCTTTAATAGCCTTCGTAATCCAGCTCAAAATCGTGTTGACATGGGTCTTATCCTTCTTGGCTTTCAAAGGAAGGCACAAAGGTTACCTACCTTCACCCAGTCCAAGTAAAATTTCAAACAGTGAGCAGGACACAATAGCCTATCTGGATCGCTACAATTCTTATTACCAGAGAGGGCTTTGACGGAGAAGCCCTGAAAAGCAATAAGTAGCTTATCTGGAGCCTGATTCTCCGCCATTAAGAATGGACTAGGTTTTGAGTACACCTTTGAGGCATCCCATGTGTGAAGATGAAGAATTTTTGGATTTGAGGGGCCCAACACTGATGTTGCCGGTTGGAAAAAGGAGGATGTTCCAGTCTGGAGGAGCCCTTAGAGGCTACAGGCTGACCTCTAGTAGTTCCCCCCCCCCCCAAGGCCTCTGAGGCCACCAAGGAGCTACATGTACTAGTATTACTTCTACTTCCTCCTCACATATCTTCCGAAATATTTTTAGAAGAGTAATTGGCAGGTAGGCATATGCCCACATCCCGCTCCAATTGATTGAGAACACTTCCATATCCCACGCCTTGTTATCCAGAAACGGGGACATGAAGGTTGGTCACTTATGGTTCTCACTTGTTGCAAAGAGATCTATGTGTGGGGTGCCTGGACGTGTGAGCTAATCAGCGCCCTGAAGCAGGGTAAGAATCTTGCGGTCTTCTATTCTTAGTTTTTTACCTCGCAGACAGTTAATTTATGGAAGATGACATACCTGCAACCAGCAAGAGAATCATACGAAGTTTGAGGCCGCAAAACAACTCAACTTTACCGCTGTTTTGCGGATTTTTATCAGAAAAGGTACTGAAAACAATTGATAAGATGTTTACTTTGAAGTTTTTATGAATAAAATTGTCACATTTATGCAACAAACTTGTTTCTGTAGCAAAAATTGCACAGTTTGATTGACCAGAAATGCCCATACTATGTCTTTGTTCATGTAAATAAGAATCCATGTAGATGCCCTGAAGATTGTGTTTATGGAGTGATCCCAAGATTAAATTAAAGTTCCTCTACTTATTTTCTCCATATGCATGAAATATATGTGTAAATTTGATTTAAATTCTGAATTCATGTATGCCAGAGTGAAATGGAATTGAAGCAGAATTTGCTGTTTTGCCAAATGGAAGAAGACAAAATTTGAAACAGAAAATGACAGGCCCTACAAGTGTATAGTCGTTGCGCGAATTGTTGGCTTAAAGTAAGTGGTCCGCAAGTGCATGGTCCATTGTAATAAAGTCAGGTTAGTCTCTTGGCATATAACATTTTCCAAGGAAATTGCAAGGACCTCACCTAAGACATTTCCAGCTCCTGTGCAAACAGTAGAATATGGCGAACTGTTGGTGATAAGTCCACACAATGCACCAGTCTGGACATGATCCCAGACAAGGCCACTGCCTCCACATCTGAAGCAGACATAGTCTGAATAGTAGTATGGCTGTCTTGAATACGCCATCGCAAAACCTATCATTAACAAAAGTCCCTTTGTTGCCATGCTTCTTCTTGGCATACAGTTGATAGAAGGCAACCTGGGGTACTCAAGGTCCCAAACTTTCTCGGGTACATCGTACGGGACTGACAACTGATGCCAGCAATGTGCGCCAGATGAAGACTTGTTTTAAATTAACCCTTTCCCCCTCACATTACTTGGGTTTTGGTCTACTCCACTCCTTGAATTAATTCCTAATACACGCTAAAAATGTGCTATGAACACACAAAAACAGTCGTCGTCTGTTCCCGTATTGTAGGAACAGGTGTCGGCACGTGTGGGTAGTATGCTCCTGAGCATTTAGGCTTTTATTTTTTTATTTTGATACATGTAGTCACTAATATCCCAGGCAAAAAACCATTGTAGAGACCTCCTGCATTGCAGGTCTCTGTCACGTGGTCTCAGAAGCCATCCTGGAATGACGTTTCTCCCTTCTTTCCTCATCTGAAGAAGTCATTAGAAGGGATATCCAAGACAAAATCGGCTCCTCCACATTTGCCGCCAAAGAAATTAACTCATCCTCTTTGGGCGGGGCAATATACATTCCTTAAGCTGTTGTTCCTGCACAAGTCGTCTGGGGTTAGCTGGACCAAGGCCAGGGGCCAGCCTTGGAAGTACATAGCACCGTCAGTTTCGCTTGTTGTCTCCATTGGGAGAGGCTGAAGAGTGGGTCGCAGGTAATGGGGAAAGGGGGCAGCCCACCCGAACTAACACCACTTGCTTGCCCGTTTGTATCTGTCCTTTGGGAAGCACCTGTGCACTGAAAACGTACCGGTGATGATTTCCGACGTTGCCACTCTGTTGCTATCTCAGATTATCTAACCCACTTGAACTGTTGTTTGTGACGCAAGTCCTGTCTCGATCTTTTAAAAACAGAACACTGCACCTGCTTCTACCTGCTAACACACACTGCAGACTGTACCATGGGGCTACACAGGGCAGTACAAGGCATTTACATCTCCATTTCTCCATACATGCTCGATAATCAGAGTGCATGTCCCAGCTAGCCATCCAATGGCCATGGGAGTCCACCTTGGTTTAACTGGGCCTGTATCCGCCATTGTTAGGGGCTGCACATGCACAAGTCACCAAGCGGGAGTTAAAAGGAGAATCCAAGCTCTCAACGTCGCCTGTTCAACAAGTTCAATGTCCTGCCGCAAAATTAACTCTCACAAAATTTGGAGTTTGCATTCATGAAACAAGCACCTTAGTAATGAAAGCTAACACTGTGTCAAACTGCAGAAACGACACACTGTCTTTTGAACGAAGTAAGGCCACTGACAATATGGCCACCAAAAGAGATTATCTGATGTGTCAGGTCAAGGCCAGAGGTCAGCTGCCTGGTATACATAGCACTGCAATATCCCCAGACCTTGAGTTACACAGTCAGAAAAGATTCTGGTGGTATTAATCTTTGGAGAGACATGAACTACGAGAGTCAAGTACCCCTTTAGTGTTCTACAGGTAATGTATCATGCCATAAATTTGGTAGAGACCCACCGAAAGTAAACTGCTTCTATGTTTGAAGCGAGTCCGGCTGACAATTTTTGGCAAAGTCGAAAATGTGAACTGTGGACAGACAACTTACCATCCTGTAAGCTCAGCTTACTGATAAGTCAGCTGAGCTAGAAAATATCTAGTGTTATCTGGGTGCCAAAATGTCAACTACCTGATCCAAGTGACCCTGTATGCAAGCAGTTTTCATTTTTTTTTCAAAAAATAAAACTCAAAACTTCATAAAAATTGAAAAATTATTGCATCATCATCATCATCATCATCTCTTTTGCCAACTTGGTGGAGAGCCACCTGGGTAACATTCATGTGCAACATTGAAACATTATATGCAATAGTTTCTGAAAAAGAAGTCAAAAAGACGAAAAGTTTATCAGACAGACCAAAGATGGTCACAAATGGATTTCATAAGCTCTGCTGACTGACATGTCAGCAGAGCTAAAAAAAAAAAAAAAGAGAGGGAAATTGGCATAATCCTATCTCTCTGTGCTCCACAACCAATCCATTCACTGTCTATGTCTAAAATTATTCCTTAATTGCTCATTATGATCATGTTCAATGCAAAAGTTATGAAAGTTAAAGGTTTCAACAGGCACATGAGTTTATCAACTGGTCATCACCTGGAAACAATCAAGCATGTTTTGCAGTCTTATGTTATTGTATCAAAATATCATAACTGTCTCTTGTTTCACAATGAAGTTGGCATTCATCCTATCCACAAAATGTAAGGAAACCCTGAGCGTTCACAACCTGAAAATTTTAAGTTCCAAACTTCTTTCCTATGACTTTTCAACTGGTATGATTGATAATAGTATATGTTAACAACAGATGGAGTCACCAGCAGACTTCCAACAAGTAAACAAAAAGTGCATGTATGCAGCCACATGGGGAATAAGCAAACCTAGCTCTCTGATTGGTAAGTGGGTGCCACCTGGGAACGGTGTGTCATGCACTACATTCCCACATGCTGGTGCCTCCATCTGCTGGTGGCATATGCTATTTGGTTGCATGCAAATTGCAGACCTACCTGTTCCCTATACTGATTGATGTCTTCAAATGACTTGGTATTGTTCACAGCAAATACACACAGGAACCCCTCCCCTGTCCTCATGTACTGGTCCCTCATTGCACTGCAACAGACAATGATCGATGTCACACAGCATGCCAGAAGGGATAGCATTGACCTTTGACCTATAAGAGACACCTCCGTTGACTCATCTTCTGTTGCTGCTGTTGAACGGTCATACTAATTCAACCAAAAACACTGAACCCGACAGCAGGCAACCTTGGCTAAAAGCCAATCCACATTGCTGCCACAATCTAGACTCGCATAATAAATCAAAAGACTCGTGTTTTCTTGTTCATTAGTGTAGAAAATAAGACAATCTGAAGAAAGAAAGTGTTGAATCCACAAGGGCAAGGTCTCAGATTTATGCTATTTATGGTACAACTGGGCTGCTTCAGATACAGTGATTCACAGTGAAACCTAATTATAACGACACTCAAGATGTCTGACATTTTCAATATAATGACACAAATTTTCATGGGAAAAAGTTTACTCTTTGTTATTTGATTCATTTATCTGACATATTCAGTTATCGGACACATATCTTAGGGAACAGATGACATCATTATAATGAGTTTCCACTGTATTAATAACACATTGTATGTGTGATGGATTCTATAGCTGACATATCAACTTTTGACTTATTCACATGGACACACCGCTGTGAAAATCCAAGCACAGATTAAAAGACTGCAATTAGGTAATATCATTTTTCCTTCCTGCAAATTAAACCTACCTTGCCAGAAGGGAGCCTGAACTAGAAACTTCTAATTATGATGGTACAAATGCCAAACTGAACAGTGACAACACATGTGTTACAATAATATTCGTCCACATGCTTCAACCATTACTACTGTAATACAGGAAATAACTGTTGCCAATCTTTGATTTTAGTCTTGTATTTTCATCACCTCCTCCAAATGACAACTGGTCTCGAAATTAAGTCAAGATGTGGCCTCTTATTCATGAATATGTTTTACATCCAGGAGACTGTTCAAACAAGAGGGGATAATAAATCTGATAATTACCATAGCAATCGCAAAACTAGATCCTTAGATTTTTTTTTTCTTTTTTTTTTTTTTGGGGGGGGGGGGCAAGGTAGATTAGATGAGTCCTTATCAACTGAAATGATGAACTGCCAAAAAAAAAAAATAATTAAATAAATAAATAAAAATAACCCATACCACATAAAGCAACACAGAAATTACAATCTCATCATGAATTTTAAATTTTCCTGAGACATGTATGTCCATGAAGTTATTTTGACACATTCAATCAGTACTATTATGAGATCAGATTTTTTTTTTCCTTTTGATTGTTTGAGTACAATCTGGGGGAAAATTCAGGGGAAAATTCTACTTTAAGGACAATTAAGGAAAGCATTGAAGTGCTTGGGAATATCATTGATTTACTGTACAGTATGCAGAAAAAAATTCAAGACACAAATGTAAAATGAACCCACAAAAAAAAAAAACAATTTAAAATAAGTAGCCACCTACAACAGTAAAATCAATAATAAAATCCAACATTTGATGATTTGTAACAACGAATCTTTTTCTTTATTATACTTTGTAGTTTGAGCATTCTAACACTGATGCGTTAACGGTCGTGTCCTTCCTGAACATTCATCCGTATCTCTATGGTAACAAGCCTCTGTACCTCCACATGCTTTGGGTACTGTACCCTGACAGATGACAGAAGCACTACCAATTTTACACTTCCAACATCATGCACTCAAGCATGCCGGTCAACCATCTTCCTTCTACACCCGACCTTGACCTCCAGGCAGGTTCAAGATCAAACAATACATATGGTATTGCAGACTCCCACCAGAGGGAGTGATGGGCACATTTGTCCATGTACATTCACACATTCTTTATATATTCTCTTCGCACAATGTAGTGGAATGTATGTCAACCAATACATCTCTGTTGTTTGGGGTAATGCTGTTTCTATGCCTTTCAAGTGTAGTAACAGGGTTAAGCAAGGTGGAGTATTATCTCCTTTTTTTGTTTGGCATATACTTGGCAGAACTTCTTATACGTGGAAAAAGATCAGGTTTTGGTTGTCATATTGGTGATATATTCTCTGGTACATTGGCCTATGCCAGTGATGTCATCTTGCTTGCTGGTACCCTGTCTGGTATGTCATGAATGTTAGATATATGTATGCAGTTTGGGATTGATTACCATGTTAAATTTTATTCCAAGAAGACTCAACCCATTTATTGGCGCCACTAAAGAATGCCCTAGGCTACATCTCGATGGTAAGCCAACATATATGGCGAATCAATTTGAACATCTTGGTAATATTTGTGTTTCAATCTTGATGGTAATGATGTCAAAAACTCTGTACGAAAATTTCAAACTGAAGTTCACAACATAATCATGGCCCAATTTGGCAAGGTATTCCCTGAAACAAGGTATAAATTACTTAAAATGTACTGCATGCATTTATATGGTTGACAACTCTGGGACTTTTCTCACAAAAATGTAAACAATTTCTATACAGCATGGCGAAAAGCAGTCCAGTTTGTTTGGAAAATTCCCAACAATAGTTATAACAATTTACTTTATCTTTTATGCGATGATCTTACTTTTGATATTCAACTCCACAAAAGGTTTGTGCAATTCTTCCACAAAATACTGGATAGCACAAATTGTCTTGCACGTGCACGTGGCGTCTTGGCCCTGAGAGGAAGCTGTTCATCTGCGTGTAACTCATTAAATGTCATACTGTGTTAGTAGAATTTGAGCAAATAGCCATTCTATACCCATGATCTAAATTTCAGTCTTGATAGACTTACTTCTTACTCTCTCATCGAGCCTGATTACAACATTAAATATACACTTGACTCATTCGTGAACTATGCCAGGCTAGAGATGGACAATTGTCAACCATCTGGTCTCGACAGGAAATTGTCAAGTCCATCCATGAACTCTGTACATTGTAATATGTAGTGGCTTGTGGTTTGTTTTTTCACAGCTCCTATTATTTTTTGGAGGTCTTACAGCTCAACACCGCATGTTCAATGCTCAATACTGTTGGAATGAACTGTCTCTTTTTTTTCTTTCTTTTGACTCCACGATGAGTTTAATTTCTGGATGGTGTTTTGTGTGCCCTTTGCGTACGAATCAAGATATGTATGTGTATATATATATATATATATATATATATATATATATATATATATATATATATATATATATATATATATATATATAAAATTAATGAATATGAACTTCAGAGTATGGTACAGTTTAAAGTCAATACAGTCCAGCATGATAATTCCTGTTTTACAGCTATCCCTTCAAGCACAACTCTTCCACCAGAGTGTGTACAAGTATCTGCTTTTAAGACAGTTACCGAGCTGCCTTTTGCTTTCAACCCACTGTATTATGTTGATTTCACTGTTGCAATCATTTCTCTTATGGCACTGATTTCAATCCTTAGCCTTTTCTCCTCTATGAACTTTGCAGATTGCAAGACATCAAGAAGACATTTGTTATCTGTTATTATGACAATTGGTACTTTACTGTCAGTTTGACCATGATCCTAAAGCTGTGTGAAGATACGAAAATCACTGCTTGATCTAAAGCACCTGACCCAGCAAAGTGTTTGTGCAGCAAGCAAACTTTTAGCAACTCTTCACACCCATTTTGATTTTGAGCTCAACAGAAACCACCTGTCATCCTCGCCTTAAAAATTAAAAATAAATAAATAAAAAAAAAATAAATAAATATCCACCTTGGCTGCCTCAATTAGGTAGCCTACCATCTGATGAGTCAGCATACACAAAAAGCTTCATATTTTGATTATTTCCCACATTAGGTTATGCAAGCATCACTGATTTGGCCTTCAAACCTCTATCAACCTTGTTGACTCTTTTGAGGTGGTCCATATTTGTTACTGGGTTCACATGCATCATAACTAATATCAGTCCCTGTAGGTCTCCAGTTATTCTTGCCCATAGGTCTTCAGCCATTCTTGCCTGCAGTTCTTTAGCCATTCTTGCCTGTAGGTCTTCAGCCATTCTTGCCTATAGGTCTTCAGCCATTCTTGCCTGTAGGTCTTCAGCCATTCTTGCCTGTAGGTCTTCAGCCATTCTTGCCTACACGTCTTCACCCATTAGTAGGTCTTCAGCCATTCTTGCCTGTAGGTCTTCAGCCATGCTTGCCTATAGGCCTTCAGCCACTGTTGCTTGCAGTTCTTCCACCATCTTGCCTGTTGGTCTTCACCCATTATTGCCTGTAGTCCTTCACCTTCCTGCTAGTAGATGACAGATGGATTCAATTTTAGAACAACAGGAGTGATCTGGATTGGTTTAATTCCTTTCCGTTTCAACCTGGATGACTTCACACGGTGGTGCCATTGTCCTGATGCATCTCTCAAGCCATCAACACACTTTTTTAGATGTAACATTTTTCAGGTACATTTGCCTCTTTCGGTGGTTTGATAGACTTCTCTCTTCATGTCTTTCCCTTGAAGAAACAGTCCTGATGTCAATCAATGAAACTTCGTTTAAACAAATTTATTTCAACAAAGTACACAATATAATACATATGAAAGTTAGATGTAATTGGGAAAGAGGGCGCGGCCCTATATAAATCCCTCTTGCAGAAGACAATGATCACAGGACAACACAGGACATGCAGGAACAGAGAAGAGGGCAAACACAGACAAGACAGACAGTGGGGTAAATGATTGTACAGTACTAGTAGTATTAAGATATCAGTGTATTTACATTTTCATTTTCAATGAAACTTGATAACTTTTCTGTGAAGGTACAGAAATAAATACTTTGAGGAAGTCTTCAGAGTATGTTGCTGAATCGTTTGGATTGTCTTAAAAATCCTCCTTTTTGAATCCCCACACGACCAATCTCACTTTTAGAGTCCAGTGCTTACCATGGACTTTCATAGGAGAATTCATCTTGCAGACAAGTAAGTCTGTCCTACAAACTTAACTTCCTCATACACCTTGTATTAGGTACATAACGTTACCTATCGATCACCACTACCTAGACCTCTGTGTCTGGGTTGAACAACCAAGAAATCGAGATAAATTCACTTACTTCATTGTTCCAAAAACCTGATGATCCTGTGGATATATATTGAAATTGCAACACGTCAAGAACAGACAGAAATATAAGGAAAATAAGATACGCGGCACCGTAGATGGCAGACAACGGGACTAAACACTATGCATCCCCCTATGGTAGATGCATGATGACACAAGCTAATGTTTGAAGAACATATACATTGACTGCCCAAACATTATGACCACATCAAGTATATATTCCAGGCCCCGTACATCGTACAATATTTAGCCATACTGTAGCACAGCTTAATGACTCAATCCTGGCTGCGCAGCCTCGTCCTGCATTCTAACAGGTTTTACATTGGAAGCCGCACCCATCTTTGTAGTTACAGCCTTACATGAAGGTGGCTGAGAAAGAGAGAAAGCCCCTCTCCCTGGGGTTAATGAAATAATGTAGTGCACATTTTGCAGTGTAACTGTCAGACATTCAACGCAAAGTGTTGACTGTAGGGTCTGTCATTTGCTCAAATTAGGTCACGGTGACACCAAAATCTAATCAGTCCTTCTTGCCAGATAAGATAAGCATGTTGCCAAATTTGAGCAAAACACATGGAGGCATTCTGTGGATACCGCCGTAACGAGAATGTGCACATCCAGACGGACGGACATCTGGATGGACGGACAACCCAAAAACATAAAGGGTCCCCCCATAGGGCGGACCCTTAATTATTCCTATCAAACTTTAATTAGAGCATAATACATGGAGGTATTCTGGAGATATCATAGTAACGAGTCCTAATGAACCTCTAATTAAGCTGCCATTTGCTCAAATTAGGTCATGGTGACACCAAAGTCTAAATCATTTTTACTGTCATGTAAGATAATTATGCTGCAAAATGTGAACAAAATACATGGAAGCATTCTGGAGGTATCGTGGTAACAAGCCCCAATGAACATGTAATCAGGCTGCCATTCGCTCAAATTACGTCATGATGACACCAAATTCTAATAAGATCATCCTGGCATACAAGATAATCATACTATAAAATTTGACATTATACATGGAAGCATTCTGGAGATATCACAGTAACGAGCCCTAACGAACATATAATTAGGCTGCCATTGGTTCAAATTAAGTCATAGTGGCACCAAAATCTAATCAGTTCATCTTGGCATGCTAGATAAGCATACTGCCAAATTTGAGCAAAATACATTGGAGCACTCTGCAGATACTGTGGTAACGAACCCTAACGCGCATGTAATTAGGCTGTCATTTGCTCAAATTAAGTCATGCTGACATCGAAATCTAACCAGTTCATCTTGCCAGATAAGATAAGCATATTGTCAAATTTGAGCAATATATATGGAGGCATTCTGTAGATTTCGTGTAAACGAGAATGTGCACATGCGGATGAACATCTGAACAGACGGACGACCCAAAAACATAAAGGGTCCCCTCCCCCCCCCCCCCCCCCCAAGGGGCTGACCCTTAAAAATTCAGCAAAAAGGAACACACCTTCATTATTCCTATTCAATAACTACTGTACGTACCACTTGGTTTCACTTTGGAAGGGGGGTAACATTAAATAACCTCATTTAACTCTGACAGTGCCAAGTTTTGGACTGAGTCAAGAGGCTTCCTCACATGATTCGGGTGCAATGCACCCAAGTAGGCTGAGCACTGAATGCTGTGGGACTACAGGCTTTCTGTTACTTGAATGAAATGCCTTTTTACAACGAACATTAATGTAGTATCCATTCCATAATTCAAACAAGTGCATCTTAAGTACTTCAACTTAGGTCGCACTTGGCAGTGAGAAGAGTTACTGGTTCACAGAAATCAATTTGAAATATGAAAACTAGAACATCATCAGTGTCAGACAGGACACCACCTGCCTGGCACACTCATGGGTCCTGTGACCTGTAAAACGAGGTCAAGACCAACAAAATGTTATCAGGTCAAGAAATTGCGTCAAGGTAGCAGAGGTTCCAAACCTCCCTGAATTTTCAGGAGATCTCCCGGGATTAACTCATTTCTTTAAAGTCTCCAGGTCTCCTAAATCTTTAAAAAAAACTCCCGATTTTTTTTTGTAAAAAAGAAAAAAATATAAAAAAAGGTGACATTTTGCATAAAAGTGTTTGTGTTGTGAAATGTTTTTTCTTTTTTTTTTTTCTTTTTTTTTTTTTTGTATTCACTGCTAATTGACTGTGGTTAATAGTATTTTAAACACTTTTTCCTATTCCCTTTTTAACAACTGATTTTTGGAATTTTAAACCACCAAGTAGCATCTTTTTAACTGTATGTAATTTACAAAAATGTCCCCCCCCCCCCCCCCCCCAATTGTCCACACAATCTCCTGAATTCGTACTGACAAATCAGGAACATCTCCTGAATTGGGAGATAATTTGGAATCTCTGAGGTGAATTGGGGGTAAATTTGAAGTTGATGTGGCCTGTGAACCATGCAACCTTTTCCATTAGAAGGACCCTGTTTTGAGCAGACAGTCAAGTCTGACAAGCCAAAAAAACAGCAACCCAACCTCTTCCCATTTTGCTTGCATATAACAACCATATATCACATTCTATATTTTTACAATCCTCCTTGCCTGACATGCACAAGGGCTTTTCTCAGAGAGATGACAATAACTTACGAGTGGCCACAATGATAGCCCATACTGCCACCTAGCAACCACTGAAAACACTACTACTGTTACCAAATCCTGACAACTTGTTGGGGTCAGGTTCGTTGATCTGTCTGAACAGACATTTGAAAAGGAAACAAGTTCAATGAGGCAGGTTGGCACCGACTGCTGATCTTAATCTTGTGAATTTCACACTTTATATTTTTACAATCCTCCCTTGCCTAGCATGCACAAGGCCTTTTTTTTAAGAGAGATGTTTCAATGAGAATTTCTCATTCCCAGCTGAAGTGAATACTGGAATTAAAAACTTTCTGGACGTAAAGCATTTTTGTGTGTGCATTTCAGGACATATGTTGCACAATTTTTTTTTTTTTTCCAATTGAGATCACCGCGACTGCATGATGTTACAAGTCTTCAGAAAAATGTTATTGGAACAGAAATAATATATTCACAGCTTTAACTTGTTGATGACTGATGCTGTGCTTGTGTTTTTACAGAGCTGTGACAAAAAATAGCCGTCACCTATTCAACGGGAGACCACACACAGAACTTTCCTCCCTTACCTCAAGGAAAGACATTGGTGGCTTGGTCACTACCAATCGCCTGCACGTGATAAAACCAGGTAAACATGACAAACCCCACCTGTACTCCTCTTGCCCTGCAGTGTCCAGGATATCTAGTAGACACGTCTCCCCATCTATAACCACCTGCTTGCGATATGAATCCTCTGAAACGAACATAAAAATACAGTGTTATTCTTGGCACTGCTACACTGACTGCCAGATCATATGCAGAAAATCAAGTACACAACTCACATGTTGTGACATTTCAGGCTGAAAAAAAGGGTGCTGGGGTTTCTCTGTTTCTTTCACCGTGATGAACAACAATGCAACTTTTTTTCCGTGAAACACCGCAAGCAAATGCCTTTTGGTGATGTATGGTTTTCATGCATTTTTTTGCATAAAAAATTATATGCCATCAGTCAACAGCTTTCTGAGGTACAGTGCTCCCAGAGTGTGTAGAAGAAAATTGTTGACTGTCTTCAGAGGGTTAACTGTCCAATCACCATTGCAGCAACACTCCATTTACCACGTACTGCTAAAAACTATGGACTCGCCACAAAAGCATGTTGCTAAATGTGCTTGAAACAACAGGATAATAGCTCTTTTCATGAGAGGTCAGAAAGCACATTTCCCATGATACTTGCTGCTGAAATTGTGACTAACAAGAGGCCCATGGGCCTAATGCTCTGCTGACATATAATCTAAGGATCATCACCAAAAAAATGTTTCTTGAAATGGATTCCCTCCATGACACTGAAAAATTAGTCTAGTTCATCCATACCATGCAACATCAAACTTCCAAGACACACACTTATGGAACATTTGGTATCATTCTCCTTATTCTTGATCAACATACTGAATTTAAGAGTTCTTTTCTTAAGTGAGTAACAGCTTAAAAAACAAGAGGCCCATGGCCCCAATGCTCTGCTGAACACAATCACCAAGAAGTCATTTTCTGAAATGTATTCAATCCACGAACTTTGAAAAATTAGGGATTATGTACAATTAAAACCATTCCCACACCCCTATTGTCCATTGGAATAGAATGTACCCCCTTCCACCCCCCCCCCCCTTGTCTGAAATCACCTATTTCCTGGAATTTACATAGCAAACCAGATTGTTACTGCTCGCCACTCTTCTTGTCCTTTGCTAATAGCACAATCTGTTCTTATATATCATTGTGAACATTCACAAACAGGTTAAAACCCTTCAACTTTAAAGTTCTATAATCACTGCCATCACCGCGGTGATCATTAGGCTACCTAGCGCTGGTGACCTCACAAAAATAGGTCAATGTCACGTATATCATATAATATGCTAGCATTGGACACAGTTTACGTATCTTGTAAATTTGGCAAGTCTAATGCAATTACTTTTCGAGATATGGAATTTTTATCATTAAACAAATTTTGGCTCATAATTTCTAACATTTATATTACAATGCACTGGGCCGTGTTGATTATGGCATTAATGCATACAGGCCTCCATTAAACCGTTCTTTTTTAACAATGGGGATTTGGTATAGTTGGTATGTGCGTTTCCCATTTTTGGCTGGGCGATTGGTGCCGAAGGTTGCTGGTTCAAGACCCTGCCGTTCCATGGTCACAAAACATATAGGTGGCACCACTAGCATCATAAGCAACTGAAACTTTGGCCTCCACTAAATTTCATAAAGATCTATCCAACTACATGTATGAGGATGCTAGAGCGATGATAAGATTTTCATATTTTGACCCATGTATTACATAATCCAGCAGGTGGCCCCAAACTTGAGCTAGAATTTAATAAACTTGATAAAGTCCTGAAAGTTATAGGGGGCTATCTTAAAAACTGTGGACTACATGGTACTCACAAGCAAAAAGTTAAAGGATAGTTAGATAGACAGACAGACATCAGTAATTGCATGAGCTCTGCAACCTTTGGTCAGTAGTGCTAAAAATCACAAATGTACTGGTTTCATCAATGAAGCTTTTCAGTTCTTCTTGGGGCCCCACATGTAGTGCTGTACCTTAAAGAACTCAAGCATTTCAACTTCTTTCTTAAATTGGCATTCTGGTGGCCACAACATCTAGTATATGCATTCTTTAGATGCTTCAGCTGTGTAAAAATATCCTGAAGTATATTCCCATAGTGACCTTCAGAAGTAGGTCAAAGCTGCCCATATTATGTAATTTTGTTCATGGATGGACTGACAGAATGATGGACGGACAGACATGAAAGTCGCATAAGATCTGCCACTTGTGGTCAGCTGAGCTAAAAATACTGAACTGAGTTTCATGACCAAATTCTGTAAGGTTATGGACAGCATTCAATAACCCATGTGCAAGTATACAAGAATAATGGCTTAATTTGCCTGTTAATAGCTGAATACACAAGTCAAGCCCCAGTGGTCTTGCCTGATGTCCTGCAAAGGCCTGGGTATTTTACAAAGAAATACACAAGGAAGATGTACATTTTCCCTAAAAAACTGCCCCCCAGAAACCAGGGATACACTTTGTATGACAAAAGTAGAAAAGAAAGTTTTTCAATGACACTTCGTGCTTTACATGCTTAAGTTCTGAACTGCTCATGTCTGTGGTGGAATATATATTTTATTAAAATTCATCAAAGTTTGCAGGACTTTCTATTGTTCTTCCCATTCACTCATGCATTTCACGCACATACACTGGTGTGCCACACTACAAACTTTACCATTTTTTTTTACACAGTTTGAGTCAGGCTTAGATGTTAAACCCTATGAACCTGCACTTAAGTAACAATGTATGACATAATTTGTGCCATAACTATGCACATACAGGGATCAAAGGGTTTATGCGCACAACTGTCATGACACCAGAGATGGGCAGGTTCAGCGCAACAAGACAAGTACATCACTTAACCCTTATGATGATGACTTTGGCCTTTGTTGTGTACTTACATGCCACTGTCTACATATTCATGTCAAGTTCCAGTTCCAAGAAAATCGGCATGGAATTCTGACTGAACTCCTTGTGCAGAGTGTATTTTTTCTGACATATTGAGCTACCTGGGTTGGTCTTTCACTAATGTTATTCTTCACATAGAGTGGTCCAAAAGTTATTAATATTGGTCAAGGTGTGAGTGGACAGGGAGTTAAAAGAAGCATCTGGGTGTCCCTGACACAGACCCCGCCCTTCAGGGCATCACAAACACCTTACCTGCACCTAGGTATGGTGATAATGTAACCATCTATTCAAATTCATGTACACACAACAAGAGGCTCATGGGCCTGGGGCTCTGCTGACTTGTACTACAACAAGAGGGCTGTGTGAACATGCTCAGATGACCTAGACAATCACCACACCTGTGGTTCTGTGAGCTTGGGATAGGACAAAATAGGTAGAAACTTATCAAAGGTACATCCCTACTAAATTTGACACAAATCTGGCTAAATTATTTAAGTTGTCACCATTACAAAAAAATCCCCATGTCAAACTTTCCTAATAAAACTTTTTTAAAGATTTTCGAAAAAAAAAAAAAAAAAAAAAATTCCAAAAATCATTGAACAAACTTGGTACAGACCCACCCAAGGTACATTGCCACCAAGTTTGAAGTCAATCTGACTGACAGTTTCTTTGGAGAAGTCCAAAATGTGAATTTGCATTAGAATGCAAATTGACTTACATGGTAATCAATAGGAAAGGTGCAGTTATCGATTAGTCCCTAAATTGAAAAAATCATTAAAAATCAGGAATCCATAGGAGTGCAAAATAGTAAACAATTGTCTTTGACCCTTCCACAAGGAACATATCCACCAAGTTTCAGTTTAATCTGAGTGATGGCTCTGGAGAAGTCAAAAATAGCAAAAACACACAAAAAATATTAAACAAGAGGCCCATGGGCGTAATGCTCTGCTGGCACTGTGGCTATATTGCACCTATATCTTCATTTCAAAGTTGGGAGTCATCAAGTGACTTCTGATCGTATAAAACTTGTGTGATTTTTGTGTCTCATTTGTCCACCACATGGCACTTTGCTCCACATGTAATCCTAGCTTATTTGTGTAATTCCTGTGACAGATACTGTTGCATGTGCCAAGACAACAATCAGTGAGTCCTTTATTTTATGTCCTCAGTGACCTTGGGACAGAGGATCAAGGTCACCTAGATATGTAATAATAGGCCCATTGGCCTTGTACCATCTTAACATTGCCATTGATGTCCAAGCTACACACTGCAATTACAAAATCACCTCTTTTAAATCTACAGGCACGGTGACCTCACAAAAATAGGTCAAGGTCTCCGATATTACAATTTAGCCTGCGTTAGACTTCACACTCACCAAACGCATCAACTTTTTGCAATCTTTTTCCAACCTTTTCAGTGAAAGGCAAACCTTTTTCAAAAACATTTCTACACTTTCCAAACCATTTCCTCTCATTGCATTAAAACCCTCTTAAACACTTCTAAATCTTTCTCTAACGATTAACAACCATTTCACACACTTTCTCAACCTTATGACTAAAATGTTGAAATGGTTTGAAACTGTTTCAACCATTTGAAACCCTTTGTCATCCTTTTACAAACCCTTTGGCAACCTTTTGCAAACCTGTTACAATATAAAACCACCTATGATACACATCTGTAGAGCACTTGGTATCATGAGCCTTAAAATACAGTGGTCCCTCTCTTGAGAGACCAATCCAATGAGAGACCACCTGTCTTGAAATACCTCCTTTTCAGGATACTTTACATAGTAGTTTTCACATTATTTACGCCTCTTACGAAACACCACCTGTCTTGACAAGACCACAATTTGGTCTTCCCTAAGGGTGGTCTTTCAAGAAAAAATTTTGCTGTCAGAGCTCACTTTCCCGTAATAAGCCAGTTTAATTTCCACATATCTTAGTGAAATTACAAATGGAACAATGAATATACACCTTTCTAACAAAGAAATTGTAACCCACACACAGGGGTCACATTAAGCGTGCGTCCTGCATCATAGACGCAAAAAATGAAGAAAAGACACCTGGAAATAAATAAAACATTGTCATTTTGCGTCTCTGTGGATGCACACACAAAAAACGCAATGCATTTTGAATGAAACAAAGGCAAATATTACTCCAAACTTAGTAACTTTGCACCCCTGCAACAGTCACACGTGGACGAAGCGAAGCTTTGAGTAAACACGATTAATCATTTGTTGTTGATTGCTGTCTCCTATGCGTCACGTCGTCGTTGGTGATTTTTAACAAAATTTTGTTGTTTTGATTTTATTAAATTGTTTGAATGGAACAAATCTGTATGACAGAACAAGATTGGAATGAAATTCACGATCACAGGCCGAAAAAAATATACGTACAACATAGTGGAAAACAATCCATGACCATGCCTGTGAAACCGGTCAGACACCAAGCCTCTCAGACTTAACAGCCATTTGCCTTGTTTCAGTTCATATCAAGTCTTTCCAGACAGGTTTTACTGTATTGATTTCAATGCGTTTTCAACACAATTTGGTCCACATTTTTCATAATACATGTACAGTGAAACCTGTTTTGAGAGACTGCCCCTGGCGCATCCCAAAATATGGTCACATAAAGCAGGTGGTCTCCCAATGGAGGTTTGACCCTTGCACCACCTGGCCAACAACTTTCCTCTGCCTTGGAAGAAAGTTGCATACAGGTGCATCATCAAAGACTTTTTCAGGAAAAGTTTACTAATCTGCCTTTCTAAGACCATTACAACTATTACGTTCAAAGAGAATTGGTACATACATACTGGTCTTTGTGAATTGATTTTCAGGCATTCCAAAGTTTTACTGACCTTGCACAAAATAAGTAGATTTTTTTTTGCTTTGAAAGTGGTCTTTTAGGGTCCTTTTTATGTGGTCACTGGTCCCGTTCAGCAGGTGGTCTCCCAATGGAGGTAAATTACTATAATAAGGTGCTGTTGCACAGGAAAAGTGGTCACAAAAGGCAGGTGGTCTTCCAAGGGAGGGTCCCTCAAAACATATTTCACTGCACATGTACTACAGGTGCCACCACCAAAGGTCAACACATTTTTTGTCGTTTAGCCTGACTGACATTCCTGTCAAGTTTTGTGATGATTCATATAAAACTCTTTGCATTCTCAAAATTTTCATCTCTTGGTCCAAACATTATGTAATACTTCAGGTGGCACCACCAATATCAATCAAACTTGACTCAGATTTTCATGAGACTTCATTAGTTCTCTGGGTCATATAGGGCTAACTTGTAAACTTTGGCCTTAATAGCATCAACAAGCAAAAGTTTACTGATGGAAAAACTGACAAACGGATGGGCAACCGGACAGCCAGACAAGACGCGAGTGCTGGCAAAAGCTCTGTGACTTACGGTCAGCAGAGCTAACAATGGTAAATACTTCCACCCAGCTCAGGCTGGCACCGCCAGATCCAAGAAAGCAGCCACAGGGTTCATACAGACCATGCCACACTGTACAATGTAATACAGGGGGCTTGGGGTCTTTTTTTTTTTTTTGGCACTTTGCAGGTAAACATGTTAAGTGCACACATCCTTGTATAGGACAGCTAGCACCATGGCCCTCCTGTCCTCCACTAGTGTGTACCAGCCTCAAATAATCTTGGTATCACTAACACAGTTTTAGCAACTCCACCCTCTGCTCACTACAATCGACCTCTTGTTTGAATTGTTATTGGGTTCGCACGTGCAAAAATGTGCCGTCTGGGCCCACCTCTTACAAGATAGGCATCATCCGAGTCTGTACACACAATAGAGACTGGTGTACATGTCTCCTGCCGCCGAGAATGTCTGTTCAAACCCACTGACCAGTCCCCTGGTAGTTACATCAGTGCAATACTCAGTGACACTGGTATTGGTGTCTCTCGGCTAGAGTGGCATCAGTGTCTCTGGGTGGAAAGATTAACATACAACTGACACTTTTCAACAAAGCTTTTCAGGACCAAGTTTCCACCATAACATGCTGATGATGCTTGATAGGTAGTGCCCAGATAAAGTGGTCCCCCTTTCACAAACAAGCCCTGCCCCAACAAAGGTCGCTTCTCCATGTCCCAAGTGTCACCCTACAAGATCATTGGCCTCCCATAATGCCTCACCCTTGAGTTGAACTGATAACTCCAACCAAATGGAAGATTCAAACAAAATAAGAGACGCTGCGCCTTACGAGGAGACTAAACACTATATGCATCCTCTCCTATGGGGATGCATCATAAATGAATGGTGGTTTTTACTAGAAACATGACCCATTATAATGTCCATCTCTGACAAAAATTTGGTGAAGCTGCCATGGATCCTTGTTGATATATTTTGGTAGTGTCGTCCCCTTGTGCGCTGCTCAGATGGCCTTGAAATAAATACTTTAAAGCTTTATAAAAAGTTTATAAATACAAACAGGATGCTGGTTTTACATAGGAACCTGGTACATCATAAGATACATTCCTGACAAGAATTTGGTAAAGCTGTGGTCAATATTTTTTTTAGATATTGCGGTACCATCATCAGGGCTGACGCCACTCAAACAGCCTTCAAGTAAACACATTAAAAGTTTCATAAAGAGTTTAAAACTAATTAAAAGGCAATCAGAGACTGCTGGATTGATGCCTCCCTTGCCTCCTTTATAAACTTGCTAATCATTGGTCTCAATTTGGAATGACTGCCATCAATGACAAGAGGACTGTGGCAGTCCTGTGCTCAGCTGACATGTACATATACCCTTGCGATTTTTTTAAGATCCCCCCCCCCAAAAAAACAAACAAACAAAGAAATTCCTAAAAATTCTAAAAATCAATGGAGTACAACCATTTGAACAATCTGGTTGAGATCCACCCAAGGTTCATTGCCACTAAGTTTGAAGTCAATCTCGAGGAGGGTTTTGGAGTGGTCCAAAATGTGAATTAGCATTAGAATGTCCATCGACTTACATAGTAAACAATCAGAAAGGTACATTTACCAATATGAGCACCCAAATTGAACAAATGGTTAAAAATCAGAAAAACACAGCAGTGCCACCTAGTGTACAAGTTTGTTTGACCCTTCAACAAGAAACATATCCATCAAGTTTTAGCTTAATCTGAATGATGGTTCTGGAGAAGAAGTCAAAAGCAGCAAAAACACACGAAAAATCACGCAAAAAAAAAAAAAAAAAAAAAAAAATTACAGCACCAGCTGGCAAATGAATTAGAACTAGTAGTATCTATGAGTGTTCCTGTGTGATATCAAAGCAATCCGGTGAGCGTGCACATCCCCACCAAGTTTGAAGTGAATATGGCAGATGGTTTTGGAGAAGTCGAAAATGTGAATTGTGGACAGATGATGGACGATGGACGGAAGACAGACCCTCACAAGGGCTCAGCTGACTGAAAAGTCAGCTGAGCTACAAAAATTAGTTAAAAATAGTAGTGCCACCTGGTGAACAAATTGAAAACTAAGAGTCCCTCGCAGTGTTCCTGTGTGATAACAAAGCAAGTGGGTGAGAGGTTTCAGAGAAGATATTTTAAAACTTGCCTCAAAAAAGAACCAAAACAATCATTAAAAAATCCAAAAATCAATGGAGCATGACCATTTGAACAAACTTGGTAGAAACCCACCCAAGGTACATTTCCACCATGTTTGAAGTGAATCTGGCTGACGGTTTTGAAGTCGATTCTTGACAACGGACAATGGACCAAGGACCATAAGATAAACTCAGCTACTGAAAAGTTAGCTGAGCTAAAAATAGGCCATCACTGTGAGCTAGTGACCTGCTTTTGTGCATGACACACTCTTGTATCCACATACATGTGTGAAAAGTTGACTGATTCCAAGTCAAAGGACAAGAGAATTACAGCCCGGGCATGAAGTGTCATGCAGTTTTACATGAATGTATCACCATGACCCAGTCACCGACTTTTGTTTCATGATACACCTTTAAGTCAACATACAGTGGAAACTCATTATAATGGCACCATCTGTTCTCTAGGAAATGTGCAAGATAACTAAATGTGTCAGATAAATGAATCAAATAACAAAGAAAATAAACTTTTTCTCGACAAAATTTAGTGTCATTAAATTGAATATGTGGGATATCTGGATGTCCTTATGATCAGGCTTCACTGTATATGTGTAGGTGAAGTTTCATGGAACTAAGTGAAATAGTAAAGGATTTACAGCTCGCACACAATTTTATAAGGATATGTCACTGTGACCCAGATACTTGACCTACTTTTGGTACATGACACACCCTTATGTGTGGATGCATCCATATGTAAGTTTCATTGATTAAACTTACAAAGTAGAGGAATTATGGCATGGACACAATTTTACAAGAATATGTCACTGTGACCCAGATACTGGACCTGGTGACCTACTTTTGGTACATGACACACCCTTGTGTCCAGATGCACCTGTGTGCAAAGTTTCACTCATCTAAGTTGAAGGGCAAGCAAATTATAGCCCGGACACAAAAAGCAGACGGACGCACAGACACACGTACGCATGGAAAAATCAATTACTTTTTGCGCCTCCTCCGGCAGGAGGAGGGCATGATAAGAAGCTGGTTTTGAACAGGAACCTGGTCCATCATAAGGTTCTTCTGTGAGAAAAATTCATATTGTAGTGCGGTGTGGAGTGGCTGTACAGCATCAGACCAGGAAAAGTTAGAAAATGGTTCAATTGAATGCAGCCCGTATTGTAACTGGCGCAATGCATGGGACAAGCAACTCTAAGCTCTATGAAGAAATTGGCTGGCTGACTTTGACTGAACACATGGAAGCAGCAAAATTAACTTTTATGTATAAATTAATGAACAGGCTTGTGCCCGAATCTCTATGCTGTATTATTAAAAATATGACTGATACTCGAACATACAACACTCTACAACAATTCAATCTTCCCCACTTTAGGGCCCGGACAGAACTGTTTGATAAATCTTATTTTCCATCACCTATTCGACTTTGGAACCAGCTGCCTCTGGATATTCGAAACTCTGCATCTGTCCAGATTTTCAAATCGAAGATTGCTGAACAAATAAGACGTCCTACTAAGTTAACTGAATTGTATAACACTAGAAATAGAGTTCTAGCTGTCCAACACACGCGCCTGTGCTTAGACGCTAGTCCTTTAAATTTGCACCTTTTTACAATTGGAGTAAAGAACACTCCTGAATGTTCCTGTGGTTCACCACGAGAGGATACTTGGCATTTCTTCTTCTCATGTCCCAACTTTAAGGTACCGCGTTCCCAGTTACATACCAAAATTGCTCCTTTTGCTTCTTTCACTTTACATACTTTGCTATGCGGGTCGCCGCAATGTTCTTTTTCCGAAAACACTATCATTTTTTGGTTGTATACGAATATATACAAGCGCTTCAGCACTGTGGGTATTGTCTGATTTTGTTTAGTTTACCTGGCCTGTGCATGATGGCAGCATGTTCCCGACTCCATGTACATCTTGTGCTGTCCTGTCCATACTCGTCTTTTCTCATGAGAGGGATTAATATAGGGCTGTGCCCTCTTTCCAAATCGTTAAATTTATGTTTGTAACACGAACAATGTACTTTAGTTGAATAAAATATGTTTAAACCAAAAATTAAAATTACGGTAAATATTTTTTACAGACTAGTATTATGGTAACGTTGTCCCCTTGTGTGCCACTCAGACCACCTTGAAATAAATACTTTAAAAGTTTCACAAAAAAATTTTAAAAATAATAATAGAAAGCTGGTTTTCAACAGGAACCTGGTCCATTGTAAGGTGCATCTCTGACAAAAAATTGGGTACAGCTGCGGTGAATACTGTTTGCATTAAACATATTTTATTTGACATTACAGTACATATCATAACAGTAATAATTGATACAAATTTGGGAAAGAGGACAAAGCTCTATGTAAATTCCTTTGGAATATTGTTTGAGATATGGTGGTAGCATCGACAAGATGGATGGAGGAACAGACGGATGAACAGTGGATGAACAGAAGAGGCAGGGGACAATACCCTCCACCACTTTATGTGCTGAGGGTAAAAAACTGAGGCAAGAGGTTTTTGGGCAGTTAGATGAGTAACTGGAAACAAAGTTTTTTTTTCGGCCAAATAAGACTGATGACAATTTGATGGATCACGAGTTTTATTGGATCATATTAAAATGTAGAAACGAAAAGTTCAGAATGTGATGGATCATATTTTCAATCTGCCAATTTTTTTCCCCAGAGCCCTAGAGCAGGGCCCTAGAATTCTAGGGCTGTACAAGCGCCTAAAATTGAGACTGTAACTGATATACTATATATAGTACTTCTGATTAGGGCTACCCTATAGGTCTTGAACTCTGGTTAAATTGAATAATTCCAGTACATGGCCAAGATTGTCTGGGGACAACTTTGATTATCAGTCACTCTAAAATTTGTTACAGGAATGTTTGAAGCTTCTTGCCGGTTTTCTCTGGAGTCTCTGGTTGATTGGATTTTGACTGCTGACTTTGTGACCACCAGGTAAATTGACATGTCCCTTGGCCGAGTTCTACAAGATCTGGGATGTCCAGGCATCTTCTCCACCTTAGGATTTGCCTGGCTGTTTTATGCCATCTTTACTTTGCTTAATGTGTTGGTGGCCAGGGGATTCTGACACACCTAGGAGAACTTCATATCAGACGGATGAAACATCTCTGCTGTTATTGTAAAACTATTGCACAGTCACAAGTTTTCTACCTGAAATAGACTGTGAAACCATTACTTACAAGTTACATTTACATGTAGAAGCATAATTAACAAGTAGCCGCTGACGCTAGCCATATCCCCCGCCCACAGTAATCATGGTGGTAAATACACATGATGTACATTGGTATATTATAGTTGGTAAACTGCGAAATGTTTCTGTTGGTGGCAATACGGAAATAAATACAGAGAGCCTTTAAATGCATTATGTGTCCCCCTTTTAACAAGTAGCCACTGAACCCCCCCCCCCCCCTCCTTATGAGGGTAAACCAGTGCAGAAGGGGTTTGTTTGCTATTCACTACTTCCTTAACATGTAGGACTTAAAATTAAGTTGGCTGAAATGAGAAAGAAACAAGTTCACTTGAAAAGGATCTTGGAGCTCTTAGTTATCGGCAAAAAAAAAAAAATACAAAAGAAACACAAGCAACTTTTTCCTTATGTGAAAGTTTTGCAGCTGCCCAAGATGTGGTTTCTGAAATAAAGCATTGCTGGGTATAATAAATTTACCTTTTGAAAAGAAAAATGGATGTCCTACATACATGTATTGCATCTTGAGCTTGCTTAATGAACTTTGTTAATTAATATATTAATGCCGGAAAGTTATTAGTCAAAAAAATTTCTGCCTATGCACACCTCCTACCTCTGATCTACCAACGCTGAAAATCTTAAAGGGTTACCACATTTAGTTGGAAAGTTATGCTTCACACAAAATTGTATTGTATCTTGAGCTTGCTTAATGAACTTTATTAATTAATCAATGAAAGTAATTAGCCACGCAAAACAGTGCCTATGCACACCTACTACCTAAGGTCTATTAGCCATAAAAATTTCAAAGGGTTGGTATTAATAGTTTAGAAAATATGGCCCAGACAAATCTTGAGCTTGCTTAACGAACTTTGTTAATTAATCAATTAATGAAAGTAATTAGCCACACAAAACAATGCCTATCCACACCTACTACCTAAGGTCTAGCAACCATAAAAAATTCAACGGGATAGGATTCATAGTTTAGAAGATATGGCCCGGACAAAATTTGTCTTGCTTAACGAACTTTGTTAACAAATTAATTAATGCAAGTAATTAGCCACACAAAACAATGCCTATGCACACCTACTACCTAAGGTCTACCCACCATAAAAAATTTGAAGAGTTAGCATTAATAATGTAGAAGATATGGGCCGGACAAAATTTGTTTTGGACAGACGGACACACGGAGGGTGCCCATTACCATATCCCCTCCCCCACTTCGTGGGCGGGGGATAATAATTCATGCAACATGTAGGTATATTTTTCCTGGCCTCAAAATTAAGGATTTGGAGGCAAGGCCAAAATGGTGGTTTTTTCAGGGCCAAATCTGGCAAAAAGGGGTAAATTTTATGTCATAATTAATCCTTTGCCAAAGGTGGCTTTGGAAGGCATATATTTTTACAGGCATCAAGGCAACCACTGCAATTGGCCTCATGGCCTTGGGTAATTTCGGGCCTGTTTTCCCCTCAATATGGGCAATATGGCATTCCGAATTAAAAAAAAAAAAATCCAGGGGGGGGGTGCATGTCGCCCAAACCCTCCCCCCCCCAAGGGCTTCACACCCTGCATGTGCTCAGACTTTTGCTACAAAATAAATTAGCTGGCTATAAATTTTCACAATTGGCTACAACCTCTGGCAGCAAAAACTTGCCCACCCAGAGGAAGCCCAGCGAAGCCTCTATTACACATAATGTATTAATGCCTGCCAATCACAGGGAGGAGAATGCCTTTCTGCCAAGAAGTCTGAAATGATCTGACTAAAAAAAAAAAAAAAAACTGAATTTAATCTGTCCAACAAAGAAAAGTAAATTTATACAAACAAACAAACACTGAAAATCGGCTGATCAACCTGCCTTTGACTGGTACCAGAAAGACAGGGTTAAATGTCTGCTGCTACCACGGAAGACATCAAGTAATTTTCTGTTCAAATTATTGATCACCACTTGCGTTAGGGCCCTATCTATAAAGTGCTTGCAAATCATACCAAAATCGCCAGTTTCTTCTGTGATAAATTTAGACAATTCAGCAGTGAGACACCCTCATCACAGCTTTCAGCGCTTATCTCTGGCCACATGCTAAAAGTGTGTGTGCCCAGAATCCTGATTGTGTCATGGATATGCATAATTAGTGTGTATATGCATGTATGTGTGCCAAGTATCCTGATTGTTTCAAGGCTGGGATACTATGTGTGTCTACCACAGTAATTGTGTTACAGCTGTGGACACTGTGTGTGTGTGTGTTTGGCACATTGTATGGATGGCACATACATATGCATGTGTGTCTAGCACACTGTATCAAGACTGTACTATTATGTATTATACTTGTGTCTTTTTGTCCACAACCACTTCCTAGTCATCGTTACCCAATTCGACAAACCAAACTCTTTTCTCTCCATTAGCAAACCTGTCACTGTCTAACCTATATAAATATGGAAGTACTATTGTACATATTGAACACATTCTTCTGTAGAATTTTTGACATAGGCTGTATTAGCCCAATTAAATATATTAACGGGTCTTCCGCAGGTAACTACTTAGAACTTGTTTCGGAGCCTGTACCCATACATGTCTCTCTGAGTTGCCGTGTGTCTGCTAGTCTGATTGTGTAGTGGATCTACATATTAAAGGTGTATGGTATGTAGCAACATACTGATCACATTGAGGCTATGTATACAAAGTGTGCGTATGTTTGTGTCCAGCATAATGACTGAGTTAAGACTGTGCACACTCATTGTTGATGTACATGCCTCTACCACACAGACTTCTGTTGATGCTGTGCACACAATGTGTGCGTCAGTGCATTCAGCACACTCACTGTGTTAAGGCACAACACATTAAATGTATGTGCATGCCCAGTACACTAATTGTGTTGAGGCTTTCTTTTGGCATCTTACTGTCAGTTTGATCTATATATATATACAGTGGTACCTGCTATATAAGACCGCCCCTGCTGCCAGCCCAAAATGGTCATACACAGCAGGTGGTCTTACATTGGAGGTACATGTCCAGGTGTCCACACCACACATTCCACATGTCAGAATATATGTACCAGTAGCATGACATGTTGGAGAACATTAGCATGTATGCCCATTCATGCTCCAGGTCAAAAGATGATTTATTGTTTTGACAGAATTCATCTAATATCCAAAACATAAAAACAAGAAGTCCATACTTTTTAAACTATTTTTTTTTCATTGATATACTTGTGGGAATTGACATTCAAGATGATAAAATAGCATTCAGTGAACAGATTACCCTCAGCACTCACAATATTTTTTTCCTCAGTTCTGCATTTGGGGGGGGGGGGGGGGAGAGACACTTCACAGGTGCCAAAATATAGTGTAAAAGCAAGAAAAAACTTGATGAAGCTGAGACGAATCCTTCTTGAGATATTATGGTAACCAGATTGTCCACTTGTGTGCCACTCAGACAGCCTTAAAAAGTTTCATATATTTAAAAATAATAAGAGAGAGCTGGTTTTCAATAGAAACATGGACCATTATCATGATTATAATGTGCATCTCTGATCAAAATTTGGTGAAGCTACAATGTATCCTTGCTGAGATATTATGATAACATCATCCCCTTGTGTGCCACTCAGATGGCCTTCAAATAATACTTCAAAATTTAAGGAAAAAATTCACAAATACAAAGAGGAAGCTGGTTTTATACTGAAACTGGTCCATCATAAGATGCACCTTTGAGAAAAATTTGGTAAAGCTGCGGTCAATATATTTTGAGATATTGCAGTAACATTGACAGGGTTGATGCCACTCTGATGGCCACCAATTAAATACATTAAAAGTTTTATTAAAAAAATTATGATACAATGAGGAAGCTGGTTTTAAATAGGAACCTGGTCCATCATAAGATGCATTTCTGACAAAAATTTGGCAAAGCTGCAGTCAATAATTTTTGAGATATTGCAGTAATGTCAACAAGACGGACAAACAGACGACAATACCCTCCGGCACTTTGTGTGCAGAGAGTAAAAAAAAGGTAGATAACCCTTTTCTTGCTTGAGGTAAATTTAACCCGAAAATATTACAGACAATGAAGTTAAAAATTAATCTTTATTTTTATCCCTCTTCATAGCATTATTCCATATTCCAGCATTTTCACTGATTGCAGTGAGAAGCTCTGTTAAAACTTTACTCACTCAGTTGAGCTCTGCGTGTCACAACGAGATAGTAGATTAAACAACACAAGCACTACTCATGAAATTGAGTGGTATTTGTTTCACCCCAATACACCCATGATGCATGCAAATTATGTCAAACTGCTGATGAATTTAATCCCCTTTAAATCACAAGACATGAAAGCCAGAAAGAATCACGCAAGATGTTAAAGATGTGTTCTTCAGCGGGACCCCAAACAACAACAAACAACAGTGTAAGACCACGTGCCAAGTACACTCAAATTGACTGTCTGCAAACTTTGGTACATTTGATTATGTACCCTCCAAGGTGTTCATTTTTAACTCTTCTATGTGTGTGTAAACAATGTGGAAAAAGAGCGGCCAGAAATCACTTTGATATCAAATCAAATTTGCTTTTTTGTGATTAAAATTTTCTATAATCTACCAAATAACCCAATCGCAACTTTGGAGCATTAATTTCCCAAGGTGCATTGCGCTGGTTCTTAAGTGGTGCTCACGTTCATGCGAACAAAGTATCCTGTCAAATTTAGATTTGAAACTAATGATAATCACTGCTTCTGACACAAGCTAGATAGCACATTAAAGTTATGATATTAAATTCTATTTTGAAAATAATTTAACGACCAACTGGCCTGGTAACACGGATAACTGTCACCTGGAACTGAGTGAAATATCATGATAAGGATCATCCAACATGCAACAACCAGGCCAACGACACCAGTGTACATTGTTTCCCTGGCCAAAGTTCACCCCCCCCCCCCCCCCGAGAAGTTGAAATCAAGTTTTGTGTTTGTGCTGACTTTACTAATAACAATGGTACGTGCTGCTTAGGTTATTTTTTGTTTATTTACAACTTGCCTGGGGTTTATAATCACCGCGTGATTTTGTTTTGGTCATGGATGGTTGTTTGTGTCGTAATTTATCGGTCGTTGGTCATGTGCTGCTGGTGGTCATTTGCATCAGGCTACTTAACCCTTAAAATGCCCATTTGAGACTGAGTCAGCAGCTTTCCCAGGGGCACTTTGCGCGCAATGTGCCCCAAGGAATGCTGTTGACTAAGGCTACTTTTGCTTTACACTAGGCTTGTTGTTATCTAAATGAAAGGTATCTTCATGAAGAATTTTAATCTTTTAAACATTATATGTTTAACAGTAATGAGAAAATGACTATAGATGTGATTAGCACTTTAAGGGTTAACAATGCAAAAATGTCCATGCATTGCAAAATTGGTCGTTCTGACCAGGTGGTTTGGGAAACCAGGGGTCGAGAATTGCAGGTACGCATACTACTGCGTACATATTTCTCTTGACACTCTTCACAGTATAATCTACCTTTCACATTTTGTAAATTCTGGCACGGTGCCAGTAAGAATCAGGAAGACACAGATTTACATGTACAGGGCATCACCATGCAAGTCTTTTTCATTTATCTGAAAACAGGTAATTTATCAGCATTCCTGATACAAATCTGCTTGTCTTCAGCTGTGCATGAGTAGCTGCTACATAAATAGTAACAACTGAACTTTTTATCTTTCACACACATACCTGCCTGGATCGCCTCCATGGTATTGAGGAGCACAAGGTCAAGGTCACAGTCAGTATGACCTATCGCAGCATGTAGTGCATACCCTGCATAGACTTTCAAACTCTGTACCGTAGTAATGGCCAGTAGAGGCATGCACAGAGGACTAGCCCAGGAGTGAAGCAAGGCTCAGGTACTGGACTGGCATGTCACAAGTTCTGCTGCCAATGGCTATCCCAGGAATATTGCAGGTTTTATCATAATTCAGTCTAATGTTATGATACAAAGGCTGAGGAATGAAATAAAATGGATGCATATCTTATCCATTTTAGACCAAGCTCAGATCAACACACATTTAAGTATGGCCGACCTCTGCTGTTTTCTTTTCCCCGACCCCAAAAAGTCTGAATTTTCTTGCTGGAACTTTCCATGTGGTGAAGCCAAATGTGAAAGTTTTAGTCCACATGATGTTGAAATATGCATGCAGCTATCACAGACTGACAACTTTGCCATTAGTGGAGAATGAACTCAAGCTTGAATGAAAGGACAAAATCAGTCAGGCCCAGCAAAGATCATAGGTAGAGAAAGACATATTTTAGCTACCCTTGTCAGCTGACTATGCAAACAGTTATCCTGGACCAGCATGCACTGAGTCACAGGAATGCCATCAATCTGGGAAAGTTGAATACAAGATGTGGAATTTAACCCTCCGCATGCACAAAACCACAGCATGTGCAACAGTAATCTCATGTTAAAACCTTGTCTTTGACATCAATTACTGTGGTGGGGGTGGGAAATGACCTTCAAGAATTTCATTCTTACCTTTCCTTGTTTTTGTCACCCCTGCTTAAAAAACCTGCCTCGTGAATTGTTCAGAAATTTTGCCTACTGTAACACTGACATCACAAAATATCTGTGCGCGTTTGAAGGCAAGAGGGCACAAACTTTTCATGACACAGTGCATCGACAGACAGGTGAAGTGTCATTGATGTACACTGTCATGTGTAAGCTGCCAAGGCATACCAAAAGAGTAACTGTTTTTAATGGCATGAACTGTATCAATTCTACATGAAAATAAAGGTTTGGATAAACTGATATCTGATTTGAACTTTTTATAGAAAAAACATTCAATCTTTCCTATTATTTTTCTTATGCAATGTCTGGCACACAGGTTATTCCTATACAGCGGTCCCCCTCTCATACAGCCCCTCTCACCACCAGCTACCCCTCACTTATGGCCAGATTTTCTTTTCATCGTCACGTTATTTACCCCTCACAAGCGCCTCCCCCCCCCCCCCATGTGGCCAGGGGTTGGAGTTTTGTTGCAAAAGCAGCAATGTCTATGCCTGTGATACGGCCACTTGCCATGCAATTCTTAGCGTATCGCAGAAATTGTCAAATTTCACTGGACTTTTTTTTTCCTGGTACCAATGGCCCATGACGCTTTGTACACAAAAGTGTCAGTGTCCGCCATATTGTCCTAGTTAATTTACTGGAGTACACAAATCAATGTGGTTGTCAAGAAAGCAAAAAGTACTGAGTTTGGAAGAGGTGAAAATCATTCAATTGAATGAAAAGGGAGAGAGTTCAAGGAAACTGTCTACAGATTTCAGTGTCGAAACCCCCCCCACAGATTTTCAACATTGTAAAGAGCGAGACTGAAATTCTTCAACAGTGGGAAAAGGGTGTCGATGAAGATTGAAAGATCGTCAAAGGCAGGAGATGTCTGTATCTGGACTTGAATGAGAAACTTTTTGAGTGGTTTTGCACTGCCATGAGCAAAAACATACCAGGTAAACTCATTCAAAAAAAGCTACAGTCCTGGCACTAAAAGTAAACTGGGGCCATTTCTCCACGAGAAATGGCGGGTGGCATCGCTTCCAAACAAGACACACTATCAAGTGTTCAGTGCCCAGTGGAGAGTCAGCATCTACCTTAAGACAAGTGATCACCTACTTTCCTGTGCTGTGATAGTTTTAAAACTGTCACATTTCCTTTTAAAGGAATATTTCTGGAGCATCTATGTAGTCAATTGCTGATTAATCTCAAATTTATGTTTTACGATTTTAATGTTTTGTCTGCAGAGCAATAAACATTGATAATGTAAAAGAAAGTGTTCCATGTTCATCTCATGAGTGTCATGTCAAAGTCAAAATTATTTCACCAGGTGGCTCTTTCAGTATCCCCCTCAAGACAGCCCACCCCTCTTATAAGGTAAGTTTCCCTTTACAGAGGGGGTGGCCTTACAAGAGGGGGACCACTGTAACTATGCATTCTTCACCTGGTAATGAGCTACCGATCCCCACACTCTAGATCTTTGATTGGATCCTGGCTCTTGGTGAATGCATGCCTCTACACCTGTCCTTCGGGCTACTCTGACTGGGCCACATCAAATTTACCCCCACATTACACATTAACCACCTCTGCCCCTCAACAACTTTGTTTCACTTTGAAATCAGTGTTCTCCACAAATTATCTTTACTACTGTACAAATTTGCTACAGAAATCTTTTAGAAATTACACTTCAGCAACCATCTCAGCACTCCACGTTGCACTACTAACCCAGGTTTAACAACTTTTGTCCTTCAATTACAGTACGCAAGATGATACAATTGTCACCAGGAGGGGAGTCGGGGCCTGAAATACTTGTGGCTAACTACAAAGGTTAAGCTCTTAAATGTTGTATGGACTACTGACGAAGGGTCCCCATGCAATTTCAAAGCAATACGATCTGTGCATAAGTTCACCAAGTGAGGAAACCCAGACAGCTGTCCCATTGCGAAAGTAAGGCATGCGGGCTGATTTTATATTGCTACCAGCACCTCCTCGAAAGTGGTCATGACAATGCATGATGGCGGACACTAATCTTGTCAGTGTCAACATATGCAGAAACCCAGTGAATAGACCAAATACAGTAGGTGTGTGGAAGTTTATCATTGCAGATCGTTGGCAGAGGAAGTATGGAAAGCATTGATAGTTAGAATGTTGAGTGACAAGGCGAATTATCACGGTAAACCACCATTGTTGTGAAATGGGCTGTTATGCCGATACCTGGCAGAAACTTCTAACTGACGAATATCAAAAAAAAATAAGTGTGCCCCTTCATTCCTTCTATCAACCGATATTCCTTGTTTGTTTGTTTTTTTATTACTGTTTCAGCCATGGCAGATTTTGCTTTTTGAAGAAAACAAGTTCCGTGTTTCAGTGTTCGTTGCTTGCTGTATTCAATACAATGGTAGCGCTGTGTAAGACTGAGCGGCCGCAAATTACCCAGAAACCTAAGTGCATCTTGCTCTGATACCGCAATCTCTGCTGACGTTTCCCCGCTTGGTGTACTTATGCATAGATCATATTGGCTTGGTACTTTCAAAGATTTTTGAAGGTTTTGCAACAATAAAAACAAAAAAACCCACAAACAAACTAGGTAGAGTTCGATATTGGTGGTGCCACCTGCAGTGTCATGTAATATATAGACATGGAATTTTGAAATCTTTCCACACATTTTGGCTCATAATTTCCCTGAAGTTAGACGTGGTGCCACTAGTATCATTTAAATAACTGAGACTTTGACCTCAACAATCCCACTAAATTCCATGAAGATCTATCACGCATTAAGGATGCTAGAGTGTTCACAAGATTTTCACATTTTGACCCATACATTACATAATGCTGCTGGTGGCACCATTAATATCGAACTCTACCCAGCTTTCCATACACTTGGTAAGTCCTGAAAGTTATATGGGGCTATCTTGAAAACTGTGGACTGGTCACTGGAGCATGACCATTTGAACAGAGCTGGCAGAGACCCATCCAAGGTAAATACCCACCAATTTTGAACTGGATCTGGCTAACTGGTTTAAAGAAGTCAAAAATGTGAATTGTGGATGGACCACCGATGGATGGATGAGGGACAACTGACCATCCATTAAGCTCAGCTGACATGCTAAAAATCACAGCACCACATGCTGGCCAAAATGTGAACTACAAGAGCCCAAGTGTCCCTGTATGCAATATCAATGCATCTGGTTGAGCAGTTCTTGAGAAAGAATTTCATTTTGTTTCAAAACATAAATTTCAAAAGTCATAAGAAATAGACAAATCATTGCGTCATCACCAACTTATTAAACCTGGTGGATGATCACCTGGCAAACATCTGTCAGATCAAACCATTTCATAAAATGTACAAATTTCACAATATTGCCATGTAAACACTGTATTGCTACATCCATGTACAACAGCAGCATTTAATGACACATGGTCCCAAAGTTTAATGTCCCGTAACTTCATCAAAATTAACATATCCTCATCAATTTCGCAGACTTTGATCACTTTTAGTCAAGATTACATTCTAAAAAAGTTCCATGCCATTCTGTAATAGTCATGCTGGAGGAGTCCAAAAACAGGCCACAGACACACAGAACTTCCAGGTAACACTGTACCTACATACACATTTCCCATTTCAGCTGGGCGACTGGTGCCAAAGGTGGCAGGTTCAAGTCTCTCTCGTTCCAAACATAAATATACATATATATTTTACAAGCAATATCACGCAACTCACAAAGTAGTTCAGAAGAACAAACTTTAAATTCTTCAAAACTGAAAAATTATTACATCATCATCTCTTTTGCAAACTTGGTAGAGGACCACCTGAGGTACACCCATGTGCAAAATACAAAAATAAAAAAATTGAAAGCAACATTTGGAGAAGTTGAAAATGTAAAAAGTTTATCGTCCATACAGACATGAGTGATCGCATGAGCTCTGCAACCTTTGATCAGCAGAGCTAAAAACTACCCTCCCCTTCCAATCATCACTGCACTTCTTAGTGCTTGGACAGATGGTGACCTGCTCCCTTGTAGGGTAAAAATGAATCATTCAGCCCAAATATGATGTTAGTAATATTACAATTAGCTCATACATGACTCACTCCTCATGTACAGAGAGTATTATGTAACTTACCAGACAACAAAAACAAACATTTCCAGCTGTTACTCACCTATTGTTGGATCGTATTCTTCTACAAAACTGCAAAAATAAAGAAAACAGAATAATAGTACAACAGGCACACAACAGATGCACAGGCACATTAACATCCAGCAGGAATAGTTGCAATTTTCGTCTTTTTGGCTTGCCATATACAAGACGAAAATTAACTCAACACCAAGCATTTTTTTCTTTTCTTGTTTTCTGAGGCTGAGGAGGAATCTACAATGGAATTTTATTTGTAAACTATACATACTTTCAACGCAGAGCGTTGTCTGAAGGGGCCGCCATGTAATTAGGCTGCCATTTGCTCAAATTCGGTCATGCTGACACCAAAAGCTAATCAGTTCATCTTGCCAGATAAGATAAGTATACTACCAAATTTGAGCAAAATACATGGAGGCATTCAGTAGATATCATGGTGACAAGAAAGTGCACATCCAGACGGACATCCAAACAGACGGACAACCCGAAAACATAAAGGCGCGGACCCTTTTAGGGCCTGTATTTTTCCCTTTGAAAATGAGTGTTTTTCCGTTTTGGGAAACTACAGATTCCGTTTCATTTCCGTTTCACTATTTCTAGGGCTTGATTTTAGCACTGGTCAATAAGAAAGGAAAAACAGTTGATCTTATCGCCTCTGGAAAATGTTGATCCATCGACGAACGGCAAGTGACTCCATATTGTTTACTATGTACGTTGACAGCCTCCATCTACAGACAGCGCTATTATCATTGTACCTCTGTTGCGCGTTATATCTATATGCCATGCAAATGAATGGATATGGTAGTAATGGGGTCTATAGCGTGCAGGTGTCCGGCCTGTCGTTAAATTTGCTCCACGTGGTATCATAACGCTGCCAACTCGTCAAATTTGGATCCAAGTCCGTGTGTTTTGCTTTATGCAATGACATATGTGGTGATTTTGAATTATTTGAGAGGCAAAATTCACAAATTCCGCTTAATTTCCGTGGCATTTGCCGATTTCCGTTCCAAATCATAAATTCCGTTTGAGATCATTGATTCCGTAAATTCCGTCCGTTTTCCGCGATCGCGGAAAAGTACTGGCCCTACCCTTTGGCTTAAAAAAAGTGAACCCGAGGGCAGATCTAAAATTGGTCTGTGGATGGAGGTCACACACTGTATAATCATAAACTTTCACAAGGGATAAATATTGCAGAATTTTCCAGAGTAGATTATTCAAGAATATGAAATTCGTGAAAATATTGGCAAATTAAATCTAATAAAGTCACAACACAAAAACATGGTTTACATAGTACTTCAACTGAAATATAAAAAGAAACGTCCATATCCACAAATGGGAGGTCTCACATGATTAATACTTTTCGTTTGGTGGTGGCAATTCAGGAAAATAGCATTCAGAGAATGGATTACTCTCGGCACCCAGAATCTTTTTTTCCTCACTTCTGCACTTTTTTTTTTTTTTTGGTGAGACTTTGCAGCAGAACACTTTACATACAATTTCCATATTGTCGTCTATGAAATGAAAGAGCACTTTTGCATGTGTTCTTGGGGCAGGTCCTAGTGACAGAGACCACTGTACTGTGTGTCATTAGTAAGGCAATCAAATACACACTTCAAATGTTTCATAACAAGTTTAAAAATAATGAGAGGAAGCTGGTTTTCAATAGAAATGTGGTCCACTATAATGTGCATCTCAGAAAAAAATTTGATGAAGCTGATCATTGAAATATTAAGGTAACGTTGTCCCCTTGTGCACCACTCAGATGGCTTCTAAATAAATACTTTAAAGTTTCATAAAAAAGTTTATAAATAAAAAAAGGAAATTGGTCTTAAATAGGGTTCTGGTTCATCATAAGATACATCTTTTGACAAAAATTTAGTAAAGCTTTGGTCAGTATTTTTTGAGAAATCGCTTTAACGTCGTCAGAGTTGGTGCCACTCAGCTGGCCTTCAAATAAATACATTAAAAGTTTCATAAAAAGTTTTTAAAAAATCAGAGGAAGCTGGTTTAAAAAATGGTTCTGGTCCATCATAAGATACATCTCGGATAAAAATTTGGTAAAGCTGCGGCCAATATTTTTTGAGATTGTGGTAACTTTGTCAGGGTTTACCCCATAAAATAAAAGTTTCATAAAAAATTAAAAATGATCAGAGGAAGCTGGTTTTCAATAGGAACTTGGTCCATCATAAGGTCCTTCTGGGACAAAAATTTGGTGCAGCTACGGTGAATATTTTTTGAGATATCACGGTAACGTCGACAAGAAGGACAGACAGATGGAAAACGAAGGGGACAATTCCCTCTAGCACTTGATGTGCCCAGGGTAAAATAAAACTTACGAAAATCTCTTTTGAGGCTATTTCGGAAATTTTATGCTGGGAAATATAAATGCTTATATACAGTAAGCACAGAGCAGATAGCAATATAGACCTGATACAGGTGGCCTCCAAATATATGGACAGTTGTCTGTATATAATTGCACAGAGATGCTGTGGCAAGAAAGGATGACCACACTGTCCATATTATATTAATCAAAACAAGATCAGTATTGCAAGAGCAATACCTAGTCCCCCACCAGGTAATAGGTAGCAAGGTTGACTGTACTAGTATGGTCAAGGTAACAGTGACCCACTTATGGAGCCCCAAATATCCCTATCCCATAAAGTATTCACCCACCAAATTTGGCAGCTGGAGGTGTGATGGTATGTTAAAACCTGTCAAGGCCCAACACCCTTGGGACCTAGCCACAAGTGTTTGGGTATGCGAGGTGTTCCGCTAATTGAGGGTCGGGCATGGCCTTGTGGCTACATCCTGCACATGTAAACTTTGAATTCACTTGTACATGGACATGCACGTGCATTGTGGAATTTACCAGCTCTGATAAATACATATTTACATAAATTACGAAACATTACGGAAAAATAAAGTCTAAGATAAGAGCTTTATAAAAATTCCAACACTTGGGAAAAAAGTTTATGGGATTCATAAACTTAAGGCTCATGTTCTTTTCGATATCATTAGGCTACATTACTAATGTTACTGGTACATGCATATGTACAGGTACTGAAGGATGTACACTTGTTCTACCTGTGACAGTGCATTTACATGTGCATAATCTGTTGACATAAAACATCAATTTATTGTCCAACATTAACACACAATATGTGTATTACCCTTTATCATAATGCTAAACTTCAGAATGCACTTATTAGTTTGATAAGTTTAAACCAGTTTATTGTGTACAGCTGTGGAAGGTCTCACCATGGAAACTACACACAATTGACACCCTTTGAATACATTATGGCCACAAATTTGATGAAAGTATTGAATGTAAAAAAAATTTGATGTTTTTGTATCAAATATCGATGAATTTTTTGAAAATTCATTCTTTGTGGGGGGTAAGTGTTCATCCTTGACAGTGTAAATGTTGCTTTTGGACCAAAATCAACTGTTCGGTGTTCATAGTAGAGAGGTGTTTGGGGATTGCAGGTTCCAACAGTTGGTTCTCCCATTAAATTACATAGAAAAAAGTTGGGGCCAGAAAATTGTTTGGGTAACAGAGGTGTCCGGCTATCAGGTGTTCTGCTTGGCAGGTTTTACTGTATCTGTATGCGAAATATAGCCCAGACATGCAGAAACTTGGTGGGGGGGGGGGGGGGGGGAGGAGGAGGTCTAGGTCAAAGTGACCCAATTTGGTGTGTGACACACCCTTATCATATGAAGTGTCCACATAACATATTTGGTAGCTGCAGGTGTTATGGTATAGGAAATACTGCCCAGACAAGATAAACCTTTATGGAGGTCAAAGTGACCCAATTTTGATACGCGACACAACCCCACCCCATAAAGTATTCACCCAGCAAATTTTGTAGCTGTAGGTGCAATGGTACATGAAATATGGCCCAGACAAGCTAAAACTTAAAAGGTGTCAAAGGTCTCAGTGACCGACCCAATTTTGGTGTGTGACACAAACCTATCCTATGAAGTGTTCACACCCCACATTTATAGCTGTAGGTGTTATGGTATAGGGAATGTAGCTCAGACAAGCTAAATATTTATTGGGGGGGGGGTTAAAGTCAAGGTCACAATGACCCAAGTTTGGAGCGCAACACACCCCTAGCCCATAAAGTATCCACACACACAATTTGGTACATGTTGGTGTTCAGGTATAAAAATATGGCCTGGGCAAGCTTTGCCAGAAGGATGGATGGACGGACTGATGGACAGACACAGTGCAAACCTCTAGTCCCCGGTGGAGGACTAATACAACTGTCAAGATAGGTTTCCATGTGCACCTATTATGTACTGTGTAAAAGATATACTGCATATACCTTTCTCCACGTATCCACACATGCAGCATATGCTGTACACATACAATGTTTTCTTAGGTGCGAATTGGTACCATTTTTGCATTTACCCTCTGTTAAGCATACTTATCACTGCACAGAGCAACTGAAATGTATAGGTAAAATGCACAATGCAATGTGCAAAATGCATCCATGGAAATGGCCAAGTTATTTGCAACTCAACCTATTATTATGCATCCTGCAGTGTGCAATACGCACTATACAATACATGCACATGGAAACCTAGCTTTGGGCTGGCAGGTCCCGTACTGCCAGCCCAAAGTCGATGATGATACAGCACGCTGCCATCCAACCTGTCAGCTGCATTGCTGGCTGTGTTCCTTCTCTTATTCGCAACTCTTTGTCTTTTCATCCCAGTCAGCAAAATCAGCCTGCCACTCTTCTGGCCTGGGAATTTGCCCCCACCCTACCCAGCCTCATCACATATGACAGCACCTCCCCCCCCCCCCCCACCTCGGGGATACCACAGTAGCTGCCACTGGCGATCTACTGTATCTTGAGTCCATATTTTCATGTTTTCCCTGGAAGCTACTGCTGACATATTGGATACAGTGCACCCCTTGTATTAGACCAGTCCAAGTACACCAGAAATGTGGCTAATGAGAGGGGTAGCCTCTCTTGAGGGGGTTAAAGAAAATGAAAATACAACACTTGAGAAGTGGCCTCTGTACAGGGGGTGGCCTCTTGTTGGGGGGGAGGCTTACAAGAGGGGGACCACTATATTGGTAGTGACGAGCCAGTGCTGCATCCCAGCGGAACAGGTTGGGCTTCACAATCCCCACTTTGGTATGATCACACCAGTGCTCAATATTTACATCTCCTCCCCACTTTAATTCCTTCAATCTACTCACTGTCTCTACCTTGGTTCACATGTCCCTTCCCTGCAACATTATCCCCTTGCAGTGGACTGGATATGCTTTTGAGGTCTATGGCAGCCAACCTGATTGGTGACAGGATAGCTACTGCACGCCCACACAGTGCATGCTCCACAAGCCTTTATTTCCCACAAAATTGACGTACAATTACCGTACCTGTTACAATGCCATGTTTTAAACCACGTGCATCTGCATTTCCACTGTCTTTGGAATGCTATTTATTTAGATAACAGGGATGCCAACATTGAAAGTGTCATTTCAGGGACAAATGGTTAAGACCATCAGGGACACATCCTAATTAACAAAGAACATACCCGTAAACACCTTAATTTTGATGTGGGACATACCCTGTAAATTGTTCAAATTTTCAGCTTGTTTCAGGGAATGTCCCTGATGATATGGGACAGTTGGCTGCCCATCCACCCACTCAACGCAGATAAACCTTCAGGTTGTACCAATAGATAAAGTGATAATGCAAGCTTGCATATATATAAATGTATATATATTTGTCAAGAAATGTGGGTCTTCAACGATCATTGTTTGTATCCACATGGCAACAAGTGATACTCTTTGTGGACAAGGTGAATGGACCACAGGAACAAAGGAGCCTTGGGCACAGTCTAGCAAGTGTGCAACAGAACAGGAGTTGGGTGATCAGCAATACATCGTGTATACCACATACACAAGGCATCTAGCTTTATGTCCTCAGGCCAAAAAACTTAATGATGAAAAAGCATCAAATGTGGAAGTTCAGACAGGCAAACAACTTTACCATGAAAAGGCATTAAGAAATTTAATATTTGCAAAGTGAACTACATGTAAAAGCAAGTTTTTCTTGCGACAAACACGTGAAGGTCACACGGTCCTCAAAAAGTTGCTTGGTTGACTGTAACTATATAAACTCATAGATGGACAGGTCTTACATGTATAAAAATGCAGCAAGTATTTACATTTCTCTTGGTGTATATTGACATGTATTGGCAAAAGTTACACTGATCACTGATGCCATGCTCGGGGGATGCATAATGTTTGTTGCAAACATTGACTGACAAGTCAGCTGAGCTAAAAATCATGAAAAATTAGAAAAAAAAATTGCAGCACCACCTGGTGAACAAATGAAGAACTAAGAGTCCCCAGAAGTGTCCCTGTGCGATATCAAAGCAATTGGGTGAGCGGTTTCATCGGAGATTTTTTAAGATTTGCTCCAAAAAAGAACAAAAATATTCATAAAAAATCCAAAAATCACTGGAGCATGACAATTCGAACAAACTTGGTAGAGACTGACCCAAGATACATCCCCACCAAGTTTGAAGTAAATCTGCCTTACCCTTTTGAAGATGAAGTCAAAAACATGTTGTACAGCAATCCCAATTCACTCAGACAGTAATCAACCGGAATGTATGCAGTTTTACCTTTCAGGGTCACTCAGGTTTAAAGTAAACCAAACAAACTGAAAGCCCATAAGTACTTTCCTATTAACAATTAATAGTAACCTTGGGCCTATGATGCATCATTAAGAAGGTATTAGCCAATATGTGAAAATTGCTGAGTCAGCAGAAAATGCAACAAGGATTTGACCTTGACCTTTGACCTCAAGGTTATATATTATTATATGGGAAAAATTTCCCAGACCCACAAATTATCTGTAACAGGTCAAGAGGACAGCATGAGTGATCACAAGGCCTGAATCTTGTTTTCAAGTTCAGGTTTTGACTTCCGTAACAATCACACGTTTGATGAAAATCCACCAGTTCTAGTTGAAACCATTTCATATGTTGTACATCTGCAGGAGAACGTGCCATGTTCCCATGTCTCGGTAATTACACGCACTGGAAATTGATCTTCAGTATGTGCTACATTGGCGGATAAACTCACCCGCAGCATAGGATAAGCAAGTATCTTTGGGCAAGTTTTCTTGCCTGCAGCAGAGGAAAGGTTAAGTAAGGGAAAAAATGTGATATTTAAGGTAACTCACTCTACTGGAAATACTTTAAGAAACCCATGTATAATTATGGATATTTTCAGATTAATGAAAAATAGTTGTCTGCATGTGACAATATGAACATGTTCAAAGAATTTTTCCAGTTGTAAATGAAACAAAATAACTTGTCAAATTATGAGGAAGGCAAATATTGAATATTTTCAAAGCTCTTTACAAATACATGTAATAAATTATGCAAAATTACTTAGTCAAAATATGAGTAAAAAACATTTTAACTTGAAGCAAATTCATTATGAAGGACTGACTTAACAACCTGAAAAATGACTTCACTTTTAAGCCAAACATCACAGAAACATGCATGCCTAACATAATGAACTTACTTACTCCATTGTAAGCACGTTTTGCAGGATATGTCAGCACTAAAGATGGAACTCAATGACATTTTAATATCCTTGAGACAGATACATGCATTTTGAAATCAATGAAAATACACTGTAACTTGGTTTGATAGTTTTATTACAGTAGCACTGCTGTTTACCACTTCCCCTGCTGCCAGCCCAAAATGGTCACAGTCATGTTCTCCACACTGAATCTTAATTTACTTGTCCCATAGTTTTGCAGCATGGGCTTTAAATGCCATATTTATCAATCTGTCAATGCAAACCTATCTATTCCATTTGCTTCTAACATATTTATTCTTTTTCAGTTTTATTTATTAAATGTCCTTTCACTGTATTTTTCTGAGTACACATCTGTAATAGGGAAAGAAATTTGCAATAACTATTGTGACAATTGACATGTTGCATGAGATTAGACCCACAAAAGATCTATTGGTTATATTCCATACAAATTTAACAGTTTTTATATTTAAAATGCTTGATTTTGAAATAAATTTATTTTGTGAAGTGTTGGTTTTTGTGATGCTTATGATAGGCCAGTTTTTATTCACAAAATTATCAAAGATAATCTGGCACCTGTCTTTCATTAAAATATCTCCTTCTTCACACCCTTCTGCCCAAGCTACCAAATTCCTCAAAAAATTTAAAAAAAATCTTTGTTATTGTACTTAATTAATGAATTTACTTAACATAGCATGAATGCACCTGGTGCTTGTCAACACTAATTGATCAGTGTGCCATCTAGTATCATTTTGAGGAATTGCTGAAAATGCCATGTGCTTCAAGCTGTAAATGTGGGGAGATAGAGCCACACAGTTGGAGCTTTGGGATTATACATTAGAAAGGATTTAGTTAAAATATATTCAATGAACATATAAAATGGAGTACTGTATAACCAAAGCAAAAGGTTTTGTCACTCCGAAGTTTTTTGTTGACAGACGTGCGGAAAGTGAGTGCTTGGTCTCATCAACAGCTTATGCTGGTGAGCTGGTGACACAAAAATCATTTCCTGAAATGTATTCCCCCCACAACATTGAAACATGAATCATATTTATCCATATTGTGCAATATAAAACTTCCGCATGATACACATTTCTGGTACATTTGGCATCATTCACCTTATATATATTGAATTAAATGTCCTTTTCTTAAGTGTTTAATGACTTAGAAAACTAGATCAAGCTCACACAATTATCGGGTCAAGGTGAACCAAAAATAGGTCATCAGGGCCAGAATTTCGGTGAGAATCCATGCTCGTCAAGATTCTCCTACACTTGTCTTTCTTTAAAAAGAAAACTAATTGACAAAAATCCAAATAGATTCTCGCAAAATTTTGCGAAATTCTGGGCCTGGTCACCAAGTAGAGTTTAAAATAAAATGTAACTTTATGTAAGAATATAGTCTTTCAAGTGCAATTTTGAACTGGAAGCTCAATTCTCTGCACCATTGATGTCCAAGCTACACCCTGCCATTCCAAAATCATCTACTCCAACTTAACAGGTCTGGTGACCTAGCAAAAATAGTCTAGGTCACTGATCTTATATAACATTAGCATTGGATATGATTTATTTATCCTATAGATCTGATATGTCTCATCCAGTTAGTTTTCAAGACATGGAATTTTGTTTCTTTCAAAACATTTTAACTTATAATTTTTGTCCAGTTATAGGTGACACCACAAGTATCATAAGCAACTGAGATTTTGACCTCTTCTACAATCCCACTAAATTTCATGAAGATCCACAAAAAAAATAAGGATGCTGGGCTGGTTACCAGATTTTTTATAATTTGACCCATATCTTACATAATATTACATGTATTGGTGGCATCCTGTATCCAGCTTCCCAGTCATGGTCTATTTATTCAAATCTGGTGATAATTTTTGGAGTCACTCCAGAAAAACAATAAATTGCGACAGGCACCAAAATCCATAATCATTCGGCCATGATGACCCCCCGAAAAAGTCATCAAAAATACAGTTTTATGTGCAATGTAAGCAATTAAGTGCAATTTTGATAAGGCTCAATTCTCTTTGCCATTGATGTGAAAGCTGCACCCTGTCATTACAAATTCACCTCTTTCACTTTTACTGTCCTGGTGACCTCACAAAAATAGGTCAAGGTCATTGATCTTACATAACATACTAGCATTCCACAACATCTTTATATCCTATACATTTGGCAGTCTACTTCAATTACTTTTCGAAACATAGAATTTTATATCTTTAAAAACATTTTGGCTCATGATTTATATCAAATTGTAGGTGGTGTCACTAGTATCAGATGCAACTCAGATTTTGACCTCCTCCACAATCCCACTAAATTTCATGAACATCTATTAAACTTTAAGGATGCTAGAGCGATCACCATATTTTCAAATCTTGATTCATCTATTACTGCAGGTGATGCCACCAATATCACACTTGACCCAGATTTTCATGCACTTGATCACTCCTAAAAGTTATATGGGGCTATCTTGAAAAACTGTAAACTGTATCGCTCTGTGACTTGTGGTCAGCAGAGCTAAAAAGTGGATTTTTGTAAAATTTTGGATATTCCTCTAAGAATATTTGAGACAAAATGATCAAATTTGAGCTATCATAATCTGAATGTTTACCAATAAGCGATTATTATCACCTATCGGTGTCCCAAGCACGTGCTGCAAAAGCTCTGATTAAACCCCCATAGTTCTTCAGCATGCAAGCAGCGCTCGAACTTCAAACACTGTTATGACAACGGATTACTGTCACCTTCTCCGGCCCCCTTGCCAGCCTTGCAAACAACCACAACTTGTAACTGTGTCAGGAAAACTTGAAGGACAGAGTCCCAGGTGACAAAAAAAGTTGGTTGCCCGACTGGACAAGTACCTAGTTATTTTAACTTGCCGAGATTAAATCAGACTTATCTCGGGCAATCGGACACACATGATATCGAGCCCTGCAACAAAAACAAAAATCAATTTTTTCATAGCTGTATCTGTCTTTTTAAAATAGTGATACAAAAATTGGAAAATGGCTGTTTTTGTGAAATTGATCAGGTTGGTGGGACTTTTCATTTTTGACACGCATATAAAAAAAGAACTGATCATTTGATGTGGATCAGGGTATCAACATGACCCAGACACTTGACCTTAGTGACCTTGTTTGGCTTCATGACCCACCTTTAGGTAGGGATGTAATGATTCACTGGTGATCGTGATACAAGAAGCCATGATACACATATCCAATTGTGAGCCTGTGTATCGCAAAAAAAAACACAACAAAAAAAACGATGCATGTTTTGTCCGCATGACGGTTTCAAGACATGGAAACATGTACACATGTATCATTGCAAATATTCTCATTGCCAAATACCAGCAAAATCTGTTCAACAACGGAATGCAGAACATGTATTTGTCAGTTTTTATTTATTTTACTCTCTGGTGGCCAGTCCAACAGGCAAGGAAATAGTTTGGGATGGGAGAAGTACGAGGTAACATGGAGGCCGGCAGCAGTGACTACATTGTCATCGAAGTTTGAGCATTCATCAAAGGCCCTAAATAACAACAAAGACTTCCACAAAACATATGACTTTGAAAGGTGTTGATATCAAGCTGTTAATGACCAAACCATGGTAATAAAATCCTTAAAATGTAAAACCAAAATCCACACATGTGATTTCATGCAGCCATATGCACAAGTAGTCAAGTACTGTGACACCACACTGTAGTCACATCAGTTTCTAATAGGGGGCAGCATCCGCATCCTGGCTGTATTGCTTTTGCTGTCTGCCAAAATAGCATTGAAGAGCTTCAAGGCTCTGTAGGCCTATATTTAGCCTGGTTTCATCTAATTTCAAAATGAATCTGCAGATGACTAAGTAACAGCTGGATAACACACAAAACTGTTTATACTAGATATAAAACAGTAGCTCACAATATCTGACAGCAATTTTGTTGGAAATATTTAAAGCTTAGATATGTTTCTGAACTTTGTTTATGAGTGAGACTTTCAATTTGATAGGCTCCACATGAACATGATGAAAGAAATTAAAGTAAATTGTAATCATATTTCACTTGCACATTAATCACAATCTACATCATAAATTTTAAAGAATCTAAAATTTTAATAAATTCCCTTGTAGAGCATTTCAACATTTTATCTTTACATTTCTGAAATATTTTACATTTGAATCATTTATCATGTTATTTACACAGTCAAATAAACTCTAATCTTCAATTTAAAAGATTAGTATGAATTTAGAATAAGCGATAAAAGAATATATAAATTTGATTTATATCCATTATTCAGCTGCACATATCATAATGTGTATCGTATCTTGACCCTTGTATTATGATATGTATTGAATCGTGAGAAAATGCATCGTTGTAACCTTAATTTTAAGTCAATATACATATGTGAGTGAAGTTTCATGGAACTAATTTAAATAATAAAGGAATAATAGCCCAGACATGATTTTAGAAGTAGGCGTTTAAGTCCATGTGGCCCAGCTACTTGACCTAATGACCTACTTTTGGTGCATGAAATAATGTCCAGATGCCACTGTGAGTGGAGTTTCATTATTCTAAGTTGAAGGACAAGTGAATTATAGCCCGGACACCAATAGCGGACAGGCCCATGGATGCAAAAAGTGACTACCATATGTCCCTTCTCCAGCAGGAGAGGGGGAAAGGGGGAGGGATAACAAGAGGAATGTGACGGTTCTTCACTCAGTTGATCTTGCACATGACTGCCAGCCAAAATGAATGTATGTGCACGGTGAATCAGCACTGACCCCAACCAACTTTGGTATGTAAAGCGACTGCTGAGCCTGACTGGGTACTGCAGCCAATTCAGTGAAGAGCACTGGGCCTGGTGCCCCAGGTACTACCATCAGAAAGTAGAAGAGTACCAAGTCCAGTTTTGTTTGTTTACACATCTACAGAACAGGATGGTAACACAGCCCATGAAAGCAACAAAATGCTACCCAGAGCCCATCTGCAAAGCAACATTTTATCTGTTGATGTATGGCTACACCAATTATATAAAGTTTTATCAATCAATCAACCAACCAATGACAAGCACAGGCTGACAGCAGGCCCTGGGCACTGCATCCTTTAAAGGGCTAGCTAGCATGTATTTAAACATATACTTTTGCTACATATACAGGTTATATCGCCTCCATGTGAACTCGGCAAGTTACAAAGTAATTTCTTTCCTATTACTCTGCAATTACGACAGGGACGTCAAGTAGATGAGAGACGCATTCAACCTCGGGCCACCTTGACATATAATGACCTGGCTTGACTGTCACCAGAATCTACTGACATCACAACAGTAGCTAGTCACAGGCCTCCTGGTTCTGTAGCAGATAAACGGATTGCAGCCAGACCCAGTTCTCTAAACATCACTACCCTGAAAACCAAACCAGCACTGACCCTAACCAACTTGAGCTTAAACATCACTGCAATGTGTATCAATCTGACATTAAAGATACTTTGTGGGTCAGTAGATGGTTGATTCAAATTTTTAAAAAAACTTGCTGTGTGATGCTGAAAGTAAGGTCAAGACCACTTGTATACAATCATACTTTAGCCTTTACTGAAAACCATCATGAGCTTTACTCAATGAGCACATGAGGGTGGCTGGGTTTAAATAAAAATTTCTGGGTATATCAGGGTATATCCTTAATTAATCTGGATCAAGGCCCTCAAACCTCAGGGTATACACACAATCAGACAATGAGAGCAGATCAAATATTCCTGGTGATTCTCTATCAAGTACAGTATCACTGTCCTAGCTCTGATAGTTTTGTGGGAACCAGTGACCCTAAGTTACCTGGTTCCCGGTAACAGTGTGTTCTCCATGTGTAATTACCATTTTGTGTGACTCTTCCTTCATTACTCGGGATAAGGTTGACTTACTGTTATTTACTTAGTGGGTGCAGATCACATATATGTGAAACACATGTCACATTTATCTATTACATGTATGTTATTTTCAATCCAGGGTAACATTGATTTGCCTGAGCACTGCTCCTTTTTGCCAACACAGTGTGCCAAATAAACCACTTCTTGGCCCACCCTCCAAGACTCTTAGCATTCTTTGCATGGACAGTGCTCCCAATACCGTCTGGTCATGTGGCCTTTCCTTGGCCAATGACTTTCTGCAAGATATGAATCCCTTGACCAATGATTTTCTCCAAGATATGAATCCCTCAGCCACCGTCTCCAAGATACAAATCTTTGTGACAAGATTAATGTCAATAACGATTTCCAAATCCCTTACCAAAAAACAAATTACTCCAAACTAACAGTCCCTTGGCCCGATGTATTTCTCCAAAGTAAAAAGCCCCTGGTGAATGAACTTTCAAAAATACTAATTCCTTGGTCATTGACTACTATGAAACAAAAGGTACATTGAAATGAAAACCCTAAAAAAAAAAAAAAAAAAAAATCGGGTCAATTTCCTTCCCCAGTGACGGGCTACAACAAGCTGCCAAAAGGTTGTTAATCACCTTCGCTTTTTGCAATGACATTTACACTTGTCAATGTCTATTCTTTGTCTGCAGGCACTCAATACCTGAGAAATGCCTGCACACTGTTGTCATTATCTTTTGGTAATTGGAATCTTTAGTATATTTCAGAAAGACACCATCTGTGTTTCATAACTTACAATTTAAGACATGCTGGAAACTATCCTAACATAAAATGTCAAGTCTGTTTTAAACGAGTAAATATACAGCAAAAAAGCCAAACGTGTGAGATAAACTTGTCTTTCACAAGCCGACACTCTTTCTTTTTTTTCAATATATACTTTACAGCCATGGTATGAACTTTCTTTGTTACGTTTATCATGTTGATAGTTGACATATGGTTAAAGGTTATCTGGAACATTAAAAAGCCACCACAAACTCCTTGGAAATGCTTTTAAAGAACTACATAAGTGTGTGCAGGGAATTTGCATTCCTCAGCTTTTTTTCTGTCACCACGGACTATAGTGTGCCTCTCAGACTGCCACAGGCTCCAATGTGTATATTTAAACTGTCTTCAGCCTCCTGGCATCAACCTTACCATCTCTTGTGTATTAGTTGCCACAGCAACATTCCAAGTACGCTTTCAGAGGGTCGTCAGCCGAGTTGAACTCCCGGGGATTGTCCCAGTTCATCAAGACACGAATCAGCAGGGTGTCAATGCCAATGGGCCCTTGGGCCAATTGAACCAGACCAGAGCACCTCGGCTCCAGTTTGCATGGTCAACAGGTCAAAAACCATGACCCTTTAAACCATGCTTTCTGGCTGGCCCTCTAGTTCCTTGTCAACTTAAGGGAGTCTTGTTTTTTTCAGTCTCACATAAATAAATTGCTCAAACCATGCACTCGTTGGAAGACTTACTACAAGCTGCATCATTTTCTACTTCTGAGCTGGCTAGGGGGAAACTGAGCAGTCCAGTACAGGGCTACACATAAAAGATTTTGGCCACTTGTCCCAGGACAAGTTGGGGAGAAAATTAACTTGTCCCCCGAGAAAGTTACTTGTCCACACAGAATCTGAAAACAAATTTACTTGTCCAGTATTTTGCAGCAAAGGGTCCAAATGCCAATTTATCAATTTGTGAATGCAGACCTATATATTCTCTTTGTTTCTAATATATTTATTATTTTTCAGTTTTACTTATTTACTGTTCTTTCATTGTATTTTTTTCAGAGTACACATCTGCAATGTGTGAGAGAAATTCACAAAACATAGCTGAAGTTAACAAACTGTTAAATATGTATTTCATTAATTAATGAATCTATTTAACATAATGTGAATGCATGTGTTGCTTGTCAAGGTTTACTGATTGGTGTGCCACCTACATTCACTTGCGGAATTACTGGAAATGTCATGCACATCAGTGTGTGAATGTGGAGAGATGGATCCACACTGTTAGTGCTCCAAGATTATAGATTAGCAAGGATTTACGGAAAATATGTTCAATGGACATGCAAAATGGATTATTGTACAAGTAAAGCGAAAATTTGAAGCTCTGGTGAAGCTTTTGAAATGTGCATACATAAAAACCCCTATTATCGCCCATCACCATCTTTTCCATTTTCTTTGTTGAGTTTTGACAATAAAATCAACATTAATTTTACGTATTGAGATTTCCTTTCAAGTGTTGATGAGGCTGCAAGGTATTTTCTCCTTCAGCATAGTTATTTTCAAGATACAAAATATCATTTGAAGTCCTAGAAGAACCAAATAATAATTTGGTTGTCCATTCAGGCTTGTAATTTTCAATTTTACTTGTTCCTTGTTAAATTTCACTTGTCCCAGGCAACCTGGCTTGCCCTAATGTTGAGCCCTGCAGTATGGCAATACAGTCCTGAGAGGTTTACCCCATAGATAATGCCTGTTAACTCTCAGTGCCAACTGCCACTTTGGTCAAACTGCTCAACACGAACTGCTCTGACAATACAGTGGTACCTGCTCTAAAGACCACCTCTCGTGGAAGACCACACTAGTTTTTAAGACCACCATTTCAAGACACTGGCCTGTAATTTCTTTGCTAACTTACCTGCAGTGAAAGACCACCTGTCATATGTGACCACTTTTGTCTGGCATTAAGGGTGGTCTTAAATAGCAGGTACCACTGTATAACAAGGGTGCTAGATTCATGTTCTTTGTAAAAAATAAACTTTCATTCAAGTACCTACATGCCTGAAGTTACATAGAACATGTATTTCTGGTTAACAACTTTTCCCGGCATGGTTCGGGCACAAAGAGTGCCAAGGAAAGCTGTTGACTCCGTCCAAAATGTGGCACTGAAAGAGTTCAACACCCTGGGCCCTCAGGAAATTTCCCGGGTATGTGACTCACATTCAGATCCATGTTTTGACTATCATGACCCTAATTTTCTGTCAACACATTTAATAGTCCAATTTTAGAATATTTATATTAACATTTGTCACAAATCTGGTAGGCACTAATAGGGCCAGGAATGCCACAAAAGGATGCCACAGTAATTCTTCTGTACATATCAACACATAGGAAACCTCTTCAGCCTTTCATATAGAGCTTCTGTCAAAATTCGAAGCATACAAGTAATGAGACCTAGAAAGTATGAAGGCATGGATTCTCTCCAAGGTGTTCTACGTAAAAGGCTAATGCAGAGGTACGTTGACAAAAATCTGATTACTTACTGATTCTGAATTAGTTGTATAGTCAGCGCACTCTTGCCAACGCCTCCAGCTGAAAGTATACACAACAGTTTGTCAGTATTATATAGTTTTCAACACACTGTATGCAATGTACAGTTGTACCCTTAAGTATGCAAAACAAAATCAGCGTTATAAATACATCATCAATATATATGAATGTGAATACACATACTGGTGATAACAATACACATTTCATTTGAAAATGACATTCACTTTAAAACAATACCTGTGCAGGAACGACAGACGGCTCTTCTGAGAGAAAATTAATTCTGAAGACATCCTGCCAGTAAAATCAATAATACCAGTTGAGTTTTCAACAAAGGAAATGGCATGGCCTCACCCTGACATGCTGTATATCACAGAATACAACTAGATACGAGTTCCTCACAATGGCTTTTCTGGTGATCTGTAACTGCATGCAGTTGATGGCAAACCTACATGTGTGCTAAAAAGCTGAAAACATCACATGGTGAAGCATAAATATTGGAATTTTTCCATCAACTCTTGACAAAGGGTATCCGACGTTGCAACTCTACCATGTCTACAGTGATCAGCCTTATGCATCATTCAAGAGTTTATATACCATACTGTCACTTGACCAAGTTAATGGCACACAACTCCCTTCTAAGAGATACCACTCCAATGAGAGAGCACCCGTCCTTTTCGAGACCATAGTTGTCAGGTTCTTAATGGAATCTTTTTGTTTTATCTTTACCTTCATTCAATGACCATCTGCTTTCTACGACCACTTTTGGAACAATGTACTCCAGGAGTGTCCATTCAAGGAGGTACTACAATAGTTTAACACCCACATCACACCAAACACAGTGACCCTCACCCCCTTCCCACTAAGACTACCTCAGTAACAAGACCACCTCATATTTAAAACCAGAATTACATTAAATTTGCTTTTCGTTTCAATGTAAATGTATACACCATCAGTTTCAGAATGCCACCTTGAAACCACTTTTAGATGCAACCATACATGGTCTTAATGCCAAGGTTCAATATATATAGTGAAACCTGTTTTAAGGCCACTATAATGAAAGACCACCTGCCTTATGTTACCACTGTTTCGCCTGCCTTACGGGTGGTCTTTCCAGACAGGTTCCACTGTTACTATATACATATATATAAGAAATGACCAGACAAATGAATACATTCCACACACTGCAAACCAATCGTCCTCTTTCAAAAGTTTCTTCCAACCTCATGACAGTCCAGACAGAAGAAAGTACCCGGATATTTACTGCATGGAAATTACTGAATGAGCGATCCTTTCTGTCACCTCAAATCCACATCCACAACATGTCCCTGGTGTCTTGGCATGCAACATATGATTTAACATGCCAAGTGCTGCAATTGCTGACTTGGCAACATTTCAACTGAGATGGTCAGACTGAAACAAACTAGAATTTGGCGATTTTCCAAGACAAAATCAGATAACTCCCAGTGGAACATTTGGTCTCTGCAGGAGATAATATTAGTTACTCCATGAAGGAGCCCAGGGTGCAGAAATATACACCGGTGGATGACATCTGTATCTCCTGAGGCATAAGGCCAAAGAAGATACTCGTCATCCACTGGTACCTAAGTAGCCTAATTAAATTTCTACAACTCTCATTTTCACTTCGTTGGGTGCAGTAGGACAAACATATGAACTGAGGTTGGAATGGCACATCCATCCTTCATAGCTGTCAAGAGATTGAACTTTCAAGTTTCTTGGTGTCCCTGTCCCATCAGCATAAATATGAATTCTGTGCAACTGGTACAGTGTGTCAACAGACCCTCTCAGGACCCCAGACGGCAGCACTTGAGGCAATCATTTACATAATTTTTACTTATTTGTGTGACAACAAATTCCTTTGAAGCTTTTGTTACGCAAATTGGCAAATTTATGCAAATGAACATTATCAAGTGCTGCCATCTCGGGTCCTAAATTCCACTATTGAGTGCACCACCCTAGCAAACCCCAACAGTACTTCCTAAGGCCATCCTTAAAAAATTTGTTGGTTTGCTGTAACATCTTAATCTAATTTGGCGGGGGGGGGGGGGGGGGGTACATAGGGAGGCCAATTCTTATCTTTTTTTTTCTTTTTATCTTTTTTCCAAAATCCAAATAATAATAATAATAATAATAACAATATAGAATAATGAAGGATTTATCCCTGAAATAAAACAAGAGGCCCTGGGGCCAAATGCTCTGCTGACATCATCACTGAAAACTAATTTTCTGAAATATATTCAATCCATAGACTTGCAAAATTAATCAAGGCTAGCTATACTATGCAATAAATCAAACTTCCACATTTGTGGTACATTTAGCATCATTCGCCTTATTCTTTATCAAGATATTGTCCTTTCCACAGACATGGACTCAGATGTTGCAGTTCAACAAATGTGGAATTCACATTTCCAGCTGACATCTTCCCAACCACTATTCTGCTGTGGCAACACTCTGACTATGATGTTTATTTTACACAACAAAGCATCCACCACTGCAAAAGCATGACAAGTTCTTCCTCACCTGACCAATAGTTGTTAATTACTGTGGTCACCCTCTTGTAAGGCTCCTGTTACCATAACTCTACCCTTAAAGACCATTAATTATTCTTCTGCTGAGAGTGTTTGGTGGCCTAACAACTGGAATAATTTACAGGTTTCACATAATGTGGAATGATCAAGCCGATTAACACTCACGAGGATATTTACCTTTATTTGGTCAATAGGTCACAATATTCAGTGCGTTTTTTGTTTTTTTGTTTTTTTGGTTAAAGAAAGGCTTATTTTAAAATGGTTCATCTAAAACAGAAGGAAAGTATGAGGTTTGTTTTCAATATTTTCTGTTGCCAAGGACTTGCAGCTACTTGGAATTATATTTCATTGAACCCTTTTCTGTGGAGCTGCTACAAATAGAACAGATATTTTTCTAAACATTGAAGCAGTTTTGTTAATATCAACCTAAAAATAGGAGTGTGTTTTATCGTGTGCTGAAAAACACATCTAATTTGTGGAAAAGTATTTTTGTAACCAAGTTATATTTTAATGTCTATATATTTTGTGTTCCCAGGTGACAACTCTGTCAAAGATCGCAACTTGTATGCGCAATCGAATCTGAGACATTTGGCACACAAGGCCATGTGATAAAAAATGCATACCACTGACGACATACACGTTAGACACACAGATTGTGAGAACTGTAAAGTCAAGAAAGGTTTGTCACCGATCTGGTATGCCTGCATGGTACAGCTAAACTACGTCATGAAATGAGGTCAGTCTGCCATGCCATCAGGAAGAATTCAATAGAATTCCCCCATGGAATGACGTTTCCAGAGTCATGTGAAATTTTACAAATTTTGAATGAAACGATGAAGCGGTCCATCATAAGGTTCATCTGTGAAAAAAAATTGGTACAGCTACAGTGAATACTTTTTGAGATATCGCAGTAACGTTGACAAGACGGACTGACAGACGATGCAGGGGACAACAATACCCTCCTCCTTTTTATGTGCCAAGCATAAAAATGGCTCTGTGGCCTTGGGAATTGGGCCAAGGTCTCTCATTCTAACTTATCTGAGACCTTATGTAGGACTATAATAATCTGCAATTTGAAAGGCCTATGTCAAAAACTTCTCAAGTTATTGCATGAAAACCAAATTCAGTAAAGCAGCTCTGTATCCTTGGGAATTTGGTCATTCACCCATCTTCCAAGTGCAATATGAAAGCCCTATGTCAAAAACTTTTAGAGTTATCACATGAAAACCACATTCACTAAAATGGCTCTGTGACCTTGGAAACTGGGTCAAGGTTACCCATCTTTGAACTCCCCTTAGACCTTATGCAGAACTACAATCAAGAGCAATATGAAAGCCGTGCATCAAAACCTTTTTGAGTTATTGCATGAAACCATTCGAAAAAATGGCTCTGTGATCTTGGGAATAAGGTCAAGGTCATGCATCTTCGAATTTGTACTAGACTTTTTGCAGGACTATAATAAAGTTCAATATAAAAGCCCTACATCAAAAACTTGTCGAGTTATCGCGTGAAAACCAAATTCACAAAAATGGCTCTGTGACCGTGGTACTTGGGTCAAAGTCACCCATCTTTGAACCCGTTCGAGAGCTGGTGCAGGACAATATCCATGCGCAATATGAAAACCCTATGTAAAAAACTTTTTGAGTTATCGCGTAATAACTGGCTGGAGACGGACGCACAGACAAGTATTTGCTATATGCCCCCTCTCCTTTGGGTGTGTGTGTGTGGGGGGGGGGGCAGAAATATTCACCGAGAATGACCTTGACATGTTTAAATCTTCAGATATCATGTGCAAGCAATGAAAAAGAGACACCATGATTCATGCAGGCAAAATGTCTCTGGTGACCTTGAAATTAGCTCAGTCATTATCCTTCCAACTTGAAGCAGACCCCATCAACAGTGCACAAATTATGAAAGTCTTTTGATCCCAGTACATCTGGTTCTCCAGATATGGTGCGCAAGAATTTCAAAGTGAATTGACCCGGGTGACCTTAACATTGAGTCAAGGTCATTCTCCTTCAAACATGAATTCACCTTTCGAAAGGGAGATCAATGGGGGGGGGGGGGGGGAAGAACACATTATGGGCACCAGCCACCAACAAAGCCTAGCTGTACAGAGTCAGTGTCACAATTTCTGTACAACAAACCAATGTGCAGCATTAATATACATGCCAGAATACTGCACATCTACAGTGAATTTTGAACATATTTTTCAAAATTGTAGCAAGACTGAAAAGGCATATCCTGAGAAATTAGCTGGACAAATAATGCACTGACTGAACCCAACCAAGTGGATCATTTCTGTATTATAAATGCACAGCTGGAGTCATGTGATAAAGTCAAGTAAAAGCTGGCATCCTCCACCGAAGGCGAGGATGAATTACATTTTCCTCGAGGACACAAATCTCAGATTGGGAGACGATGGGGTTTATGAGGGCTGCCTCTGATGACTCGAACCACTGCAGGCTTCATGCTGCATCATCAGATAGGCCACTGAGGTTAAGATCACAAGGTGCTGACGTATTTCAGTACTTCCATCAAGATTCAGCCAGTGCTCTACAACGAAACCTTCAGACCTCACAATAAGTACATCAGTGAGCAGGAAACTTGACTAACAACTTTACTCACAACTAGATACTGGTATAGCCTCTACCTTTACTTGTACTTTGACATCTGGTGTGCAAGATCAGACCCATTTTTGGTTTATTTGTCTGTGTGCAAACTTTCCCTCTTCCTCACCCTCCCCTCTCTCTCTTCTCTCTGCTCTATTGCATTTTCTAAGACACCGTAAAAGGCACACCTTTGAAAATTTGTGGGAACAATGCATCTGTGATGCACCTTACCTTGAATTGTCAGGAGGTTCAAAATTGTGCACATTAGGTGCAATTAAAATTTTTTAAGCTTTATATCTTCAAAACCATTGTAAATAGAACTTTTCAAGGTGTGCATACATGTTTATGACATCTGCCAATAAAATAGGCCACGAATACAAAAGGACTGTGACTGTCCTGTGCTCAGCTGATCTGGCATGCAAAACCCGAAGTGGTCCTGTGACTTTCAGAATGATTTCAAGGACACCTTTGTTTAAGAACATCGTCACTGATGCTAACATGAACATATCCTGTTAACAATTACTCTGAATTTTGATAATTTGTTAAAATTCAGAAAATGATGGCACCACTTTAAACATGTGGTGAAAAAATTTGGTGCAGATCAAGTCCATGTGCATTCCCAGTAAGTCTGAAAAGGATCACACTTACTGTTTGGCAGAAAAAGTCCAGAAAAGTGGAAACACAAAAATCCTTTAAAAAGTGGAATTAATTCACAGTGCCACCTGTCAAACACATTAAGGTTCAGAGGTTGCCAAAAGTGACTGTGTGCGATTTCAAAGCAATTGGCTTGGCAGTCTTGGAGATTTTTTTAAGATTTCACCATAAAAATGTAGAAAAAAAAATCATGAAAATTCCCAAAATCACGGCAATGTGGGTATTCAAACAAAAATGGTTAGGACCAACCCAAGGTACATCCCCACCAGGTATGAAATAAATCTGCTTTATAGTTTTGGTGAAGAAGTTGAAAATGGGAATTAATTCCATTGCAATCCCCATTGACTTACATAGTAGTTAATACTAACTAGATGTAATAGTGGTGCTTGCACCACTGAGGGAACCTCCGTAAACAAACATGATACAGTTTAGGGCACCAACTACTGTCAAGGTCACCCATCTCCAAACTTGCCTTAGCCTTTACAGGGGGCTATAATCTTGTGCAATATCAAAGCGCTACCTCAGAAGCTTCTCAAATTACCATGCGGACACCAATGTGAACGATAAATGTACCAGTCCCCCACCCCATTTTATGTATTGAGGAGTTTGATTTCTATTCAGAGTGCAACTGATCATGGTGCTAATCTTCCATTAAATTTTCTTCTCCCAGCTATGAAATGGCAAAGGTGTAGCCTTCACAGTGGTAATCTAACCCTCCCACAGTCTCTTGTAAACATATTTTGAAACAATATCAACGGATGTCTCAAAAACTGTGGTGTCATGTAGCTCTGCTTATTCTGCAAGGACGAGTGAGTCTAATTTCCTGATATTTACACATAATGTGATAGTAATTTGACTCATTGGCACTACATGATTACCTGGACTGCCCTCCAAAAATGAGTGAAATTTATGCAATTTCTCAATGACAATGCATGTCCTGCCAGGAATACAATGTTGTGAGACAAAAGGTCAAGTTCATTACGGGCAGAAGTGTTCTCTCAGCCCATTGCCCGTAATTGACCGTGAATGCCTATTAACCCTCTCCCTCCCAGGAACTCATTAACGCCATCTAAATATTCTATTGCACATGGCAATTAACATTCAAACCATGCATACAATGTTTGAAAAGTTCACATACTTCACAATCAGCAGTAATTGGTTCTGTATATTACAGTCACTAAATTGCACCAATTTTGTTTCCATTCCAAGAAGTTGTGCAATTTGTTTTTATGTTCAGCTGGAAGGGGATGGCAGGCAGACAGTGACTGTGTCCTGCCAAAGCATACACATGGCAATGCTTCACAAGCTACAGACTGGGGAAGACCACAGGTTTAAATGGCTATGGGGCAGGTAATCTGCCTGTGGACACAAGTTGCTGAAACAGACAAACAAGGCTTTCTATGTACTGGAAGCTATATACTGAAGTGCCTGGAGATGGGTGGATGCATGAACAGTTGTGTTTAGCTCCAGGTTCTCTGTCTTACTCAGACAAGTGCAATGTTCCCGCTTGAAGCGGGATGAAAGTGCACTTCAGTCTCACTCCATTTGGGCTTAGCGTGTAATTTCATTTTGGTACTGTTATGTTCTAAGTCCATTCTGGTCCATATTAGTGTATTTATTCCTATTTGTCCAATTTCCCGTCGAGTCGGCCATATCCAGCCACATTGAGCTCCCCATCAAGTCGGCAATATCCAGCCACATTGCACTCCCCATCAAGTCGACTGAATCCAGCCTTATTCAATGCATAAATGGAAATCATTTTTTAATTCTCTTTGCATTGATGTGCAAGCTACACCCTGCCATTACAAAATCACCTCTTTCAACTTTACAGGCATGGTGACCTCACAAAAAAATGTCAAGGTCACTGATATAACATGAGATTCTAGCATTGGACATGGTCTATATATCCTATAAATTTGGCAAGTCTAATCCACTTACTTTTCCAGATATGGAATTTTATATCGAAAAACATATTTTGGCTCATAATTTCTCTCAAATTATAGATGGCACCACTAGTATCATCAACAATTGAGACTTTGACCTCCCACACATTCCCACCACATTTCGTGATGATTCACCATATGTTAAAGATGCTACAGTTTTCACAAGATTTTCACATTTTGACCCCTATATCACATGATATTGTAGGTGGCACCACTAGTATCGAAAGAGACATAGATTTCCATACATCCTGTAAGTCCAAAACGTTATATTGGGCTAACAAAAACTTTTAAAGTTATCTCACTCTGGATGGACAGAATGGTGGACGGACAGACATTCATGAGCGATGCTATAAGCTCTGCGACGTAAGGTCAGCAGAGCTAAAAAATGAGCAGGGGTTCATTTAGATGAAACTTTTTGGTGATTTATACCCCTTCCTGCCATATGACAAACAACCGTCAAGATCCGTTTGCAATATATGCTGGCTACATTAAATGAAATTAACTTCTTTTTTTTTTTTGAAATATTCACAAAAAATTATCCAGAATCTGAATCTCTAGGCAATCATAATGAAACAAATCACACATCAACTGTGCCACAGTCAGGAATCCGATGTCTCATCTCCTGGCATGAAATCTTAAAAATTCCAAATATAGAAGAGTCACTTACCACTGTGCCATTGAGCATTTATACAGAGGTCAACAGAACAATTCCCAACACACACAAAAATCATTCACCAAAATACCTGCCAAAACATTGACAAACATCCTCCTCATGCTTGTGTACTTGCTTTCTGAATAAATCACTTCGCAAAAGAACAGCAACTGGCATTATTTAAGGGTAAAATCAAGGATGGCATCTCTCTTGACTCAAGAGAACCTGTCTGCTTTTGGCGAGGCTTCACCAAAGACAAGTCATATGAAGGGCCAATAATTTTCCGTTTCAAAAAAAAAAAGGGGGAATTCTGCTTCTTCAGCAAAAAAATTTTCAAATTCCGTTTCACTGCTAAATATTTATATATAATTCATATAAGAAAAATTATCCAACTCTGTTTCAAGGATGAAAAAAATGCACAATTCTGCTTTGGTTTAAAAAAAAAAAGAAAAATCATTGGCCCTACAAATGCCACTACCTTAGGCAGTGGCCCATGGGCACTCTATGACCACTTGCTTCACACAGGGTGAAAAAAGAAACATGTTACATGGGCATACATGCATATTGAAAGCACATCTTGGGTACAATGCACTCTATTAGTCCCTCCTTTCTGTTCCTGTTCAACCCCCCCCCCCCCCCCCCGAACAGATGTGGCTTGGCCATTTTCATATGGCAGCTGGGTTAGAGGGTTCTCTGATTCATAATTCTACAGACATCTAATTAACTAGAACAGGCTGATTTTCCAACAGAAAATCAAATGTCTCCCCGTACACCCTTACAATTGTCACCCTTATTTTTATAAATAGGCATATCGATTCCCATGATCTACAGATATGGTGAAGGTACACTCTTTATTGACATTTCAAAACGTTAATTTTTGATGAAATGCCCATGTGACCTTGAAAAATAGGTCAAGGTCATACATCTGCAGTTACAAGCAAGGTCTTACAAAAGTCTTACATAAAACATAATCACACAAAATGTCAACCTCTTTAAGTCAAATCTTTCAAGAGTGCATCCGCAATGATTTTTAAAAAGTGACCATGTGACCTTGAAAATAGGTCAAGGTCACCCATCTACAATCCCAACCTAGTTCATATCATGGTACATAATCATGCAAAATTTTAACTTCTTAAGTCAAATCCTTGTGGCGTTATTGCGTCCACGTCAATTTTACATGACATGCCCATGTCACCTTGAAAAATAGGTCAAGGTCACCCATCTGCAATCCCAACCTAGTTCATATTATGGTATATAATCACGCAACATTTCAACCTCTTAAGTCAAATCCTTGGGGAGTTATTGCCTTTGCGTCAATTTTACATGACATGCCCATGACCTTGAAAAATAGGTCAAGGTCATACATCTGCAGTTACAAGCAAAGTCTTACAGAAATCTTACATGGAAACATAATCACACAAAATATCAACCTCTTTCAGTCAAATCTTTCTCGAGTGCATCTGCAATGATTTTTAAAAGTGACCATGTGACCTTGAAAATAGGTCAAGGTCACCCATCTACAATCCCAACCTAGTTCATATTATGGTACACAATCATGCAAAATTTCAACCTCTTAAGTCAAATCCTTGCAGAGTTATTGCTTCCGCGTCAATTTTACACCCATCTGCAATCCAAAGCAAGGTTTTATACAGGAACATCTTCACAAAAAATTTCAACTTCCCAAGTCAAATCTTTCTCGAGTTACTGCATCCACAATGCACACAACAATGTGTTGAAGAAGAAGAAGCGAACGCAAAAACAATATGTCCCCCCGTTGCATGGGGAGACATAATAATTATTATTAAATGTATGAATTGTGTTAAATTTTGGTGCAGGTGCATAAAATACAATGATATACTAGTCTGTTATAGATATAATTGGTACCATTCTATTGATACTACACAACATTTCATTGACACACTTGACCATGGGCTGAACCACGTGGGCACACAGCCAGACTCCACAGTTTGATGTGTCTGCGAGGAACAAAACAGTTTCTTATTGCCACTACCCAACATGTGTCCTGAACAAGTTAAGCACAGACCTTGAATCACAACAACTGAAATACACTTCCAGTTATTGTTTGATACAGAGCAAGAAATTTGATGTTATTGTAGTCCATGTGTTGAAATCAGACCACAGCTGTCTCATCAGACTCCTTCCACACCAAGTCTTGTGAATATTGCTGAAACAGCAAACAAATTCACAAATAAATGATATGTGAGCCATGCTATTGAAGCCCATATCTGTCATGCAGTGATTACCCCAAGAGCTGTTTTCAACTCCTTATTCTTGGGATTTCTGCAATAAGCAAAACGGTCTTCACATGTGCTGGCCATTTTGCCCAAGGCTTTTCATACTCCATGTTTCAGCATGGACTTAAACTGCTGACACACAAACTAATTTCAACATCAAACATATTAATATCAAAGATATATCTCAATCCTGTTTTCAAGCTCAGAGTAAGAGTATTTTTAGTTTAAGTATGGGCCCATCATGGCTGTACAACACTCTCCTTTGAAAGACCACCTGCCTTATCAGACTACATTTATTTATCAGGTACTTAGTGCTATCTTTTCCAAGTTACTTGACTGTTTCACGGTGCATGATGCATATAAATGCATCGCCCTGCGAAGGCCACATGTTGCGTAAAGGCATTGTGTATACAAACCTACATGTTACCTTTTGGGATCATAAGTGGGTCACAGCACTTGAGAAGCATGGAACACCATTTATAAAATTAATGTGGGGAGATATTAAGTGGATTTGGAGGCATAAAAATAGAATAATCTTGCATCATTGTCAAAATATATAAGATTAGTGATCAGAATTTGGTTGAAAATGTACAGCAAAATGTAATTCCATTCATGTTTGTTCAGGGTGTATGACCCAGACTGGGTTGGGGTTGATAGCCAATGGAATTCCTCTTGTGTAAAATACTGCAAGTGTTCCCCAGATATCTCTCTCTTTCATGAAAGGAGACATCATAGGATCATTTTGTGTCCTTTTCGGATACGGAATGTTCAGTAAGTTTTTTTGTTTTGTACATACAAAAGCCTTGGAAGGCCTGCATTGTCAAAGTGGCGGCTGCCATTTTGTAATCAGATGTAATGAAATGCGGACTATGTAATTTCTATGTTAGTAGCCAAAATAGCCAAATGCCACTAAAACTTCAAAATGGCTATTTAAAGTAGCAAATGGGTACTAAAATTTCCCAAAAAATCTTTACTTTCATGCAGAAATTTAACAGATTTCAAGTCTGTGTAGCTCTTTCCTAGAAAAATTTTAATTTTGGCTACTAATTTGAAAATCCTAGCGCTAACCTAGAATTTGATAATACTTGCGCCCCTATTGGCTGATATCAGTAAATGCATCATTCTCAATGTCAATACGAAGCTAGCCAATAGGAAAGCAGGGATCAGAATGATTTTGTGAATGGAAATATGACCTTTATGCATACATTAAAATGCCAAATATATTGATTTAGCTAATACAGGCCCTTGTCAGATATAAAGTGGAGATTCCAAGCTTTCCAACAATAGTAAACATGGTGGCAAATGATTTAGTCAAAGTATGTTACAGGTCTTGCAAAGTTGGACCTTTTTTTATGAGTTTAAGCATTGATTTGGGGGGTTTTACAGCTGAACTTGCCAGGAGCAAGACATATCAAGTATATTCCAGCTCTCTTCTGGTAAATTAAATACTTTTCAATGATATTCATTGTGACATCAATACTATAATCTTGGGGCATTTTGCCACTGTGAACTGTTTCTGTTGATAGCTTGTCAGTGCAGACATGGAAACCTCACAAAAATACTGACAAATAAAAAAGATCAGGCTCTACAAGCCTAACGTTGTAAACAATGAAGGCCATATAAACTGTAGCTATAAATAATCAAGACTTTATACGGTTAACCTCAACTGAGATACCACCTGCTTTATATGACCACATTGGGACCGGCCGGCCAAAGGATGGTGTCCCAATGGAGGGACTACATGCACCTACTGTGTTCTTAAGTCTTCATTGCCTTATTATACACCACACTTAACAAAGTATGCAGAGGCACCTATACCTGTACCTCTGATTTACTGGATTGTAAATCATATGAAAGACTTGATGTATCACCACACGAAATATAAATTAGCACAAAAAATGCACTAACATCATAGATGTATCATGGACATAGTTTGATGTCAGTTTTAACTCATTCCATACCAGTTCCTGATTTTTCAGTATATTTACCTAGATTTAAGATGACAACTGCACATTTAAATTCATTAAAAAGAGCTTTCGTTCAAGTACCAACATGCCTATAGTCTTAAGTCAGTGGTTCTGGCACTGCCTGGCAAAACATGCTGCAGCTGCTGTAAGGGCAGCTGCATCATGACTTGCCTGGCAGTGCCAGAACCACTGACCAAGGCCTGTGACCATGGTATGGAATGAGTTAAATCATGTAAGGTCTACATGCGTGTGACTCGTCTTAATAAGCACAGGGAGCATTAATTGCATTTTGATATAATGAACCAACCCATTATAAAATGAATTCTACATCAGGCTTTTATAACAAAACTATAAACATTTTTATCTCTCACATTGAATACATCCCGCTTTTTCTGGGATAAACTCTTCAGAAGCGGGGATAATATATGGTTCAGTGAGACCTGTCTTCAAAGACCAACCTATGGATGACAAATTGGTGGTGTCTACAGAAATGTGGTCTCTCATAGGAGACATAATTAATACCATGAGGAGTACTATGCAAAGAATCATCCAAAGTTGACAAGTGGTCGCTTAAGACAGGGGCCAATGTATGGCAAACTGAAGTTAGCACAAACATACGTACTGCCCAAGCTGGAAACAATATTTCAGGCCTGTTTCCCGGAAATAGGGAGTTCTGTACCTGGATATAGCCACATTACAATGCATTATGCCACAGGACGCAGACAGATTGAGCAACCTGCAGCCCAGGGAATGCATCGCACCACTACACGACTGTCAGAACGGAAGCCTGCACTGACCAGTGCCCTGCATGATGAACATCTCCAGACAAGTGAATGGCTGCAGTTGCACTGAACTGTCCTCACGTATGAAGGTCCAGACAGGTAGAGTGACACCTGGCCTGAAGACTCCGCCCGGGACAGACAGCCTATGACATCTCCAAGACCACACTTTTCCTGACACCAGATGAATTCAATTTATCTGTCTTTCATAACCACCTGCAACCACAGGCTACATTTGGCAGACAACAGATGGTCTTAAATAGCAGGTATTACTGTAGGCTCATCCAGGACATAATGGATCTCTGTACTTCCACTATAATTATTCCTGTTCAAGCAATGATGGGCTAACACCGACCATCATTTTTATCATGCTCTGCTTCATATTCCACATACAGAGATAAGAGAGGAAACATGAGAACTAGACAATAAGCTCGATCCACTTAAAGAACATTTGTAAGTCAAAAATGCTTTAAATGTAGATCCACTGTCTTCATGATTGCATTCTTCAACTGACATCCTCTGATTTGATTTTTAAAATTTTGCGGGTGATACACTTGCTTATTTTTGCATTATACATGGTAATATTTGGAATATGCATGCATGAAGTAATGAAAGAGTGAAACAATTTTATTCAATATGGCCATAATTTTCCCTGTATATATATTTAGCAGACCACAGCATGGATGAAACTGTGCCAGTGATGGCTGAATGATATATGCAAATACACGCCATGAGATCTGTCACATGGCCTAGGATGGAAATAGACCGACAGAAGCAGCACAACTCAATGGGGAAACACGAGTAACCGACGATACCTCCATCAAGCATATACTGGGGATAACTTATAGGGTACCCATGCTATCAATAATTCATTGGACAAGATTCATCTGCAGCAACAGGATCTCCCTGGGTACGAAAACGGCCCCTTTCACTGGTAGATTGTCCTGAAGGGCAGCCCAGCATCTGGCATCTACATGAAGGCCTTCCTCCCAGCTTCTCATTACTGCCCCATGCTTGTCAAAGGACGCTGCAGTGTGCCATCAACCTCAGGTCACCCAGTTGTATGCTTTCCCAACATGGATTAAAATATGTAAACCCTTTTCCTTCTCAGCACAGCCCCTAACCTGCATCATCCAGAGACCTGTGCATTTTGACTGAACATTCCATTATCAAGAACTGGGCCGGTTAGGAATATGACAACTGAGAACATAGCCTGCAATGCAGTTATCGTCTTCCCGATTAAATACAAGGTACATTAAAGTAATCCATAAATGATGTTCAAACATCAGCAAAACTTGACTTAGCACTTGCACCAAGATATTTCCCTCTTACGTTGTTAAAACGACAAACAGGGATGGTAATTTTTTTTTCCCGGAGATATGTGTACATTTTAACTATATTATCTGCAGAGCTGCTCCGGTCCTCTCAGTTGCTTGGCAACAGAACTATGCCTCCTTCATGATGAGGGCATCTGAACCAGTCATGTCACTTGCCCATCCAAGAAAAACTCTTTTTCTACCAAACAAATGGAATTTTATAAATATGTTTAGCATCATGTATGCTTTAAAACTTTGTAAATAAATCTTCTTCAGCCTTTTGCCTTCTCAGGTGTATATTTTTACCACAGAAGCTCACTTGGTCCCGCTCAATGCACACCTGTCCTCCTTCCTACCAAGTTCCTTGTTGCAGTCCAGGTGGCAGCACAGGATCACATTTAATATGAACACCTCCTACTGCCTGTGTAAAGTCCTGTTTCCGAACCGTTAATTTAGCAGTTGTGTGTCAGCAACACTTGGATGTACAGTGAAACCTGCCAAGCCAAACACCTGCCACAGCCAAACACCTCTGTTACCCAAACACTTTTTTGGGGTCCCAACTTTTTTTGTATGTTATTTAATGGGAGAGCCAAGTGTTGGAACCTGCAATCCCCGAACACCTCTCTACTCTGAACACCAAACACTTGATTTGGGTCCCAAAGCAACATTTAACCTGTCACGGCTGAACACTTACCCCCTAGAAAGAAGGAATTCTCATGAAATTCCTAGACATTTGACACAAAAACATCACAATTTTTTTTTTGATTCAACACTTTCATCAAATTTGTGGCATTAATATATTCAAAGGGTGTCAGTAATGTAGGTTCCATGGTGAGACATTCTACAGCTGTATGTACAATAAACTGGTTTAAACTTACCAAACTAGTATTAGTGCATTCTGAAGCTTAGTAGTATGATAAAGGGTAATACACACACTGTGTGTTAATGTTGTACAATAAATTGATGTTTTATGTCATAATATTGTGCCCATGTGAATGCACTGTCACAGGTAGGACATTTGAACATACTTCAGTACATGTACATATACATGTGCCATTATCATTAGTAATGCAGCGGTACCTGCTGTATGTGGCCACCCCTTCTGCCAAAAAAAAGTGGCCACATACAGTAGGTGACCTGTCACCACAGGTAAATTTTACAAAGAAATTGAATCCTATGTCTGAGCCTTGTGACCACAAAAAGCAACATGGCTGCTCACGACAGTGGTTGCATACAGCAGTTACCACTGTATAGCATAATGATATTGAAAAGTTCATGTACTGCTCGCCTAAAGTTTATGAATCCCATAAACTTTTTGCCCAAGTGGTTGGAATTTTTATAAAGTTTTTTTTCCACCTTAGACTTTATTTGTCCTTAAAGTTTTTGTAATATATATATATATATAGATGTATGTATCAGAGCTGGTAAAAGCCCCAATGCATGTACCAGTGAATTCCAAGTTTACAGACCTGTGTTGAGCTTCAGCTGAGTGCATGTGACATTTATAAATATTTCTATGATCATGCCAAGTTTGGAAGTTTCTGAGTGTAACAGTATTGAAAGAAGGAAAGAAGGAAAGGAAGGAAGGAAGAAAGAAAGAAAGAAAGAAAGAAAGAAAGAAAGAAAGAAAGAAAGAAAGAAAGAAAGAAAGAAAGAAAGAAAGAAAGAAAGAAAGAAAGAACAGAATGTCTGTGTTGGCACACAGGCATAACTAGTCGTGAAGAGCACACTCATCACACAGACTGGCCTCATGCCAGCACTCCGCCACTCGCCACTCGGCCAGTTTGGTGACTGTGCTCCACTCAGCTGGTTTCACCATTTCACCTCAGGAGACTTGTCAGCTTAGGTAAAAATATCATGCCATGCTTGAGTGACCAAAGTTTTTGAAGGGATCACTGTGGGTTTTAAGTTTTGCACAATGCACTCTTTTAAATTGCCATCTATCACTCGGTTTGATACAAATATAACACGGAATATTTTCTGCTGAGTCATCATGTGTTGTGCTTTCTGCTCTAATCCACAAATGTTCCAATACTTTACAGCCCATGTGACATACAAGGGTGGCAATGTAACCTTCCACAGAATAGCCTCCTCTCATGCCAGCTCCCTTTTGGCTTCAGTTTCACTTTCCAGGGTGGTCACTCCTCACAGCCAGTTCTTCCCCACAAGTGACAGCCTGCACTGGCTAACCTCCCGGAGCTGCCTGACTCATGTTTTCTCTGAAAACTGGAAAATGCCTGAAGTGTGAATGAATCAGAAGCGGCATTCTCTAATGCTTGCGGACAGAAGACGCAGTGAAAGGCAGCACCTGACATGTGAACACAAGACTGGTGAGACATCACAGGCAGCACTGGTAAAAGCCAAGCCTGACCAGTGTGTATTTTCGCCAACTGCCCTTTCCAACCAATTAAAAGGACAGTAACTCAGTTTACCATATCAAACGTCACATAATTGGAGGTATTTTAATCAGCACCTGTGGCCTACCATTAATTTCCTGCTTACCTGGATAATCTGCAGCCCAGAACTACACCCACCTAACCACCCATCTCAGCTCTCGAGACAAATGCAGAGGAATGAGCTGTGGAAATCTAGTCAATATGCATACCTGCATCAGGTTAAAAAAAAGTCGCACTTTCAAGTCAAGATAAACAAGCATTTTTTGCATGACTGCTACTTTTGTTGCAAGACCAGGAGAGCTAATGTTTTCCTTCACCACATGACAAATCAGAAGGAAATCGCTTAAGAAATTTGAAGTTAAGGGACCCCAACGATTCTGTTCAAAGGTTCCAAAAATAACTTAATACCTTCATGTGATATGAAATTATTTTAAACATATAACCTTTGTGTTTCCTTGTTCTCAAATGACTCAATTTGTGTACACTGATAAAAGACATAATTAATCTTTCACAGGGAACTGCCAAACAGGACCTCAAATCCCTCTTCACTGATACAATCAGCACTGCAATATGACGTCTCCAGCCACTCACTCAGCCACCTTTGGTTTGAAAAGATCTGCCACTTGACTTCATGACATCTACATTTGCACCTGGGTAGGTGCTTACACAACACACATGGATATATGTAACAATACACACAACAACCTGCTGTGGACAGAGCAAACTCAGATGCACACATCATCAGACAACTATATTGGAAAATCTGAAGGACTCTTTACTTTTTGTTTTTCAATTATCACCAATGAAAGACATTACATGATATCGCAACCAACCTTGACACCTCACTATCTAATGTTCGGGAACTGTCAATAGTGTGGGAACTTCAGCATACATTTATTAAGTTCAGTCCTATTTATGATTTACAGAAATCCAGGGACTGCTACTGCAATCAGCCAAATACTGAAATTTTTCAGGCAAGTCACTTACAAAATTACAAAACTGGAGGAGTGTGACAGTCCTGTGCTCTTCAGAATGACTGCAAGGTCATTTTTTGTTTTAAACCATCATCACTGTTTTGTACTATCAATTTTCACTCATGAATACATTTGGCAAGTCATTTTTTAACTGAAGAGTAATGGATTCCACTAACAGTTTTACAATTTAGGGTCCAGATTAACAATCTCAAAAGAAACCCCACAATTGCTTTCCTATAAGTATCTAATAGTCACCAGGACTCTATGATCTACCATTACCAAGATATTAGCCACTATGTTAGTTGACCTTTCAATGTCACAAAAGATCAAACTTAGCAACACCAAAATAAACCCAACAGGTACTAACCTATTTGTGTTTAAGAGCAACCATGAGATTAAAACCCAAAATGACACCTAGATGTTTGCCACTATGTCAGATTTCTTGTTAACCCTATTACACACTAACAATGCCAAAATGTCTATACCCCTTTACTCATTTTTCACAATTTTGATAAAAAATCTTTAAAAAAATTAAAATAATTGCAACGACACCTGTTGAACTAATTATGGTCTGGGAATCCCTGCAATGTGTCCCTATGCAATTTTGAAGCAGTTGGTCTGACAGTTTGGGAGACTTTTAAAAATAATGATTTTACCCCCCAAAAAGTAGACTACTGTGACAGTCCTGTGCTCACCTGACCTTACATGCACAGAAAGAAGTGGTCCTGTGAACTTCAGAAAGATATCAAGGTCACCTTTGTTTAAGACCATCGTCACTGTGGCAAACATGAACACATTCCCTCCTGGATTTTTCAGAATTTTTACAATTTGTTAAAAATCAGAAATGACAGCACCACCATGCAGTGAAAATATCTGGAGAACATGAAGTCCATGTACATTCCTGGTAAGTTTGAAGATCCAACTTATGGAAGAAAAAGCCAATAAAGTGAAAACACACAATTCTGTACAAAGTGATCAATAATTGCAGCACCATATGTTGAACAAATGAAAGTCTGTGTCCCCGGACATGTCCCCATGTAATTACAAAGCAACTGGCTATGTGGTTTCCGAGAAGATTTTTAAGGATTTTACTGAAAAATGAACGAACAAGACAATCTGTAAAAACAAAATCTTCAAATAACAGGAGCAAGACAATTGGAACAAATTATGCAGAGACCCACCCAACAAACAGCCCCACCTATTGCCGTGGTCAACATTTTTTTTTTTTTTGGGGGGGGGGGGTTAATTTCACATCATGACTATCCACTACAAAGTCTATAATTGTATATAATGTCCACAAATTAAGATGTAATGACCACCAAAAAAAATTAATCTTGAAATGTATTCCCATGGTGACCTTGAAAAAGTAGGTCCATACTATATGATAAATATTCTACTTCCACACTGTATACATCTGTTGTACATTTGGTGAAATTAGCCTCATTAGGGCAAGAAAATTTGTTGTGAAACTACATGTCTGTAAGACAAGTGACACAAAATTTTCACTTGTCCTCCCTTATAATATCACTTACAAGTGCTAATGCAGTGTACTTATGTTTCGGTTTTAAAAAGCATGTTTTAATGGAAATCATATCATACATTGAGTTTCTGTGTCTGTTATGCCAACAACATTTAAAATTTAACAGATTATGAGTTTTGTCAAAAATTACTTGTCCATGGGATAAGTAAAATTTGAAAGTCACACTTGTCCCAAAAAGGGGTTATTTCACTTGTCCCGGAAAACAGGGTCATACGAATTTTCACACCCTGCCTATCATTTCTCAAGATAATGAATTTCATAAATTTCACCAAACAGTAACTCATATTTCCTGTTCGCATGGGGTAACATCAGTAGAATTGATCAAGTTTGACATAATAGCCTCGAGAATATTTCCATCAAACTTTTATAAAGATGTACTGAAAATCAAACACACTAGTGTATTTTCAATTTGTTCACTTTTTGACCCCTGTATTATGTAATCCACTAGATGGCACCACTAATAATGAAAGGAACCTAGATGTTCATGCATGCACTATGTCCAAAAATTTCAAGGGGCTAACTTAAAATTGTAAATGCTTCCATGTTAACAAGCAATTGGTTTTTTTTTATGGATGGAATGACAGATGGACAGACTTTTAAAAGTGATTACATACAGTTTTTAGTGAGTTGTACAGAATAGGACTTTGCTCTTGGAATATCAGTCTAGTGTTCAAATGGTACTTGGGCTCACACCATTGGGTTAGTTTAAAGTTTCTCTTTATATTAGATAAGCTCTGCAACCTATGGTACTGCAGCTAAACAGAGGTACATTACATGTATATGATTCTTACTTGTCATTTTGAAACATGCTGACCACTCTACCTTCAGCAAAAGTTGTAAAGTTCAGTTCACCACACAAAATTTACTATCCCGGATCAGTTCTGTTACCTGGTACACAGCTGTTCACCTGGGGCTCATTTCTCAAAAGTCTTACTGCAGTTTGCAGTGGAAACGTGTATTGGTGACTTGTTTTTTCTGCATTGCGCCAGCAACAGGTGTGTTGGTTGCAGGCTGCATGGACACTTTCAAACCAAAGTTTAACCCTTTCCCCCTTAAACCAGTTCAAACCGGCTGATGGTCAAATGTCATCTATTTCAGTTTTGTCAACTAATTTTACTGTTAATGAAAACTTATGCACCCCCCCCCCCCCAAGCAGGCACCTCTCACCAAAGGCTACCCCTCCAAGAGGGCCACCGTTCTTCTGCTGAAAGTTTGACCTTTGGCCTCAAAGTTACCTCTTGGCAAATTTAAGGGAAGTCTCACCTGGGTAAAATAACAACAAAGTTTGAATGAGTTCAATTATATCCATTTGAAGATATGGCAGGGAAATCATTTTATTTTGCAAGGCACTGTGACCTTAAACTATGACCTGAAGGTCATCCATTCTCATGTGAAAAAATTCCCCAAATCTACAGAATATCTGTACCAAAAGTTTGAAGTGAATCTGGCTTACAGTTTTGAAGTCAAAATGTGAACTACTATTGCAGAACCCATTGACTTACATGGTCATCGATAGGAATCCAAAAATCACCCCCACCCACCCCCCACCCCCCAAAAAAACATTTAAAAAAAAAAAAAAATCATTGGAGCATGACCACTTGAACACAATTTGCAGTTTACCCAACGTACATCCCCACTAAGTTTGAAGTGAATCTGACCAACTGTTTCCGAGAAGAAGCTGAAAATGTGAACTAGCATTCCAATCCCCATCTACTTGCATAGTAATCAACAGGAATGTATGCAGTTTTACCTTTCAGGGTCACTCAGATTTAAAATAAACCATACAAATTGAAAGCCCATAGGTACTTTTCTAGTAACATTTAATAGTAACCTTGGGCCTATGATGCACCATTAAGAAGGTATCAACCAATATGTGAAAATGGCTGAATCATCAGAAATATGCAACAAGGGTTTGAACTTGACCTTTGACCTCAAGGTTATATATTTTTATATGGGAAAAAATTTGCCTGACCCATAGATTATCTGTACCAAAATAGAAGTCAAGAGGGGACAAAAATAAGATGTGCAGTGGTGGAGGCAAACCACAGGACTAAACACTATATATGCATCCCCTCTAACGGGGGATCCATTATAATAATAACTTTATTACATACCTCTGCAGATAGATTAAAATAAAATACATATAAACCTTGCACTGAAGTCAGGAGAAAAATTCAATCATACATCAAAATAATTGTAAGACTGAAATCATAATCATGATAACAGCAAATGAAAAACAGTTTGACTGAGAATAATAGTGGAGACCTACATGTATGAAGATCACATGCCCAGGTCAACAGCTTTCCTTGGCATGAGTTGAGCACTAAGTGCCCAACTCATGCCATCAAAAGCTGTTGACTCAAGCCATAATTCAAGGAGAAAGGGTTAATGCACCAGCTAAAAAATGGCAAATACATGTATTAAATCATTCCATACTATGGTCACAGGCCTTGGTCAGTGGTTCTGGCTCTGCCTGGCAAGTCATGCTGCAGCTGCAGCATGACTTGCCAGGCAGTGCCAGAACCACTAACTTAAAACTATGGGCATGTTGGTACTTGAACAATAGCTCTTTTCATGATGAATTTAAATATGCAATTGTGATCTCAAATCTAGGTAAATATATGGAAAAATCAGGGACTGGTATGGAATGAGTTAAGAAGTAAGCAGGGGCACCACCCTTGCCTGTTGTCCAGTCTTTTCCATTACTTCACCACTCGACCTTATTAATATTGCACAATTCTCAGCAGGGCTGGCAGCATTGTCTATTGTCTTTTCTACCTCTCTGCTCTCGTTTAACCTACTTAGTTGCCACTACAATCTTTGATGTTTTAGTTGCAGTGACTTCCCTCTGGGTATTTACATGCATCGGCATATATGTCAGGCCAGTGGACATGCACTAAGCTTTAACCGCTGTGAGCCACCACTTACTATGCCGGTAACCTGGATTGTGTCTGGGATACGATTGTGTAATATGGCAGTAAATGTGTTTGGGTATTATTAAAGAATATACACAGACAAGGGTCCACTTACAAGGCTCTGTTGTGGAGCACAAACTTGTTTTGATGTTACTGAGGGAACATGGCATGTGAATGAGTCACATGTGTAAACACCATGTAACTCACTTGAAAAAGTTTGACAGACCTGTATCCGTGTGTCTCTTAGCCATGTGAGATCTCAACCCAGTCTTATCCCACAAAATACACTTGACACAAGCCACATACTCCTAAAATGGCTGACGACATTTCCATTTGCTTATTTCCCTCTGTGGTGATAAACACCAACATTCGTGGTTTTTGCACTGCCTGGAACTCAATCGTGCTACAGAAACAGCCATAATCTGACTGATCAACCCATGCCTAAACTTATACCACCGACTTTAAACATGGTATACATCCATACTTCAATAGAAGCTCTGTTTATGAAGAATTCAGGTAAATACATGTATATGCTATGTTCCAAGTAACCACAAGGGAATACTGGGGATTTGTATTGTCCACATGGCTTGATCAGTCAGATTTGTATTGTCCTCCTCAGCTCCAACCAAACAGTTTGCCAAATCTGTAAACAAGAGCCCCAACACTCTGCTGACAAATAATCTGATGACCATCACCACCAAAAGATTAATTTCCTGAAATGCATTCCCCCGATGACCATGAGAACTTAGTCAAGGTCATCCATGATGCAATGTCAAACTTCCACATGAACACACATTTGCGGTACATTTGGTATTATTCCCCTTATCCTTTGTCAACAAATTGAATTCAGTGTCCTTTTCTCGGGCATTTTAAAATGACCTTAATGACACTCACGGCAATATAACAAATTACAAAATTTGACCACTGGCCTAACGCATATTTGGTGTAACTTTTATAGTTCCATCACAATTTATTATCTAATATAAAGAGAAACTAAACAAACCCAAATCTGTAAGCCCAAGTACTGTTTGAACACAATCAAGTCCTGGTCCGTACCACTCACTGAAAACCTGTATAGCTCTAAACCATTATAACAAATTATTTTGTGTAAGCAACAAATCATGTTCATAAAATTTGAAATTAAGAACAGAGTTTTAGGCTTTATTAGCCTTTATATACCAGAGCCATGCCCAGGGGGCATGAATGTCTCGCCAGCATAATTCAAGCCACTCCGTCCGAAGTTTTTCTACAATGCTCATTCAAGCATGATGTATCCAATGAAGTATGACAGTGGTGGTACAAATCTGTAGCGACCACCACTATCAATCATTTACCCAAGTATGAAAGCCCTACCCAGTGTAGTTGTATTTCCAATACAAACATCCCAAGCTGATGTATTGCAGAATTAAGCAAATATGATGTTCCTTTGTTAATAGGCCTACGTATAAATGTAGCCCCCACAACATAAATATAATTAAACTACTTTTCACAAAACATAAGTCGATGCCTAACTTCCATGATTAGGCCTATCAAAAATGAATCAATTGAGTCTGATAAACCCCACACTTACCTCTAAGCATTGGTCTTTCAACAGACCCAACTAGGCCTACTTAAGGAATTAACAAGATAAAATAACAGCCAGTTCTTCAACTTTAAGCAAAACACAAATGTAATAACATGATATAGAAGAGTCACATCAACATTGTGATTTAGTATTAAGAATAGGCCTATTTTATAACTTGCTGTTTTTTCATAGCCAGTGCAGTCACTGTTTATGACTAAACATAAATATATTAATAATTTTATCTCATGGACATCACAATAAAATCATTTCCTGACATACATTCCCCCATGAACTTTGGAAAGTAAGGTAACGTCACCCACACTATGCAATATCAAACTTCTATACATGTAACACACTTGTGGTACATTTGGTATTGTTAGCCTTCTAGTGTCTCAACATGTCAAATTTAGTGTTCTGTACTAGTTATGCCCTTAATGACCTTGAAAAATAACTCAAGGTCTCCCAAATTTTTGGTATCATTAGCCTCATATGTTCTGAACATATTGAAATTTTTTAGTGTTTTTAACATCTTTTGGTCCATATCTTTCATAATACTGTGGGGGACACCAACAGTTTCCATCTGTTTTTGTCTTTTTGCCTGACTGACATTCCTACCACGTTACCTGAAGATTCATGAAAAACTGTTCAAAAGACAACACACTGAGATCAATTCCACGGCATTTTCAAGTTGCATTTTCATAATTTTTTTTTTTTTTCAAATTTAGTTGACTATTAACTCATACACTTGGATGAAATATATAATATTTCTACTAACTGTACCGACTGAAACATTGTTAATTTTTGTGATAGCACTTTCTATTCCAGAGATTTCATATTTTCATTTTAGGGTTACTCTGTAACTTCAAAAAACACAAAATAATCTTGTTGTCCCATAGGTCACAAATACAAAAGATTGTACGCAATCCAAAACTTAGACTGAGCAACACAGAAAAAAGTAACTGTGGCTGATGGCAAGTTGAAGGAAAGTATGAAAAGTATACTATACAAAAACAATTAGAAAATGATTACATGTATATAGGCAGTATAAGAGAATGAAATTAGTCTTAATGTGACTGATGGGACATTTAGCAAATATCCCAGAAGTGACACTAGAGTCTGTTTTGTTTATATCACTTACTTTCAGTGATATACCTTGGGGTTAGTCCCATTGCTTGCTACTCAGTTTAGATCTGCCATCATATCAGATTTGACATAGATATCTCCTTCTTTTTGTAGTACTACCAAGCTATCTACTGTGACTGATGGGACCAAACTCCAAGTCTTGTCAGCCCAACGAGTTTTGTTTGTTCATCTTGACTCATTATATCACATCGCTCTCACGGGTTCAATGCATATGGTTGAAGATAAAATTAGATCTCGGCAAAAATACCTGGGACAAAGGGAAATGTATGAAGCATGAGGGTGTCTACTTATTCACATTACTTTAGTTTTACTATGCTCAATCAATAGGCAGCCATTAAGAATGGAATGAAAATGAATGATGCAAAATATAATAGTAAGTGCTCCAAAAAAGTGTCTATCTCATTTTTACTACCACTTGTTGGAAATAAATAACAATAATTTGGAACAGAAAGACTCTTAACAGTTTTCATGGGAAAGAGTCCCATTAGTCACACTGTTTTTGTCCCATCAGTCACCCTGGAAAATTTTTAGACTTAGAGGTGAATGGATGCACTTATCTCAAAACTGGTACTAATACAGTTACAACTTGACAGCCAGTAAATAGACTGAAACCTAGAGGTACATCACTCAAACTGAGATAGTAATCACAACTTTCACATACAATGTCAAATGGGGTGGTCCAAAAATGTCCCTCAAGTCATGATAGAATTCTAGATGCTCTCCCTCAACCAGGAGTCAAATTTACTAAAACCTGGTAATCATTTTAGAAGCTTGGTGGATCCCCTTATATGATGTGATGTGCCATAACATTATATTCTTGTTTATATATGTGGAGACTTAAATCAATATTGGAAAATATTCATCAAACGTCCCATAAGTTATCGTGGAATTGACCCTCAATATTTTCATATTCTGACCTACATATTATAAAAACAATATAGGTGGTGTCACCAATATTCTTGTTTATATATGTGGAGACTTAAATCAATATTGGAAAATATTGATCAAACGTCCCATAAGTTATCGTGGAATTGACCCTCAATATTTTCATATTCTGACCTACATATTATATAAACAATATAGGTGGTGTCACCAATATTGAACTCACCCTGTATTTTCATATACTTGATAAGTCCTGAAAGTTATATGGGGCCATCTTGAAAACTGTGGACTGTCTTGTGCTCACAAGTGAAAGTTCATGGATGGACAGACTGACTTGAGTGACTGCTTAAGCTCTGCAACCTATGGTCAGCACAACTAAAAAGACACAGGTTTTATAAGCTAGATGCTGACATCTCAGCAGAGCTAAAAAGGCTGACTGTCACATTGCCTGACCACACTTCCCTGCAACATTTTTTTGGGGGGGGGGGGGGGGGGGGTAGGGGGAATCCTGAAACCTGATTGGCCATTGGGACTCTACAAGAAAAATGTAAGCTTTAATTCGACCAGACTCACAGAATCTAGGTGCATCCACCATCGAAGGTTCACCAGTCCCTCAGCATGAACACTGCAGGCCTGGCGGCAAGGCCAAGCATAAACATGCCACATGCATATCATGCCATAACACGATGAATTTAAAATTACCAATTCAAAATATATTTTTGCAGTATGCTTGAGAGAATTCTCACATTTAACTATTTAGCTGCTGGACAAGTCTTGCATTTTGATCAATCATTCATAAGATACAATTTGTCCTAGGCACAAGACCTTGAGGCAGTCTTGAATTAACTAGTTTCTTCTTCATATTAGCACAAGATCCATGAATAAGTTTAACCCCAAAAGCCTGTTCTCAATTTTTGTTTCACCAAAATGTCATGAGATTTTTTTTTTTTTTTTTTTTTGTACACCAGCAATATTAAAAACAGAAGGCACTTGTTTGTGGCTAGCCAAGGGTTAACCCTATATCATTGTACAGCAGATGCCTGGGGCTTCAGCTGGTTTGACTCCCACTGGCACTTCTGGGCATTTCTCAGAAGTAAAGCATCCAATTTAACATCAAGCAAAGTTACAAATCTAGGCACCATGCTGTCCCAGGATGGTCACTGGCACAGTTTTTGGTGAGTTTTCAGTACATAATATATGGTGGCCAATGCACATTACTGCTGAGAGGAACATGACTGTGTATTTGCACCTGACTGCCACTGCACATTAACTACAGCAAGGGATACAGGGTTGTACTACCACCTGACTACAGATAAATGTTCAATGGCTCATGGAACAGCACCAGCATCGAGAAACAGGTTCCGTTTAGCAGACACTGACAGCAACCATCCATTTAGTTTCACCTGCCTTTTTATCAGTGATAAACCAATTTTGGCATCTAGTTTCATTCATATCGTTAATTCCGTTTTATCCCACAAGGGATTAATTACACCTAATGGATTGCTACACAGGTACTAACGTATTAGGATACAACTATAGTATTATACTGCTTTTTATGGGGGGGGGGGATGCAGAGGCTTCAAAAAGTTTCCAAGTAGCAGGGCAAAGCAAAATAGTAACGGGGATTTTTTAAGGGGAGGTATGCATAGTACATATGCTCTGAGTAACTTAAAGTCGCTGGGCGGCTGATACACAAAGTGTATGCCTCATTATGAGATCCCTGTGCAGAGACAGACCTAGGCTGTCAAAATTTGTAGCCAAATTGGGAAATAAAACAGTTACCACCACAGAATTTGCCCCAACTATCATACAATGCATGTTAAAATACATTAGCCATTTGCAAATTTCTTTAGCGAAATGAATGAAACATAAACATTTGGCTAATGGCACCAGTGGTCCTTGCCTGTGGATGATAAACTGAGTGCAAGTGCTTCACTGCAATGTGCTTTTTCCCCTCTTTTATCTATTTTTTCAACTTAAATGTAAACCCACAAAGTTCTTGAACTGTGAATTTATTTTCCACTTCCCTCCTAAAACAAGCAATTTCTCTTGATAGCTGCATGCATTCGTAAAACTGTGTTTTCTACACCATACATGTATAATTTGAGAACCTCGTGTACTTATATATCATACAATCAAATTTAAAGCATCACAAGTCTGTCAACTTTTGAAAAACCATAAACAATTATTTACAGTATTTAACTCTTTCAGTGCCAAATTTTCGATTGAGTCAACAGCTTTTCTCGGCACACATTGGGTGCATGGACTGAGTCAACAGCTTTTCTCAGTGCACATTGGGTGCAATGCACCCAATGCATGCCGAGAAAAGCGGCTGACCTGGGATATTCTCTGGAACTACAGGCATACTGGTATTTGAATGAAAGGTCTTTTTACAGGAAATACGAATCTGGGATCTTTGTGATAATTCAGACCATTTGACTTAGCAGATCGACTTATGTCGGGCTTGGCACTGAAAGAATTAATAACTACAAGTCAGTACAGGGCTCTGCTGCCTTTCCATATAGCAAAACTTTAGCTTTACTCCTGAGCTTGTCTGGCAATGCAATTCATGCAGTTCCCTTGGTGTCCCTTTCAGCTGAACACCCTTTGCGACAATTTGTAGATGACTTGTAATGATTTCATACGATGGAAGCTACCTTGTCCAGAAGCCACAAAAATTTTAGCTGGTACCAAACATTTTTGGCAAATGGTTCTCTTATAGATCACTGAAAGAAGCACAGTGGTACCTGCTCTATGTGGCCACCCTTTCTGCTACAAAAAAGTGGCCACATACAGCAGGTGACCGGCCACTGCAAGTAAAATAACAGACACTGACTCTTGTAGTGGGAATATGTGGTCACAACAAACAGGTGACCTGTCACCACAGGGGCTGCAGACAGCAAATATCACTATATTCACCATGGGTTTGTTTGTTTTTATTTGGGGGGGGGGAAGAGTGGGTAATCCCTTTACTGCAGACATGTGATTAAGATCACAGTACATGTATTTTATTTGCAGGTATTGTGTTCCATCAATTGCATCACCAGCAATAATAAAGGGAGACAGATAACAGATTTGCCTACACAATGAGCACTGGTCAGTCACCAGGTGTACCCTCTGCTTAGAAGCATTACAAGGAACAATCATGTGACACCAAGAGTACACTTAAATGATGACAAGGTATTCCACTGGCCCATGTTGTCTGATACTTGCCATTCCTTCCAGTGACCTCATTACATCTACGCCATAACTCACTAACCAACACCTAGCTGACATTCTACGGAGGCGATTAAGCAATGTCGACACATCAGGTGCCCATTCCTCCTCCCCCCCTCCCCAGCTAGTGCTAGGATTTTTACCTTTCAGCCAATTTGGCCAATGCTGCAAAATTTCTTTTAGCCAAACTTTCCTCCTATTAATCTGACATGTATAGTCATTTTTGACCCCTGCTCCATCAAAAAAACAAGAGGCCCATGGATCTAATGCTCTGCTGGCACCATGGCTATATTGCACCTGTTCATTTCAAGGTTGCGAGTCCTGAAGTGCCTTCTGAGCTTATGTACATTTAGTGTATAAAAAGTCTGCCAGATGGCAATTTGCTCTACATGTAACCATAGCCTATTTGTGCAATTCCTGTGATACATATTTTTGCACATGACAAGAAAACAATGAGTGAATCCCTAACTTTATTTAATCTTGGGAGTCAAAAATAGGTCAAGGTCACTGATATTGTATCAAATTCTAGTTTTGGACACTGTCAATATATCCTATAAATTTGGCAAGTCTAATCCAAAGCTCCACAGTCAATTCATTGTCTTCAAAACCCTTTGAAACTATTTCTCTCTTTGATGAAACAGACAAGAGAGGTAACTTTACACGGTTATTCTGGGAGAATGGCTCAGTGAAGAGGAATGGAATAAAAAGAATACATTTGCAAAGGTCTTCACTAAAAAACCTATCCATCAATTTTCATTCGCTTACCTGGGTTTTTTTTTTCCTATGGACCAAAGAAATTGAACAGGTCAAAGATCAAAGAAAAAATTGATATGTCACACTTTAGGGTCTTGTGGTGACAAAAACAATCGGGATACAAAAAAATCGTAGGATAGCTTTTTATGCAGATACGTTTAGCTACAGAATGCACAAATTTTTATCAATTTATGTCAAGCACGCAATGACTTTTTTCGATGTTTTTAAGATCTAGTCCATTGTCAACATACTAGTCAATGTTTTTTTAACATCAAAGAGATAAAACTCTGATCACAATGCGTACATCATCTTTGGATCATGACGAACACACACATATTTGGTTTGGGTGTAGTACAGAAAATAGCTTTGGAGATCGTGGAGGGACAACAAGTCCTTGTCAAGCAAAGTTTCCAGATCCAACTGACATAAGCTCTGAGCAAACAGTTTTGGTGTATTTCATGTTGTTTAACTTCCACATGATACACATTTTGTTGTAAATTTGTTGAAATTAACCTTACAAGTTCTCAAAATAATGAATTTCTTAAATTTAAAAAAATAAAGACATATTTCCCATTCACCAACAGGTGGCGCCAATAGTACCGTTTCATGATAGTAAGTAAAAGTCTCCAAGGTTAAAAAATGATGACTCCTGGTAGCCCTGAAAATGGGACAAGGTCTCTTAATGTCAAACTTTGCCAAGCTTTGAATGAGATGCTTCTACCATACAAGTTTCATGATAGCAGCCTAAAATTGTTCAAAAGTCATTACATCTGCAATGGTAAAAATATGATGACCACTGATCACCTTGAAAAATCAATCATGGTCGCTTAATGTCAAACTCAACCAAGCACCCCAAGAGATGCTTCTTTCGTAAAAATTTCACGATAATACAGCAATTTGATCAAAGGCTTTGCATCCACAAGTCTCACAGAAGGATGGACATACAGACATGATGACAATACCCTGTTGGCCGAAAGGTCAAGGCGGTAAAAAACAGTGAGACTGTGGTAAATGAACTATGTAATTTCAATGGTAAATCCTTGTGTACAGCTGAAATAATCCTATGGATTATATTACCTCTGCTGCAATTTAACTAGCAAATATTTTATTCATCATTACTTTGACACACATTCAAACCAAAATGCAAGCCTGCACAGTTGTATTTTCAGCTGAACACACATAAAATTACTAATTGTGACCTCTCTTATTGATTCCACAAATTACAATACATACAGAACAAGGCCACTGGCAATGCATAAAGTGACTAGTCCCAAAGTGTACATATATATACCTGCATACTCATCAAATTGTGTCTCCTGAACCTATGTACAGAATCAGAGACCTTATAAACAAAAGTTCTCAGCTACGATACTTTGGCTACAAATTAGTCCCCTGCACGATCATGTTAGGTCTGTTACAGGTAACGCTCTTCATTGCACAAATCAAGTCCTACAAAATACATACTTAGCCAAATGACAAATATATGGACAAGTGAAGTCTACATGTGTAAACATTTCAACAGTTCCTATGAACCCTGAAAATTCACTTTACTTCCCTGCATTATGATATATTTGCTTGCTTTTACTGATGGTACAAACCAGTGAAAATAAAAACACAGGGAAAGATAACTTCACAAAAATGTAAATCATGTTAATAATTGGAAAATTCAGAGGCCACAAGTGTCAGAATCCTGATAGTTTATTTAATTGAAAAGAAAAAAGAAAAAAACAAATTAGCAATATACATGTATCACACTTTAATGTGGGTAGTCTCAAATCATTTTGTACAAAAATGTAAATCATGTTAATAATTGGAAAATTCAGAGGCCACAAATGTCAGAATCCTGATAGTTTATTTAATTGAAAAGAAAAAAGAAAAAAACAAATTAGCAATATACATGGATCACACTTTAATGTGGGCAGTCTCAAATCATTTTGTACATGCATGAGTACATGAAGGCTTTGTCTTAAAATCTGCTCAGGATCTCCGTCATCACAGGTAAGTTATATGTAATTGTACAAGATATTTACTGTGTTGACCACTTGGAAATGGAAAGCTTCAGTCTGAAGGACATTGGAAATCCCTCATGGTCAAAGACATTCCACACATGAGACAGATTTCTCTTTTATGAACTCAAAACCCATGGACTGCTTTACCACTATTACAGTGTTCATATGGAAGTGGACCATGGGGAATTAACCTGCACCACTACTACCTCCTGACACTAATGTACGTACTGTCATGAAAGGCCACCTGGCTTGAAAGACTACATTTCACAGGTCCCTACCGCCATATTGTTCATATTACTCTACCTCTAATGAGAGGCCATCTGTCTTGAGAGACCACTTTTGGACCTGCCCTTTGACTGGCCTATCAAGACAGGGACCACTGTACATGTATCCCTACCCCAAGCCCCCCCCCCTCCCCAAAACCAGGTCACCCTTCCCCATGAACAGTCATTTCTAAGAAATGCTGGGGGACAATGCAGACCAAATTTGTACAAAATACAAGGTACTAATGGAGAGCAAAGTTCGTCCAAGACACTGTGTGTTATTGACAAGGCCACTAGGCCTCAGTATTGGGAAAGTGATAAGGCTTGACACGCTGCTGTCAAATGCTCCATTGAAACCAGGTCATTCTCTCAGTATGTTTGGAATTACAGGCATGCACCATGTTTTTAACTCTTGCAAAAATTAGAAGGAAACTGGTATACATGACTCAAGAGATATATGTATATCATAACCCCTTTTCCCAAAATAAAAAATATTTAAGACATACTTGAAACCATCATACTTTATGTTATAATCTAGGCGAATTCCTTCTTCCTTTACATAATAATAAAAAAGTTTACACTGATCGTTTTTCTTGCAAATGTGGAACAGCGGGTAAAATGTGAACACATTCTGCAACAAAAAACAAAACAAAAAAAAAAAGATTTTTGTTAAAAAGATTATATGTCTGTTAAAATTATTCCAAGGCAGATAGGTACCAGGGTACTGAGTGATAATACTAGCCAATGCTGAGCGGTAGGAACCATCAAACAAGGATCCCTCAATAAATCATTTTTGACAGTGCAAATTTCATGGTCGTTTTTTTCAGAATTGAACGTCACTTCCCCGGAGAATCTGGACACGATGGACTGCATCACATCATCAACATTTGAGTATTAATGTGTAATGTTTCATGTGGATCTCAAGTGATTTACATAAAACCACCCATCCTATACACTCAGCAGGTGACTGACAAGTCAGCTGAGCTAAAAATCCATAAATCAACACAGAATGACTATTTCAACAAATTTGATAGAGGCCCACCCAAGGTGGATCCCCATCAAGTTCAAAATGGATCTGGCCAAAGGTGCCCTACATCCTTTAAATTACATTTTAAAATGTAGCCACAGGATTTTGCTTTATGAATAAATCAATATGGAAACTGTATTGCAAGAAACTCCATTGTGAATTTCTTTAGGTGTCACAACACTGTATTGTTGGTAAGCATTTCACTATAATTTGTTCATTTTATCGCACTGTACCTACATTTCATGTTTGCATACAATAAATATTGTTGAAACGATAAAAACTTACCAAGATTGCATTAAAACATACAGAAGTACAGCAGCACTGAAATGTGTACTGAATCTTTCAAGTTGGCAGGTGTGAATTCAGCTGGGCTAAACGAGGATTGATCCAGGTAAACAGCTTTCCTCAGTACATTTTGGCCAATGTACTCAAAGGACAACAGAAATCTATTTGAAACAACAGACCTGCAGCCCAGTACTGAAAGAGGCCATAGCCTCATCAGAACCAGGGTTTTCCTTGAAGTTTTATAGCTTGACAGTGCCATAAAGCTTTAAAAAAAAATGTTAAGCTTTCAACTTGACCACAAAGGTTTACATGCTTCCCATAAAGATATAATTTTTGCCAAAAATGCAAAATTTGCAGCGTTTTATGCCAAAATGGCATTATTTAGACCCAAATTTATTTAACCGAGAAGACAAATACAAAACGACATTTGAGGATCACAAAAAATGTAAGGCTTTAATTTTTTCCTGGGGAAAACCCTGCAGTACTGGTCACTAAAATAACTGTATGGCCTCAACCCAAGAAGATTTTGGAAAATGAGCACACCATGAGCCAAGCACTGGATACTTTTAAACAGGCAGAGTCTGCTCTTTGCATTTTCTACATAAAAAAAAAAGTTGACATACAATATTCTGGTCACACCCTGAGGTGTAGCTTAATCGTTCTATTTTTATCATCATCACTGGGTTCAATTTACATCCTAATGGTCTGTTGCTCTCATGATCATTGGCACTTCAAGTTGTACATTGTAAAACTAAATCTTCAGTTGCCAAGGTGTCTATGAATGAACCTAGAGCATGTACATGTACTTCACAATCATATCAACATACACATCATGTTTCCTGTTTTCAAAACAAAGTCCACATTACAAACTGTAAACATTAAGTCATTACCTGCGTATATATCTGAACAGTCAGCCTGTGGTGATAATATAATAATAGTGCACTTTCTGTCCATCAAAAAACCAGCTCCATAAAAAACATGCACAACATACATACATAATATGATGTCCATGTATCAGAAACCATCAAATCATATTAATGTCTGCAGAGGTTCAAAGTTGTGCACAGTGGAAAGTTGTTGCCTCCCTGTCCACAGAATTGACTGGTCAAAAACCTGCCAACAAACTCTCTCTCACTGCAGCCAACAGCTGTGCACTGCCAAGCTGTTACACTTCCTAGTAATGGGCAAGTGAACAACTGGCCCATCCAGTCTCATGCTGACTTCTTACTTTTCTCCCAAGTCTGCCATTCTATTTGCATATGTAATCTGACCTGAGGAAACAGGGTCTCCACAATGTAAATGAGCTGACCCAATATCCTTGTTCTTGATAACACACAAAGCCAGTCTGTAGGAACACTTGGCAGTCCAGTGTCAGATACAACCCTGTCAAATTGAACTGGATACGAATATTGTGCTTTTGTGCTGGTCTGAATAACCACCAAAATGTAAACTGTCATTATATGAAAGTGTAGCAAAATATGAACTGTAATTATATGAAAGTGTAGTGAAATTTCATTTGGTACAAATTTCTACTGACTGGTGATCCCAATGTCCAGTAGTGCCAAACCTAACTCATATGGACTGGAAAGTGATCCTCAACTACCATGCCCCCCCCCCCCCCCTTGATTCTTCGTGACCTCAGGTCATTGCGACCAGAGGTCACCTTGGTACAACTCATGTTGCAAGTGCTTGCTCCTGCACTTTTACTTGCATGTTTTACCCTCTCAAAATGAAACTTTCTTATTTTAAATAAATTGCGATTAGCAGAGCCCAATTTTACGATCACTTCACGCAAGACTAAGTACTGTAAATTCACTTCAGGTACTGTCCAACCCATTTCAGGGTCTAAAACTCAAAGCCAAATATCTCTGCAATAGTCATGATTAATATAATAAATTATACATTTGCTTAACCACAAAGGCCCTGACCTTGGTAACTGATGTGCTCATCAAGTGTCAACCTGCATGTTAGAGGAAACTTTACATCTTGGTTTACATCTATGTTCAATTTACGCTTTTTAATAGCATTTTTCTGATGCAGAAATTCAAACTGCCCTATAGGCTTAATTTTACATTGAACCCAAGGCCTAGTCACATATATATGTTATCCTATTATGAATATTCAGATATATATATTGTAGTAACTTTGTGTCAAGTTAATGAATTGCTCGCATAGACGTCTACAATACGTACTTGGATGGCAGATGCAATTCCTTTATTTTGTACCTAAGGGTCCTTCTCCAGTTGGATGTCACACCAAGTGTTTTCCTCCTACTGCTTCACACTTTTTTCACCTTGGGCATGATAAGAGGGTAGTATAGCAGACCAAGTTTTTTTATTGTAACTAGCACCAGTCTGTCCCTGAAGCAACTTGCGATCTGTTGCCTTGAGGAAGCGACACTGATGGAACAACTTTGTAATTTCACCTTCAGAGTGTGACTGTGAGGCACTTCTAGTAATTCAGTGTCTAATCTTAGTAATTTGTGGTCAAACTACGGTCATATTTTTTTCATTACTTTACTTCTTCAAATGTTTCATGCATTAGTTGTGTCACCATAGAACTCAACCTAAGTTGCAAAAAAGAAGACATTAATTCATTGCTGCATCATTGTAAATGGTCTTCAAACAAACCGGATTGCAAAAGCCACAGCCCATAAAAGACGTATCTCTGCGGTGTCCAAACAAGCCACACCACAGATCTGATGATTTCAGTGCCCGACTTCACCACTCTCCCACCGTGCAATTGTGTTGTGTTTTCACTTCTGATACCGCAAACAACAAATAATATTTTCATCCAATTCGGACATTGGGGATTTTTCCAGTTGCTGCCCAACTTCGAACGAATCCAAAGACTTCTTATAAGTGCTTCATCAAAAACCCTTAAAAAAACACAGCATTCTTAAAATTTTCAATTTGGCCGATATAAACTATATTTTATGTTCGGAACGAGCGGGACTCAAACCCGCAACCTTTGGCACCAGCCGCCTAGCTGAAATGGGAAATGCACATATCCACTCGACCAAATCCCCATTCTTAAAAAAGAATGGCTCAATGGAGGTAGTTATGTGCGATTGTCATATCAACACTGTCATGCAGTATACTTACTGAGTCGGCATTTATTTATTTCGGGGACTTAAATCTACCAGCATTAAGGAAATGCCGAATATATATATTTTTATGTTCGGAACATAATGTTATGTAATACAGGAGGTGCCACCATTATCAGACTCAACCTACTTGTTTCTATCCTTCAGTCCTCAAAGTAATACGCATTATTAAACTTGAAAACAGTGGACTGGATCATGTTCTAAAGCAAAAGTTTATGAGAAGACAGACATGAGTATAACTGTAAGCTCTGGGACTTGCAATCAGCAGAGCAAAAAAAAAAAGCATCCGTTAAAATTTTCAGCATTTTCACAAGCATACATTGGCTACGTCAAGGAGCCTAGGGTTATGTATCTACGACCCTTATTTTGTGATGTGTAAAAATGTAAATTTTTTCATATCAATGGTTGTCAAAAAGTAGGCTTTTTGTGGACTTTGATGATACCTGTTCTCTTTAAAAGAAATATGCATATGTATACAGGTAAAGATATTATTTAAAAGTTATCAAACCAGTCAACTACAACATTTCATAAAGTTTGCAGTGAATTATTAGCATAATTTTACAACGAATACAAAAAAAAAAAATGCAAAAAGTGATAACACAGGTTGCAACATTCCAGAGTTTTGAAAGCTTCATCACTTCAGAACTTCCAAATTTCTGATTCATTGCACATGAGCCAGTCAGTATGCTCCCTGAGCATGAAGCTCCAGTGTGTGGGTTTAACTGTCCATAATTTCAACGACAGACATGCACTTTCACTAGTAGTAGTTCTTCAAGATGCCACAGACCTGTGTAAGCCTTGCATTTGGACTATCTTAGAACTGTCATATAATTGATAACTAAAATACAGCAAAAACAAAATAATCATTGTGTGTAGAATTTCATAGGTTGACCTTAAGAACATTTCAAGAAAACAAATTGAGCTGTTTAAAGACAAAAATATCAGAACACTAGACTTTACCTATGAAAATTCTGTGAACACAGGTTTTCCCAAAAAATCCACACTTTTCATCACTAAATCGGACAGGGGAGGGGGTCTGAAAAAAATATACTATGCACTAATGTAGATAAGCTGCACATTTTGACTAGCCCCTAACAAACACTGGGCTCTCAAGACTTGCCATAAGCATGTGCTCGATTCTATTGATATTGTTGCAGATGCAGCCAGCTATGTAAACCTGCCCTGATGGCGAATTTGGCTAACATTAACTACACACAAATGCAAGTAATAGAAACAAAGAAAAAGAAACTGTGTCTGTTTGTGTGTTAGTTACTGCGTACTAATCTACTGCAGATCATGAGTCCACAGAGAGCAAGAGCAGACATATACAGTGGTACCTGCTATTTAACACCACCACCACCCCCTCTGCAAACCAGAAATGGTCACACATAACATGTGGTCATAAATTGGAGGTTCATGTAAATTTGCAAAGAATCTAGACTGTTATGCCACCAGAAATGTGGTCACAAAAGCCAGGTGGTCTCTCACAACAGTGGTCCTAAATTGCAGGTACCATTGTATATGCATTTTGGTGGCAATGTATAGTCCATATACATGTATCTATTCTCCACTGGGATGTAAGGAGGGACACATTATTTGCTTGCCATGCAATTTTGGTATGGTATTGATCTCATGTCTTAGTGTTGTGTTATTTAAAGAAATAATGTCAGCCAGTTGTTTCTAACCATCTGACTTGTGCAGCTAAATGCAAATCTCCTGGGGGGTTTCATTAACAAATATGCACAGATAATCCAAAGAATGCTCAGTACCTTGCTTGACAGTGAAATCCTACGACTTGCAGGACAGGTGGTACAGGGGTTTTCTTGTGAACATTTCAGCATAATATTATGACCAGTCTTGCATGCTAATATGCCCCCCCCCACCCCACCCCCTTGGTTGATGGTTCTGGTTCTTAATATCAATTAAAGGCACAAGCACTTTATGAGGTGGCGATGATACCAATGTAAAACTTGGATAGGTAGCACTTCATCAAGAATGATCCAGCATCACTATACATTTGATACTCAAGTTTATGAAGTATATATATGGTATATGGAATAAGTGTACAACCAATCTAACAATATGTTCTTAGCTTTTAGTAACTAGCACACTGTGACCACATATCAGCATATACTAAATAATGGGAAAAAATGTCTGATTTGTCCTAGATTAACAAGACATTCTGATGAGCTTATGACCATATTTTCATATTTCCATTTATTATTTTGTGTATTTCTCTCAAATCTGCTTTATTCATGCAGTAACTCAGTGACTCCAACACTGTTTTAGTATAGACAATCATATGGTTTTCTTTGTGTATCGATTTCACCAAAAAATATGATATCTTGTTCCTGCAAGAGTGAGCGATAGCAAATGAGACCATTAACACAATATTATCATGTATATGAGTTAGTAAAATCAATACACAAAGAAAAATATATGATTTTTTTTTACCCTATGGTCTTTTTCTGAACTGGATTATAATAAGGAACTCATTCATACTCATGTCACAAAGAAGGTACAATTTTATTTTAATCGAATGCAATTCTTCAGATATTTAAATAACCATATCGACATCAGATTGTGTTTTCCTGGCAGCGTTTTTATTTTATATATATATATATATATATATATAGCCCCCCAACTCCTCCATTAGTTGCACAAAACGATCGCCTTCTTCTGGTCTCACTTCATTAACTCCCCTGACGCCAATTTTCCCAAAATTTGGGCAGCAGCAGAATCATCAGAAGTAGACATAGCTGACAACATCCTTATATCTTGTTCAACTGCCACTGATGCCCCCTAGTGTCAGATCTAGACACTTAAATAAGCATGCACAGAATGGCATATGAGTGCAGAAACATCGTAATCATTCTTTGATATCATAGCACTGCACACTTTTCAATATATTAAAAATCTGTATCTCGACGGAATTCAAAATGCCCTATTAGTGCATTAAAATACACTTAACCATGGGATAGCATATTTTCTCTCACCTTTTTTTAACTTTGCCAAGTTTTTGGATGTCTTTCTGTAACTGCAGGTTCTAGATGGTACTCTTATTCTCCACTGATGGCCTTATTAAAGCCTCATTACTATACTAAGTTATAGACAGTTCCTTTTGGATTGATCAGAAAAATACCTCTTGATTGTGCCCAATCCCTGGTTTCCTTTTGTGTAAATAGATTCAATATGCTTTGAAGACTTTAGATATTAGTGATTGTTATTCCTAGATCCTTTGGGGGGGGGGGGGGGGTCTGTACTGGGCACTTTTATTTGTGGACTCATGTACTCGAAGCCCTTTACTTGGTACCAACCATTATTTGTACATTTCTTTATTTTCTGTACCTTGTGCTAGGGCAAAATTATTTGTAGTTGTACCAGCATACCAGGGTGCCCCTTATCCTTACCTCCCCTCCCCCCATGATCAACTTCTCAGTGTGTCAATGCCTAGATGACATAAAAGTCATGTAGACCTATACATGATAAAGCTGACTTTACACATGCCCCACACCATGGTTATATCTGTTTGCTATTTTGGTGCAGTATGCCAGAGACATGATATCATACTTGACTGTTGACGGTACATCAAAACAGTCTTTAGTTTGAATGCTCATGTTCAATATGTGTGTTTAACAGAAGATTTGCAATTTACACAAGAGTAATACTATTTTCTTCCCAAACAGTCTAAAAATTGGTGGATTGTCAACATTTCCAATCATTTAAAATGCATTTACCATCCACTGGCAATACACAAAATCCGGGGTCATGCTGACAAGTTGAATTTAAGAATGTACTCAGAGGTAAACATTTGCATGCTACACAGTCATAGACCCCATGAAACTGGCTGGGCGACTGACTACCACGTGGGTACCTTCCATTATGTGCTCTCACTGTGACAATACTGACATCATTCATGTGCACTGCGAGTGGCCTGATTTAGGGCGATCAACAATTTCATGTCAAAGTTGTCCAAGAGTTCGCCAACACAGCACAGCTGTTGGGACACATTATTTTGATACGGCAGATCACCGAAAGCGGCATTTTCTTGCGTTCTGTCTAAACGGCACTGACTATACCTTATAAAGTCTACTTGTCAAGGTATAATAATGCCATCTTTTATTTACAATTCTGTACTCTGAATGGCACCCTCCTTTATGGTCCTGCAGATGTCACATACATTAACTTAAGGAAAACGTACAAACGAGCACCCCGAATGAATCCAGGTCACTATGTCACACTTGGTTCGGTTGCATTTTCATGTGGCCAAGAAATGCATAATTGATGATGTGCTACTTGAAGCAGTGCTTCAACAATGCTCCTTACACAATTTGTCATGTTCTACAGTTAAAGGGCCCCACTCTCCACTATGATCTCCCGTAATGAGCAACGCCCTGTCATGTTCAGAGGTGCATGCCTCTTTTGTTGACTATTCGCATTGTATACTTGAGATCAGCTGATACAAGGGGACTCATTCTCATTTATGTTCATTGCGGTGCGACCTACCTCCGACCACGACAAGTTTATACTCCGTCATGATGTTTGTCCTGTCGTCCTGCACTCCCTATGATCCCGACCGGTTATCTGGCTCCACCTTGCAGTGCATAAGTTATCCGAGGGTCGTAGCAGTCACGAGGAGTACCTGGTAATAGCCCTCTCCCTGAAACTATGCAGGCAAGTACCCTGACCGACGATCAACGCCCATGCAGACAGCGACTGTTACTCGGAGACTTCTCTGGTGCACCGTAAGGAGTACCAGTTATGAATCCCTGTTAAGCAAAATAGCCGAAATTTAAGATATAATTTTCCACTGTCAAACCAGCTGTATTACGCAAATTGTTTGTATATATATATGACCCATTTTCATTTTGTTTCAAGCTTTAATTCGTCAATGTAACACAATCTAAAATATCCATTACCATGGTTCCCAATTGTCCTAACGAGTCGGCAGTCTGCAGGTGCTGGAAATAAACTACCAATCCTAGGCAAGGAAACGTACAAGGGGGGTCACTTCACTTTAAGTTACGTGCACATCTGAGCCGAAAGCGACTGGCGATTGCCTTTGGTCACGATTTGACTAATGACTCTCGTAATGTCTTTTTTTTTAAACTCTTTTCATAATAGTTTTAAAAAAGTGTACCGAATTCAACACACTCGCCGACGAAAGGTATCACAAGGTCTTTGCGATTTCCAATGTTTGAGGTCCGTGAGTGGGACCCCATCTTTTTGCCCTATGATTTTATTCTGGTTGCTGCCGACAGATGGCGTAATGCATCGCAGTGTCACGTGTTTTGGTTCCGGGCAAATAACTAAACTAGAAAAGATGATTTGTTTTAAAACTGTCTGCCTGGTAATCTTCAAGGTTACAAATAAGTCCCATGGCATATGTGCAGATTGAAATGGCTTATCTGTTTACAAAACTTCAGAGGAAATTTCACAGGGAAGCGAACATTTTAAGGAAAAGAACTTTCTTCAGTTTTACAATGTCTCTAACATAATTTTTAGAAGGGGTGGAGGTAAGGGTCCAGATGAGATTTCGCAAAGCATAGCATATCGGGGCATTTTTATTTTACATATTGTGCACTGGGCATACTATGTTTTCCATATAGCATCCTGGCAATTATTTTTGTACAGCGAGGTTTCCCGCAAAGTAAGCCTATACTGGCATGCGCTATTTGACATACTTTGTAATGATATCTTCCTGAAGTAGGTACAAAATAAAATCAAGGCACAGAACTCAAGTTTCCAGTGTTTGACACAGGCCATACATGACAAATCAAAAAGTTGACCACAGTTGTCTGCTTCTTCTGCCACTACAATAAATTGAGCACCCTGTCAGTTTACCACAGTGGATATAAACTTAGTTAAGGGCCACCTTTAAAAAATCCTATTTCCCATCGCTTTCCACCCCTATTTTTGGTCACTCTTTAGCTTTCTATTATTTTAAATTTTCCCAAAATAGCATGCAGTTTCCACTTTTAGAAACAAAGGTGACATTCAGTAGGTTCCAGTTTAACCACGTTCTTGTTTTATGACTGCTGTAGTACTGGATTGAACCACCGATACTGCGCTGGTGATTGTCTTCCGTGTGCAATGAGGTGTTTATTACACCTGTGCAGCTAAAACAGGATTTGGACTCATTGAATTTTTTTTTTTTTTTTTTTTTTTTTTTTTTTTTTTAAATCTTCCCAGCTGCCGGGATTTTTAAACTTAAATAATGAGGAATGGATATTTTAAGGGGCCTTCATTGATATGTAAAGTTATTCAGCATTGAACGAGAGCCAACCAGCCTCCCTGTCAGCCAACATTAACTCTCTCAGTGCCAAATTTGGACTGAAACAACAGCTTTCCTCGTTGCGCTTTGGCCTCATAATCTTGCACCCAAAGCACATCAAGGAAAGCGGTTGACCTGGACAATCATATTCTATGTAACTACAGGCATGCTGGTGCTTGAATGAAAGGTCTTTTTCCAACGTGAATCCCACACACTTCTTGTGATTCAGAGCAGTTCGACATAAGTCGCAGTTAGTACTGAAAGAGTTAAACGTAACTGGGAAAGAAGATTTGTGCCAAAGCGAATCTCAGTGTGCCTTCAAAACTTGCATAGTTTGATATACTCAATCTTATGGTTGCTGTGAATATGCTTGTATCACAAACATATCAAGTAAAGTAGGAATAACACCTCCATCTCCAATAATTTTGATGATATTCATTATTTTTTCAGTACCTCTAATTTGCATACTTTTAATTGCTACAACTTTTGTTACTGTTAATTGAATGTGCCCATAGCACTACCCATGAATTAAAGTAGGAATGGGTCCTCGGTCTATAATAATTTGAGGATATTCAATATTTTCAAATGTTCTTAATTAGCATTATTTGAAATGCTTCAATTTTTGTCCAATAGTCAGTGGATGCATCTAAATCACAATCTAATGAATGAAGTTGGAGTAAGCCCTATCTATAATACAGAGGCTCCAACTCTCCCGCCGCCGGCGGGAGATCTCCCGCTTTTCAGGGGAAATTGAAAATTCTCCTGACCTCCCGCTTGCTACAAAAAAACTCCCGCCCACTGAGGAGTTTCGGTTAATATATATATATATGTGTGTGTGTGTGTGTGTGTGTGTGTGTGTGTGTGTGTGTGTGTGTGTGTGTGTGTGTGTGTGTGTGTGTGTGTGTGTGTGTGTGTAGCACTACACAAGCTTGGCAGTTATTGTTATTTTTTAAGATTTGACTCCCCAGAATTCATCAGAAAGCACCATTTTTACTTCAAATTTGAAAAATTTTCCCAGCCATCCCCCCTCCCGTACCCCCCCCCCCCGCTCGGTCGCGTTGCGACCTCGTGGTCTCCCTCTGGGCAACTCCCTGGGAGGGAGATTCTCCCTCTCTGGTACTCTCCTAGGTTGGAGCCTCTGATAACAGCTTTTAATGTGTGCAGAATTTAAAATTTTAATTATATTTATTTGCAAAATTTGGAACAGCTTGACTAATCCAAACCTGGTGCACCTTTCAAGCCATAAGGTTATCCCATTACAAAATTCAGAATATACATGTATTGCAGTGTCCGAGAAAAATAGTTCTAATCAAACAAAAAATTATGAACTAAAAAAGGCCAGGCGTGGCACAAAAACAAAACAAAAACAAAACAAAACAAAACAAAACAAAACAAAACAAAACAAAACAAAACATAATGTCTGTTTTGGCATACAGAAATAAGGTGGAAACACTGTGTATCGGTAGGTGGAAATTTATGCATAAAGGTGTATCTTATTTTAATTTTGAATTAATAACCTTGTCTGGTTGTTACTCCCACCTTAATATATATTATACAGCATAAAATGATAAACCATAGTACTTTACATTCACCAAATGTATAAGTTTTTGGTCACAGGAAATTTGCTTGACGTAATGGAAATTTCATTCACACAAACTAGGGCTATTTTTAAAAGGGAATTCAAAACGAGTGACATATGCTCATCTTAATCAAGGAAAACATGCACTACAGAATTCAGTAGATGTTAGCCTTTTTAAGCAATTAAATATATGGACCTGAGGCACAGTCAGCGATGTGGTATTGGAGCCTTTTGTAGTTTCCCCTTTGAAAGGACAAATATAACAAACAAACAAAAAAAAATACCAAAAAATGTAAGCGTTTCATATTTCAGTGCAATCAAAATTATATTTCTCAAAAGCCAAATGTCCCTCCCTACTTCCAAATAATCAATGACCGAAATTCATTAGCCAAGTTCTATACCCTCCATATCCGTCTTTGCTACTACCTTCGTGTAAAATTTCACCACAGAAACATTTTTTTTTTTTTATTTTGAGTTTGATTCTTTTTTTTTCAGTTTGATTTTCATTTTGATTTTCATTCTCATTGTCATTTTTACCTCGGTAGACCCAGAGGATTATTTACCAATAACAACATAAGTAAAGCAGTATTACCAGTAATATTCCATAACCTAATATCATTGATATTATCATGTGCAAGTGAAGTGTGGGGACTATGTGTATTGACGACAGTCAAATATTCTTTTCGAAGAGTGAAATCAGTATTTTGTATTTCATTTACAAAAAGTTCACCTTAATTCTCTGCGACCCTGTTTGGGTGTACATAAAAATTCAGGTAAAGTTTCGTTACCAGGCAAACTAGGGGAATGCTCACTCACCCTCAGAATATTCTCTCCCATAGATGAAAACTGGTTGCGAACGTAACCAAGCTTACTACTTACTCTCCAGCTCTCTCATCTGCAATGCAGAAAATAAAAAAACAAACAATTTTTAGTGGATAACCGTTATACGAAACACCTTTTGCACTTTTGGTTTTACTCAAGTATGGAGAATTAGTTTGCTAACAGACGAACTTCTCACAGCAATACTTCGCACAAAGATAAAAAAAAAATATTGCAAAGAACAGTGGAAAGAAAGTATGACCAACAATTCCGGGTCTGATAAAAAGTCACGCACCAACATTAAATTTAAAACAAAAAAATCCAAAACAAATCATATTCATAGGCTATGATTGATCAGGAAAAGCATAAGCACATTTTAGAATTTGTGTGCACAAAAATTCTAAAACGTGTTTCGACATGAAAACTTGGAGATCCGATATCAAAAAATATATTTTCCAGATAATGAAATATCTTATATAAAATGTTTTCTTTTTTCTTTTTTCTTTTCAGCACAAGAAATGTACTTCTCTAATATTGGCTCAATGAGTGAACCTGGGTTTGATATGTTGACAAAACGAGGCAAGAAATGATATAAAGGTCCAAGAAAGCAATTGAAAGTAAGTTGATAGGTCAAACATTTTTCTTCTATTTATGGAACATTTTCGCTATTGTTAGTATGGAAATTGAACAGGTTTTAACATGTTAAAAATGGTTAAAATGTAAAGAAAATGTCTAAGAAAAATCATTGAAATATAAAATAAACATATAAGTGAAACTGAATTTCATTCTTTAAAGTGGTTTTATCACTCATGCTGAGCAAGTTGAATGAATAATAGTTGGCGGGATCATATGCATAGAATATTGTGACTATGTATTAAAAAAGTATCAGGTTGTTTTTTTCTTCTTCATCTTCTTTTATTGGGGAAGGGGGTTGACTATGGGTCGTCATTCGATACCCCCAACACCGTCCCTGGTTGCGGGCCTGCTGAGTTGTTCATGACTATGCAGAGTTCATAACATGGTTCCCACAAAGCGTTGGCGGCAACATCAAGGAAGGTTTTAGTTTTGTATTTGTGTCTTTTTGCCCAGAACAACTTCCTAGTAGTCATTACCCTATTCCGCAGTCAGAACTCTTTACTCTCCATAAGCTAACCTGTCCCTCTCTAACCTGTATACATATGGAAGTACTGTTGTCCATATTGCACACGTTCCTCTGTAAAATGTTGACATAGGCTGTATTAGCCCAAATAAATTAAAGGGTCCTCAGCGGGTAACTACTCAACATGTTTTGGAGCTTTTTACCCGTACATGTCTCTCCGAGTAGCGGCTCCTTGCCTAAGCTAAATATTCAGCAAAGACAACCCACATAATAATGAATAAATATGAACGTGGCAAATGATGAATTAGCTAAATACGTGAAGTTTTGCTTATAAATGCAGAGCTCCATTATGAAAGAAGAATACCTGTCAAACAAACCATAATAACTAAATTTGTATAGTACAGGTTCAGATAAGAACAATTTGACTTACCCCTGAACCAATATGTACCCTTTTTAGCTGGACAGCTTATCCTAGTTAAACCACCCGCCAGTGTTTAACTGAAGTGGAAACAAGCTGGGGCATTATATTCAGTCCCAGTGATTGTAAAATAACAGTTGAAGCTAGATCACCTGTACAAACCAAGGGAAATCCTAACCAGGACTGCAACAACAGTTTTGTATTTGTGTCTTTCTGTCCAGAACCACTTCTCAGTAGTCATTACCCTATTCTGCAGTCAGAACTCTTTACTCTCCATAACCTAACCTGTCACTGTCTAACCTATATACATATGGAATTACTATTGTCCATATTGCACACGTTCTTCTGTAGAATTTTGACATAGGCTGTATTAGCCCAAATAAATTAAAGGGTCTTCAGCGAGGGACTACTCAGAACATGTTTCGGAGCCTATACCAGTACATGTCTCTCTGAGTAGCGGCTCTTTGCCATCAGATGGCGCTGTACACCAATATTATAATGAGAGAAAGCAATGCAATGAACGTCCGTAACCACAGAACAAACGAAATACAAAAGTCACAGACAACAACAGCAAAATATTAAATCATTATGGTGTCATGCATGTGCTCGTGACAACAGAAAATATGAGGCCATTCATTAAACTTACTCTCTCTCTCTCTCTCTCGCTTCTTTCTTTCTTTGTCTGGAGCTGTTTTTGGACACTATTGTCCCGAAAACCACTAGACTCGGCAAGATGACTGACCTACTAGAACATATTGTTTGGAATTGTCATAATGTTCAAAATGATATAAATCACAGGCTATTGAAATTTTAAAAGCTCAATATTTTCAAAACTATTGCAGATAGACCCAAAATTCTACCCTGTACATGCAGCTTTGTGACACTTGCCATTAGAATAGATTATGAAACAAAAGTTGTAGCACATTCAATTATTTTAATTAGGCACACTTGAGAAATTTAAATCTTGAAAATCTTTCAATTATTGTAGACAGACGTGCCATTCCAATTTTATTATCTACATTTGTGCCAAAGGCAAATCCAAACAGTTAACCAAAGTTATACCATTTCAGTTTATGCACTTGACAAATTCAGATCTTGGTGCCATTCCAATTTTAATTTGTGCCAGTGGCAAATCCAATGAACAGGAAAACAAAGTTATGGCATTTTAATTTATGCTAATTAGAGCACTTGAAAAATTTAGATAGAAGAACCAGTCCAACCAGAACTGTGTATTTTAAATACAATACCCAATTCCCAGTGGGATTCCGATGTCACTGATAAACAGTTTAACCGCTCAGGCACACAATGATCAGAATCTAACTGAACAGGGCATTCAATTGTTTTCCAGATGCGTCATAGCAACCAATACACCCCCAGCTGGAAAAATGACTCTCCCCATCAGTTAAATCAGCATAAGTAAACATGATGGAATGGACTAAAGATGGTATCTACATCCTATTAAAGTACTCCTGATTAATAGGAATTGTACATACTGGGATTAAACCATCATGGAAAATTTTATAAGTGAAAATTTGATGCGAAATGGACACACGAAGAGCCAGGAGACAGATAATGATTCAAACTGTCAGAATACTGTAAATTTACTCATTTTCGCGTGTATAAATTTTCACGGTTTTTGAATTTCACACATTTCATTGAATTTTTATGTTAATTTCACCATATTTTGGAGACAATTCCTATTACATCTATGTTAGACTGCTATTTCACTGTATTTATATTTCTGTTTTGTGCTATCAGCGAAAATAAAAGTAGTGCGAAATAAAAGCAATATACAGTATAATAATGTTATCAGATCAGCCAAGCTATAAATAAGGGTACATGTAGCTGACAACATTTGACATCAATGCCCGAGCTTTTGGGTGATTTTGGGAGAGTTTCTGGTAGGATTAAGGCCATTCAGACTGTATATAAAGGGTGCAAGAAGTTGATGAACCACAACAGATCAAATGATGACCATCAAATTGACTTTATTGACACGCATGTTACATGTTATTTGACCTACTTATGTATCTTCCACTACCCCCTGCACTTCGACTCCACTCCAGGAATATTGATAGGAACACAACATGCAGATCTACCCATATGTGTCAATAAGTCACTGGTAGCAAAATGCCACCACACATACTACATTGTACTCTGACAGGACACTTGCCAAGCACTAAATGAAACAAATTGATGTTAAAGCTACAAGAAAAAAGGTAATAAGTAAGGAAATCGAATTCTTGATTTCAATAGTCATTTGGTTACAGCCAAATTTCACACTCAACTATGTTGTATCTCTGACAGGCACTTTGGGCCTGTGAACTGGATTGCCTGAATGAAATATACTATGTGCAATGAAAAAAGGTACTACACACACTTGATTCAAACAAGGTAAGTAATTGTACCTCTGATATTCAGTCATATAACACCAGCTCAGATACAGCGATCAAATGATATATTCAATGGGCAATATCATCATCACTGAATTACCCATGATAATTAATATACAAGAGAAAGTACTCTGACTGCATATATGGAAGTCTAACATGGTAAATAATTGCACCTTTGAATATTCAGCCATATGGTAGCAGCTCAGGGGGTGGCGATGTATCCGTGTAAATTTGTCTATGTGTGGCGGTGTACGTGAAGAACGCCATCGTTAACTTTCTTTCATTTTGTACATGTACTTTCACTTGTACATTTAATTCTTGCTTAAGCTGGAATCTATGAAAAAGATGGTAAATTGCATTTGTTTTTACAGAAAATCCAGCTTCGATTTTTTCAATGTTCATGTATTTGCCACGTGTACACGTAAAAGTGTTTTACACACCAAACCAAAAATACTGTTAAAGCTTTACCATGTATGTATGTATGTATGTATATATGTGTATATATATATACATATATATATATATATATATATATATATATATATATATATATATATATATATATATATTTATATATATATATATAGTTAGGTACGTTCTTCCTGAAGTATACTGCTGTACATATGAAATCAAGATTGAACACTATGGGATGACAATGTAAAGTCGGTCTAAATTATGGTATCTACTTTGTTTTAAAATCAGTGTGACAATTAGGCGTGCCAGATACACTATTCTCCTTGGTGTACTAGCAGCACCTGCTTCGTGTGTCACCTGACATTTTTGACCAATGAATAAAGCAAGTTTCGTTTATCTCCCCAGACGTCTCCACCTACAACATGTGGATATCAGCAGGATAGTTGCCTGCAGTGCCGCCTACAGCAGACATGTTCCATTGAACTTCAACTCTTTTGCAAAATGCGATTCAGGCACAGAAATGAAAGAAACTTCAATGATGCTGAGAGTTTCAGCTGTGGCGACGAGCATCGGCCGCACCATTATATTTAGATGAAAGACAGTAAATAGAATTGTTCAGTTCAACAACCCAGATATATTGACACGAATCTCTTTGCGATCCCCTTGAATCCACTTGATTTCATATTTTTCAGGTAGAGTAGTCCCTCCTGGTTTTTAAAACCCTATTTATCTGGTCCCTATTGCTATCTTTCCTTGTTCAATGCGCTCCATTGAGAGACTTCCTGCCGCATGTGACCCTATATGGACCTGCTTTAGGGGTGGTCTCTTAAAAGAGGGACAACGTTAGTCCAATGAGTATGCCACTAAGACCAGGTGTCGACACCACGAATCGGTAATCGACTGTATAAAATTGTTTTTGGTTGGTAAATTACATTTTTGTCAGTACAGACGCGTGCGAATAATCCAAACCAACAACATCTTTGTGGAAGCCATGTCAAGCTCAACAGCTAGAGACAAATTGCATTCACGCATTTTGACCGAAACAAGACTCTTTCATGAAAACCTGCCGTGCATCAACAACATGAAGAGCATGTTAAGTTCAATTCAGAAGACAACCATGAAACTAAAACTCCAATCACTTGCAGTTTAAAATTGCCTGGTGCAGACTTCAAACTTCCCAAACATGTAACTTTCATCAAACGGTCTTCACAGAGTATAAAAATAATTTGAAAAGAAGATTTGCTTCAAAGCAAATCTGTCTCTGCGCCTTCAAAAGTTGTAAATATTAAATGCTACAACTTTTGTCCTTTGGTACTTCACATTCCATTAAGCTTATGACTGCATGGATTTTTCAAAGTCCAACTGACCTTGACCTTTGACCTTTAACCTTTACAGGTCACATGTAAATTTCAAAAATGTACAGTGTTACAATACCCACAATTTAAGTCCAACGTAATTAGAATTGGGTGGAAATTGGCCGAGTTATGGCTGGGTGAAATTTTCAAAAGTCTACATGACATTGACCTTTAACCTTTAGGGGTCACATGTAATTTCCAAAATGTGCAGTGTTGCAATAGCTACAATTTGAGACCAACATGATCAAAATTGGATAAAAATTGACCAAGTTATAGTTAGAACAAAGCCACCATCGAAAGTGGCCTTTGACCTTGAATTGACCTTTGACCTTGAGATGACCTCTACCTGAAGTGAACCTTGACCTTTCAAATGACATTTGACTTAAAATAGACCTTTGACCTTGACATGACCTTGACATTTGAGATGACCTTTGCCTTGTTATGATCGAACTCCTATACACTTGGAACTATATCTACTATAGTATATAAGATATTGAAGATTTAAAACTTTAATTAGCCCTCATTTGCATAATGTTTAAAGCATTGCTTCTCTTTATAAAAAGGCGAGACTTCGTCTATAGAAGTACAATTGGTGCCAAGTTTGGAGTTTCTACGTGCAATACTTTTCAAATGAAATGTCGGACAAATATGCCTGTGAAGGAAGAAAGAAAGAAAGAAAGAATTCCTAGAAAAATAGTATGTCTGTGTTCGCACACAAACATAATAAATACCACAATACCCACTACATATGAAAACGATCACTTTGATTTTATTAAAAGGATGAAAAATGTTCTACGGGTGGAGCAATATATATTTTAGCAAGATGTGCACGCACTGCATTACTTGCAGTAAATTTAATGCTGCCGGTGAACCCCTTTAGAAAATATATAATTGCTTAAAGTGACCGACATACTGTGTACACAATGACTGCACTGAAATTCTATTTTAAATTTGTTCATGGTATACTGCCAAACCGATTCTGATCACATCCTTGTTGTTGTTGTTGTTGTTTTTGTTTGGGGGGGTGTATGTAAAATTACACCCACAAACCACACAACAGATTGTAAAAGCAAAACAAAAACAAAACAAAACAAAAAAAAACAAAAAAAAAAACAAAACAAAACAAAAAACACAAAAAAAATAGAAAAAAAGACAAACAAGAAAACATTTTAATCAGAACGTAAGCTGTATATGTATACAACAGAATCTACAAATTTGACATTGTAAGGTAATTAACTGCTCTGACAAAATTATAACAGATAAAATGTGCATTCGTAGCAAGGTTTCTCACATATTGGTTTTCTTTAGCGATTATCCGATAGAACATGTTCAATTCAAAACGAAAGAGGTTAAATCAATGTTTTTTTCAAAAAAGGTATGAAACATGTTATATGAACACAAAATCTTTTAGAATCTAGAATTCATTGTCTATATATAATTGACGTTGTATCATACATATGTATACAAAGGTAGTTACAATATTGGGGACGAACATGTACTTGTGATATGTACTTTCCTGAACTTTATACTTTAAATAGCGGGGCAAACATTCAACATGCAATTTCACGGACACCTGGGCGATACATTTAGAGACAAAAAATAATTTTTATTAACTCATTCCACCTTGATAAAAGACTGAGTCAATAGCTTTCCTTGGCGTGCTGTGGGTGCATTGCGGGAATATAATTTGGAATGATCTTCCATGCAAGTTTCGTCCAAAATTTTGAAAAATAATCCCTAAATTAGTAACATACAACTGGCAGACGACATGTAGATGTTAGCGGAAAAAAGGCTTCTTAAGGGTGGAATGATTTAATTCACTTTTACGTGAATCGTTTCTGTATGTTGTATCATGGGCCGGTTTCTTCTTTTCTTTTTTTGCGGGTTTTGTTTGTTGGTTGCTATGTCAAAGTGGGCAGAAACCCCAACTATCGTATGCATAAAACATGCTAAATGCTGAAAAATCTGCTGCTCTATCTTTCTCCCACATGTATCACATGTATGCATAAAAATATCAGGTGATAAGGTGATCAGCAAGGAATAATTAATCATGGCAAGGCTTGCTAATCATCCAATTAATGCGATATACAGGTATATGTATAGACTATGTAATGGTGCAATTATATGTTGCACCTGTGCCAAGGCAGTATTGTACATTTCTTCGTGCTGGCTACTCAGTTTAATTTAAAAAGTCGACGTAAAATTAAAGTTATTGGTCGCAACACCACCAGTGCCACTCCGTGGTTACGCTTAAAATTCTACTTTCTGTACAAATAATGGCCTCCTGGAAACACGAGTATCTGCACCTTACGCCATATATCTCAGAATGGGAAAGAATACCCAATTAAATAGAGTAGTCTACCTTTGAAACCATATATATCTTTAGAATAGTTTATGCGGTGCGATGTCTGGAACCATATCGGATCCACAAAATCGTAATCGTGGTGTTTCCCATATGTCTGGGATTACCTTTGCAGATATACCTTGAATACTGATTATTTGGTGCATGTGAAATGTTTCTGTATGGTAAAATTTCCTATCAAAGGACTCCACTTCCTCTAAAGGATAACATTCGTGGCACTCAAAAGCATTTTTTCTACTGACTCAGCGCAACTGACGATGAAGAATGGACTGAAGAAAGGACCTGGATTTTACTCTGTTGTATATATATATATATATATATATATATATATATATATATATATATATATATATATATATATATATTTGTGTGTGTGTGTGTGTGTGTGCGATGAAAACTCTTTGCAGCTGACATATAATGCGCACTTCTAGTTTGTAAATCAAATGGAACGTCGTTTGACAAATACTCAGGAATTTCATGATTCCTAATTTTGAATAGAAGTAACAATTCTAGAGTTTCCCAACCTGTTTCGTTTGAAGTACGTGACTGGGAATTCCCCATGCTCCATTAGTCACCACACAGGCCGGAGACAGCTGAAATGCTCCTGCAAGTACACGTTTTTATTGGGTCCGTGTATACCAATGGCAGACAAGGCTACTGTATTCCGGGAAAAGACAGATGTAAAACTAGAAAAGAAGATTTGCTTCAAAGCAAATCTGTGTGCCTTCAAAAGTTGTAAATATTATATGATACAACTTTTATCCTTTGGTACTTCACACTACATTAAGCTTATGGCTGGATGCAAATTTCAAAGTTTGAATGACCTTGACCGTTGACCTTTACAGGTCACATGTAAATTGCACAGTGTTACAATACCCACAATTTAAGCCCAACATGAACCAAATCGGATGAAAATTGACCAAGTTATGGCAAGATGAAACTTTCAAAGGGCCAAATGACCTTGCCCTTTGCCCTTTTGAGGTTGCATGTTCTTATAAAAATGTGGAGTGTTGCAATACCTACAATTTGAGTCCAACATGATTTGAATTGGATGGAAATTGGCCAAGTCATGACTGCATGAAACTTTCAAAGGTCGAAATGACCTTGACCTTTGACCTTTAGAGGTCACAAAAGTGTCTAGTGTTACAATAGCTACAATTTGAGCCAACATGATCAAAATTGGATAAAAATTGACTAAGTTATGGCTAGAAGAAAGCCACCATCGAAAGTGGCCTTTGACCTTGAAATGACCTTTGACCTTGAGATGACTTCTACCTGAGGTGAACCTTGACCTCAAAAAATGACATCTTGACCTAAATTGACCTTTGACCTTGAAAGGACCTTTGACATTTGAGATGACCTTTACCTTGCTGTGATCGAACTCCTATATACTCGGAACCACATCTAGTATAGTATATAAGATTTAAAACATTAATTAGCTCTCATTTGCATAGTTTTAAAAAGCATGACCTCTCATTATAAAAAGGCGAGACTTCATCTATAGAAGTATAATTGTGCCACGCTTGGAGTTAATGTGTGTGATACTTTTTGAGTGGAATGTCGGACAAATTTTCCTGTAAAGAAAAAAAAAAAGAAAGAAAAAAAGAATTCCTAGAAAAACAATCTGTCTGTGTTGGCACACAGACATAAACATACATATAATCTCAGGGGTACACTGGTTGAGCCAAAAGTGGTTACTGTGCAAAATACCGATATATTAGAGCATTTTTTCGACTAATTTAACATGGAATGACCAGCCTTAATTCCTGCATAGTTATAACCCCAAGTGCCTGTGCACAAATTAGTAACTTTTATGTCTGTGTGCAAACACAGATATTTTGTTTTCATTTTCTCAAAAATTCCTTTTCCCTTTCTTTCTTTCTTTCTTTCTTTCTTTCTTTCTTTCTTTCTTTCTTTCTTTCTTTCTTTCTTTCTTTCTTTCTTTCTTTCTTTCTTTCTTTCTTTCTTTCTTTCTTTCTTTCTTTCTTTCTTTCTTTCTTTCTTTCTTTCTTTCCTTCTTTCTTTCTTTCTTTTTTGTTTCCGCTTAATTTTTGTACTTGGGAAATCAAAATTGGTGTATTGCCATAGCCATATTATTGAAATTGGTCCATCGATTCGAAATAATTAATATTTTTGTAAGTTACACAAATTACAAGCAATATGGAATATGGACCAAGCCAGGGAAATGGGTTGGCACCCCTGACCTTGTGAAGTGAAAATTGGGTCAAGGTCATCCATCTTCAAACCTAACTGAGGCCAGGATAAGGGCTATCGTCCTGTGTAATATATAGGTTCTATAATCAAACGTTTTCCAGTTATCATGCTAAAACAAAAACTTGTTGTAGTACCTCTGTGACCTTGGAAATAAGGTCAAGATTAAGTATCTCAGTACGGGATAATGGGCCATATCTATTTATTTTATTTAAAGTATTTAATTTTTAATGTACACATTTATATTCTTATACAAGGGACCCCAATGGAAATAAGCAAGGATTTTTATCCAGCTTTCTTGGGCTATCCTGGTGCTGGCTAATTTTATAGTTTATTTAAGAGTAATCAATTTTTATCGTGCATTTTATGTACCCTGTGCTGCAATGTTCTTTATGTGACAACATTATATGTATATTCTATTTATTTTAACGTGACATTGTCTTGTGTACTGTGGATAACTACCTCTTGTGTTCTTTTTAGTTATGTTACACTGCGATATTACTTATGATTTTATTTCGATGTATTATGATTTTATGTAACCTGGCTTGCACTAAATCAAATCAAATCAAATCAAATCATATCTTTAAACTTCACCTATCCCTTATAAAGGAGTATATACTTGGGCAGTATTAAAGTCCGATCCCCCCAAATTCTTGAGTTATGGTGTTAACCGCAGTCTAACAACCTGTGTGGTGACCTTGAGAATTGGGTCAAGGTTGTCTATGTTCTAACTTTATCAAGCCCTTATAGAGTACTATTATCATGTGCAATTTGATATTATAGATTAAATTCTGAGTTAGGATGCAGAATCCAAATTCACAAAAGTGGCATTGTGACCTCGGAAATTAAGACAAGGTCACTCTGCTTTGAAGCTGACATAACTCTACTAGAAGACTATAAACATCTTCAAAATAAAACCTCTGTCTCAAAACATTCTGCAGTTATTAAGCAGAAAACGAATTCAGTAATGTAGCTCTATGGCCTTGGGAATTGACTCGAAGTCACCCATATCAGAACTTGACCTAGCTCTTAAAGAAGGCTATATCCCTATGCAATTTGAAACCCTTTGGTCAAAAACATCTTTAGTCATCATGCGAAAACCCAGTTCACTAGTATGAACTCTAGGTGGTGGCCTTGGGAATTTGGTCAAGGTCATCCATCTTCTAAGCTGACAAAGTCCTAATTAAGGACTTTTACCATGTGCAATATTGTAGTCATAACTTAAATTCTGAGTTACAATGCAGCAACCAAGTTCACTTAAGTGGCCTCATGACCTTTGAATTTAGGTCATGGTCACCCATATTCGAGCTTGACTCAGCCCTGGATAAGGACTATAATCCTGTGCAATATACAGGTCCTATGATAAAAAGACTTTTATAGTTATCGCGCAGAAGCCAAAACTTACAATAGTAACTCCTGTGACCTTAGAAATAGGGTCAATGTCAGTCCCTGTTCATACTTCACCTATCCCTTATATAGGAGTATATATCTGGGCACTATCAAAGTCCTATCTAAAAAATTTCTTGAGTTATGTTTGTGGAAAACACAGTCACTCCACCGGCCGACCGACATGAGGCATATACCTCGCCTTCTTCGAAGAACGGTCATAAAAATGCCCTATACACCAGTACGGAAAACCCCTTCATTCTCTCATATAGGCAAATATTTTTCTTTTTTCAGAAGTATAACAGACGGACGTCCAGTTTCAATTCTAAGGCTTGTGCTGTAGGGCACATCCAATGAATGGAAAATGAAACTTGTAAAATTTGACTTGATGTTAATTAGGCATAACTCTAAACTTAAAATGTTGAATATCTTTAGATGTATTCTGGAAAGTCAATAGCAATTTCATTGTATTTGTGTATTAGCGTATCCAATGAAGTGAAAACGAATTTTCCAAATTTTTACTAAATAACGCTTATTTGACACCCTTGTAAGATTCTAGTGCTTATCGTTTAGACATTAATGTATATGAATAGGCACTCAGGCACTCAGGCACTCAAATTTCAATTCAAAGCATTGTGTGCAAAGTACATTTGATTATGATTGAACCCTTTCAAAATATTTCAAATTTTACCAGTTTTCAAGGCGCATAGAGAGGATTTTCTGTCAAGCAAATATCTTTTTATCTAGTTATTTCATGTGGTCTAAATTATCGATGGTTGTTGTGAACGAGTAACGTCACTTAGTGCAATTGAATAATATTGTACTTTGCGATGTGTTAATTTTGTGTGTGTTTTACATATCATTGTCTCTCTGTGTCTGGAGAGCCAGTCTATTAGCGTCTTGTAGTATTTGGTTATCCAGAATAAATAAGTGTGTTTAAACCAAATCCCAAACACAGTTCTCTCAAGTTCTCACAATATTTGACTGACCCCATTCCAAACAAATCTTCAAATTCAAAGCGTCGACCAGGACTTGTTGGCACAAATTTTCATCGAAACATATCTATATCTACATCTGTATGCATATATATATATATATATATATATATATATATATATATATATATATGTATATATATATATATATATGTATATATATATATAAATATATATATCTATATACATAGAGAGAGATGGAAGAGGGAGAGACAAAGAATACCACTATTAAGACCTCTCCGTAATAAGACTAGTCTCCTAATATATATATATATATGTATGTATATATATATATATATATATATATATATATATATATATATATATATATATATATATATATATATATATATATATATATATATATATATATACTGAACCCCAATGAAAAGTATCCACATGCCAATTTTGAAGTATTTTATTGTTTATACTTGAAACATTTCATACCTAGACGTGCTTAGAACTTAACAAAGCATTCACTTTTCTGGCGTAAAAATAATGTCACGCTCTACCGACATTAACGTCACTTACAGGCAAAAAATGTCATTAACTGCCCTAATTGAAAGTCACACAAATTTTTCTGTTCAATATGGGATGTGGCCACCTCGAGCATCAACACATGCTATACATCTGCGGCGCATACTGCTGACCAGGGTTTGAATTCTGTGTTGGGGAACATTATTCCATTCTTCCTGCAGAGCTTGGATCAGCTGGTTTCGGGTAGTAGGCCTAGGTGTCCTCCGTTGAATACCTTGGCCTAACTGATCCCACAAATGTTCAATAGGGCTCAGATCGGGTGAGGACGCTGGCCATTCCATGACATTGATGTTGTTCTCATTGAGAAAGTTCATTGTTAATCTTGCAGAGTGGTCACGTGCATTGTCCTGCTGAAAGATCGCCAGATCTTGATGCTGCTCCATAAATGGGACCATGTGCGGCTCCAGCACCTCATCAATGTACCGCCTAGCATTGAGGATCCCTTGAATGACCACTAGGGGTGTCCGGTAGCGGTTGCTGATGCCTGCCCACACCATGACAGAGGGTCCACCCCATCGATCTGCCTGACGGACACAGGCATCTGCATATCTCTCCCCAGTCCGGCGCCACACACGTTCTCTGCCATCTGCTCTGCTGACACAAAAACGGGACTCGTCAGTAAAAAGGACGGTATTCCACTGCTGGCGAGTCCACCTGGAGTGTGCTCTACACCACTCCAGTCGTCTTTCTCTTCTGGGTTGGGCCAGCAGGTTACCCCTGTAAGGTCTTCTGGCTGTTAGGCCACTGCTCCTCAGTCGCCTCTCCACAGTAGAACTACTGACAGGACGGTGATTCACCCCTTGAGTCTCACGGGCTGTTTGGGCTGCTGTACGGATCTCGCAGGTGCATCAGCCGGATGTGACGGTCTTGGCCAGGTGTTGTCACTCTTTCTCGGCCAGGCCTAGGCCGATCATCTACGGATCCAGTTTCTTGTTGCCGTTCAATTAGTCGTTGGATGGTGCGCCGAGTACACCCCATTCTTTGTGCGATTTGAGTGATTGGGACTCCACCCTCTGCAAGCCCCAAAGCATGGTGTCTTTGACCTTGGCTCAGACGCGGCATGATCGCCTCAACACACCTGAGACCACTGGCTTTTTTCTTGGCTGAACATCCCTTTTTAAAGCCACTGAAAACATCAGGTCATTTTAGCCATCCAATAGGAGTGGTGGTCAGAAGCCATATTCGGTGCACAAAAGTCACATGCATTATGTAACAACCCAGCAAAAGTTAAAAAGTTGTCCTGAATGACCCTGATGTAGGCTCCAAACCATGCATATATGCACACACAGTACTTAGTAACTTACAAAATTAATGTGTTAATTTTTTTATGTGGATACTTTTCATTGGGGTTCAGTATATATATATTTTTTTTTTTTTTTTTTTTTTTTATAAACATGTTCACATACAAACATGCAGGCAAGTTCTGGTCTCAGGAGCAGACAGCAATGCTATGCTGACCTTGGCTCAATCCTCATAAAATGATTATGTGACATAAATACATATCCGACAATGAAAAAGGTATTTACCTATACATACTGTTGCACACATTTACAGCGAGCAGCAAATTATGTTGTCCATTGTAAGTAAAGAAAGTTATACCGCATTCAGCGTAACTTTCAATATGTACTCTAGGATGGTCCGAGTCAAATATTAAGTCTGTGTGCAAGCACTGGATTTTTGTTTTCCCTCAAATACTTTATTCTTTATCTATCTATCTATCTATCTATCTATCTATCTATCTATCTATCTATCTATCTATCTATCTATCTATCTATCTATCTATCTATCTATCTGTCTGTCTGTCTGTCTGTCTGTCTGTCTGTCTGTCTGTCTGTCTGTCTGTCTGTCTGTCTGTCTGTCTGTCTGTCTGTCTATCTATCTATCTATCTATTTATCTATCTATCTATCTATCTATTTATTCATTCATCCATTCATTTATTTAATTCATTTCCTTGTGAATTCTGTCCTTGGTTTTTCTCGGACACTATTGTTCTGAAAAGTACAAAACTTGGCATGTTGATTGACCTGGTAGTGAAAGGAATCCTTTGGTTTGGAATATCCACAATGTTGAAAATCATACATGTTAAAGTGATTTTAAATGTTTAATATCTTCAAAATAGTAAAGGTAGATGTACCAGTCCAACTTTTAGCGCATCCAATGGACCACAAACAAAAATAGTAAAATTTTAATTTATGCTAATTAGCGCACTTGAAAAGTTGAAATGTGTAAATATCTTCAGGACTATTATAGTTAGAGGTGCCATTCCGACTTCAATGTATAGGTTTGTGCTGTAGATGCATCCGGTGAACCAAAAACAAAAGCACATAGAATAATTTGCTGATTTGCAAATCAGAATTCTCTACAGATTTTTCTTGTTTTTATATATATGATGAGTTTGCCCATATTTTGACCCTGGCTATGATGCAATAGGGCAACAAGCCTCCTCGCATATGGGCTCGCATGCAAAGGGTCACCTGGTGTAACGCGGCCTTTAGAATTGTCAGAAGCCACAAAGCGAAGACTGTTTCAGCATGTCTTGCAAGGAAAGGCGTGCACTTTCTGGAAAAGATAATCTGTGAGGCTGAAGTCCTATGTCACATAGTTACCCGCAGCGAAACCGAGGCTGACAATGTATCTTAGGACCGAAGTCGAACAGATTATCGTCCATAGTGCATGCTTCAGATTGTTTTACATATGATATAATGTCCTTCAGAAAATTAAAATTCGGCAAAAAGTTCAGTAAATAGCGAAAATGACCAAAAAAAAAAAAAAAAAAAAAATAAGAAAAAAACCCTGAACAAACAAACAAAAACAATACAAGAAAACAAATAAATAAATAAATAAAAATTTAAAAATTTAAAACAAAAACAAAAACAAAACAAAACACAACTATAGTAATACACCTTTCTACCCTGCAGTGGGATGGCCCACCTTCCCATTGTATTTATAAACAAGTGCAGTGGGGTTTGCATTTCTTGAATGCTGGATTATTTCCGTCACAATCTCCTTTGAATTTGCCGTCCGTGCCTCATTGCAATAGACGACCAAACAAAAAACAAAGGGGTCTGGGTACTTTGCCCTATAAAGGTCAATTGTGTCAAGTTGACCAGCAGTTCCAATGACATTCTGTTTCAAAGTCTTGGTCAAAGGTTAACCATGCACATGGTGGTTGGGCTTCAAGCAGAAACCATGGAGGAAGGGTCCTTCCTCCATGCAGAAACACAGTCAGGATATGGAATTTTCATATTTATTTGGCGAAGAAACCGACGTCGTCTTTTAAAACAGGCATTGGAGTTAACAGAGAGCGAGTTCCAGACATTCTGTTTGGACACACATTTTTGGATGACATAAAATGTTCCCAACTTAGTACAAGGAGCGTGGGACAGTTGACAAACAGCCATAGATGTTACAGACAAAACTGCCAAGCCTTCTCTTATCATGGGCCACAATTCTAGAAAGGAAGGTAAGAATATGTAAATGTTTCATACACATACATATGTATATGTGTACTACATTGTATATCCATACAAGCTGCAATGTCACAATAGACACCTTTGCCCCAGTCCCCCCGCCACCCGCCCCCCCCCCCCAAAAAAAACCTAGAAAGAATGATTTGCTGCATCGCAAATCAGTGTGTGTGTCTTCAAAGCATATTGGTTAATAATGGCGATGTACAACTAGAAAAAAGATTTACTTCGTAGCAAATCTGTCTGGGTGCCTGCAAAGTTTGAATTTTAGAAATGCTTTGAAAAATGTTTATCGCTGTGATTTTGAAGCAGAATAACACACCTATCTGTAGTATGTTGGAAGTGTTCAAGGTTTATGTCTATGCTTAATGACACAAAATAAAGCAAAAGCATTTTTGGGGGAGGGGGGGAACACTACCTGTTGGTGCAGAAAGGCAGAAGAGCATTGGTCTAAATTTATGAAAAGTATTTATTACTAGAAAGCTAGTGACTACCCATTATTTGGTGCATATCATAAATAAGAACTGCTTTTTTAAATATTGTATATCACAGAAAAGAATTTAAGATATGAACCAATCACATTAATTCATTTTAATGTCACATACCACTGTAGGTATGTCACAAATCATTGCAACATTACTTCCACATATCACGTATCACAAATTGCCGCTTCCCAATAAGGGCTGCAATTCATGTATAAGCTTTACACTTGGAAATTCCATTACACACATTAGATACAAGATGTAAAAATACAAAACATTAAAGCTCTGTCTAGTGTAAGTAATGCAATAAAATTACACATATATCTTATGCATAAACAAAAGTAAAAACTAGAAAAGATGATTTGCTGCATGGCAAATCAGTGTGTGCGTCTTCAAAGGCATATTGGTAGGGCAATATACAACTAGTCCATAACACAGGAGTAGGAACGGCATCTCTATCTATTATAGCTTTGAAGTTATTCAAGATTTAAAATTTCTAATGATGTGACTTAGCATAATTTAAAATGCTACACTTCTTGTTTTAGATTCATTACATGCGCTGTGGTCAACAACCCCCTGGTAGAAGTTGGAATGACATCTCTTATCTATTATATTGTTTGTAGTGTTGAAGATATTCAAGATTGAAAATTTCGGACACTTCTAATTAGCATAATGTATATTGCAACAACTTTTGTTTTAGATTTATTTCATGCGCGATGGTCAATAATCCCAAGTACAAGTTGGAATGACATCTCTCCATAATAGTTTCAAAGATATTCAAGATTTAAAGTTTCGAATGCTGCAAATTAGCATAATTTAACCTGCTACAAACTTTTGTTTTAAATTCATTAGATGCACAATGGTCAATAATCCCCTGGTAGAAGTTGGAATGACATCTCTATTAAACTTTTGTAGATACTGGTAATGTGGTAATGTTACAGCCACAAGGCAGCACATGCGTTCTCTGCATGTTCAGTTCTGGTGCTTTTTATTTGAGGCATTTCACTGAAGTTTAAATTCGTCATTTTGGAAAAATAATCCATGAAACCTAAGTTAAAATTCTTTTCTCACAGCGGTTTTCATGTTATGGATATGTTTCATGAGTGAAACAAGCGAAAAAACATGTAGCACAACAGCAAAATAAAGTACTGAACATGTCAAAATTTGTGCTGAAGGTCAGGGTTAAAGGACCAATGCAGAAAGTAATGCAATATTTGCTAGAACCTTATAGGAAGGACAAACAATAATGACATTTGCTAAAATGTTCAAAACATGTTCACCAGGCTAATACTGTAAAGATCTTCATATCATGTGCATATAAACATGTGTGTGTGTGTGTGTGTGTGTTGTGTGAGAGAGAGAGAGAGAGAGAGAAAGAGAGAGAGAGAGGAGAGAGAGAGAGAGAGAGGAGAGAGAGAGAGAGAGAGAGAGAGAGAGAGAGAGAGAGAGAGAGAGAGAGAGAGAGAGAGAGAGCAATCATAACCGATTTCAAATTTTTTGTAGCAGAATAGTTCATCACTTGAAGGTCCCTGTTCAAGGTGATGCTTAGGAGACCCAGGGCTGGCTGGACAGGGACCCTGAGGCACCAGCCACATACAACAATGGCATGATAGTTGTCCACAAGCAGGAGAATGATTCTGGGATCAACTTGCCCCCCCCCCCCCTACACACACAACACACACACACACACACAACACACACACACACACAAACACACACACACACAAACACACACACACACACACACACACACAGAGGCAAAAATTCTGGCCGTAAGGTGGAACAGGTCCGTAGCATTGGTGTGTAAACATATAAAACTGTCCATAAGTATAGCAATGTCTGCACACACACACACGTGCAAACATGGATATCCAGTGCTGAGTGCTGTCCAGTGCCCCATGCAGCTCAGTCCATCACTGTGACTCACTGTGAGGCAGGCTTGCATATTCAGTGGACCCTGTCTAAAACCTGATCTTCAGCCAATCAGCAATGAGCAAAACTATTATGTAGCCACACTGAACCCAAACACGCATTTACCTTAACAGGGTTTGCATGGTGATTATCAGCTTTTTACATAAAAAGTATTGAGTGATGATTGTTCCATTAAATACTTCAACAGCTGAATTTGACTTGATATCATATATAATTCATGATTACAGTCCGAATTATTTTGTGTCAATGTACCAAACCATTTTGTATTCAGCACAATGTGTTCCCCTTTTCCCCCTTCCACAAGAATATATTCAGACAATTAACATGGTAAAAAATGCCTCAAACTTGCCACATTTAGTTGCACTTCTAGAACTTTTGTTCACTGTCCATTGACAGATGTCTCAAATCTACATGTGTAAGTTAGGACTTTGTGTCTGTCGACAATTGTTTGGAAGATATGGAGCTTTTAAAATTTTAATTGCCCCCTAATTTGCATAATTTAAACATCATGACTATTGCAAACCAGGAGCTTAATTTCACTGGTAGGTGAGTCACCATGGAAAGTTTGCTGACTGTTGGAATAATGGTGTCCCATAAAAAAACCCGGACAACTTTGGTCGTCAAGAAGAAAGAAAGAAGGAAAGAAAAAAGAATTCTTGGAAAAACAAAACGTCTGGGTTTGCACCCAGACTTAAACTAGTCCATAACATAGGAGTAGAAGTTAGAATGGCCTCTCTATCTATTGCAGCATTGAAGCTATTAAATATTTAAAATTTCTAATGGTGCTACTTAGTATAAAGTTAATAATAACTACAACTTTTGTTTTTAATTCATCAGGTGTGCAATGGTCAACAACCCCCTGGTAGGAGTTAGAATGACATCTCTATCTGTTATAGTGTTGAAGATATTCAAGATTGAAAATTTCAAATGCCACTAATTTGCATAATTTAAACATCTTCATTCCTCTGCATAAAATGGTCCAACTGCTTGTATGGAGGTACAATCATGCCACGTTTGAAGTTTCTATGTATGATAGTGTCAGAGAAAAGTGTCGGACAAATTCACTGGTAAAGAAGAAAGAAGAAAGAAAGAAAGAAAGAAAGAAAGAAAGAAAGAAAGAAAGAAAGAAAGAAAGAAAGAAAGAAAGAAAGAAAGAAAGAAAGAAAGAAAGAAAGAAAGAAAGAAAGAAAGAAAGAAAGAAAGAAAGAAAGAAAGAAAGAAAGAAAGAAAGAAAGAAAGAAAGAAAGAAAGAAAGAAAGAAAGAAAGAAAGAAAGAAAGAAAGAAAGAAAGAAAGAAAGAAAGAAAGAAAGAAAGGAAGGAAGAACTAGGAAAGATGATTTGCTGCATAGCAAATCAGTGTGTGTGTCTTCAAAACATATTGATATGGCAATGTACAACTATTCCATAACACAGGAGTAGAAGTTGGAATAGCATCTCTATTAAAGCTTTGAGGTTTATTCAAGATTTAAAATTTCTAATGGTGCCATTTAGCATAATTTAAATTGCTAGAACTTTTATTTTTAATTCATATGGAGCGCAATGGTCAACCTCCCAATAGTAGAAGTTCAAATGACATCTCTATCTTTTATACTGTTGAAGATATTCAAGATTGAGTTTTTTTTAAATACTGCTAATTAGCATTATTTAAATTGCTACAACTTTTGTTTTAAATTCATTACATGCACAATGGTCAATGACCCCCTAGTAGAAGTTGGAATGACATCTCTATCTATTATACTTTTGAAAATATTCAAGATTTAAAATTTCAAATGCCCCTAATCTAAGATCCATAATCATGCCAAGTTTGGAAGTTTCTGAGTGTAATAGTGTTCAAGAAAGAGACAGAGAGAAAGAGAGAGATAGGGAGATAAGGAAGGAAAGAGAGAAAAAAAGAAAGATGATTTGCTGTATGGCAAATCAGTGTGTGTGTCTTCAAAGCATATTGGTATGGCAATGTACAACTAGTCCATAACACAGGAGTAGAGGTTGGAAGGCATCTATCTGTATCTATTATAGCTTTGAATTTATTCAAGATTTAAAATTTCTAATGGCGCCATGTAGCATAATTTAAATTGATACAACTTTTGTTTTTAATTTATCAGGTGCGCAATGGTCAACAACCCCCTAGTAGAAGTTAGAATGACATCTATATCTATTATACTCATGAAGATATTCAAGATTTAGAATTTCAAATACCCCTAATTTGCATAATTTTTAACATCTTCACTCCTCTGTATAAAATGGTCGAACTCCTAGTATGGAGGTACAATCATGTTAAATTTGGAGTTTCTATATATAATAGTGTCCGAGAAAAGTGTCGGACAAATTTGCTGGTAAAGAAGAAACAAAGAAAGAAAGAAAGAAAGAAAGCAAATTTCAGAGTGTGAATTACCTTGACCTTTGACCTTTGACCTTTACAGGTCACATGTAAATTGTATAGTGTTACAATACCCACAATTTAAACTTAGCATAAACCAAATCGGATGAAAATTGACCAAGTTACGGCAAGATGAAACTTTCAAAGGGCCAAATGACCTTGACCTTTGCCCTTTTGAGGTTACATCTTCTTATAAAAATTTGCAATGTTGAAATTCCTACAATTTGAGTCCAACATGATTAGCATTAGATGGAAATTAGCAAGTTATGACTGGATGAAACTTTCAACGGTCCAAATGACCTTGACCTTTGACCTTTAGAGGTCATATGTAAATTTTAAAAAAAAGTGCAGGGTAACAATAATTAGATTTTGAGCCCAACATGATCAAAATTGGATAAAAATTGACCAAGTCATGGCCAGAAGAAAGCCACCATCGAAAGTGGCCTTTGAACTTTAAATGACCTTTGACCTTGAGATGACCTCTACCTGAAGTGAACCTTCACCTCAAAAATGACATTTGGCTTAAAACTGACCTTTGACCATGACATGACCTTGACATTTGAGATGACCTTTGCCTTGCTATGATCGCACTCCCATACACTCGGAACCACATCTACTATAGTATATAAGATATTGAAGATTTAAAACTTTAATTAGCCCTCATTTGCATAATTTTGAAAGGCATGACCTCTCATTATAAAAAGGTCAGATTTTGTCTATAGAAGTACAATTGTGCCAAGTTTGGAGTTAATACTTTTCAAATGAAATGTCGGACAAATTTGCCTGTAAAGAAAGAAAGAAAGAAAGAATTCCTAGAAAAACAGTATGTCTGTGTTGGCACACAGACATAATGTGTTGGCACACAGACATATAAATTCGCCCTAAACCTCACTGTCAACAACTTGACTTTATAACTGTTTGAAAAATTTAATGGTCATGTCTAATTTTTACCATTATGTTTGCTCTCGGATTGCATTTGACAAGTGGACGTGGGAAGGAAAATTGGATACTATGAATTCATGTCCATTCCTAAATTTTATTCAGCGTACTAGTTAAAAACATTTCTTATGGAGTCAGGCTTGCACTTGTATAGCTAAAAAAGTCTTGAACCTTATTTTCATTTCAGCGAAACAGTGAAGACCCTCCCCCTGCCTCTTTGCTTTTTTTTTTTTTTTTTTTTTTCGCTTTTTAAAATTTTCTGATAAGTTTCCGTGTGAAATGAGCATGAATACCATGTTCATGTACAAACTTATTTCATAGTTTTATCCAAATTTCATCAACACTTTTTTTTCTTACAAAAATCGAGGTTAGCCAGAGAAATGGGGGTATTAAAAGCCCTCTTTTACATGTACCAATGTGTTTGTTCTCGGTTTGCATATGTCAAGTGGACCTGGAAAGAAAAAATACTATGCATTCAGGTCCATTCCTAAATTCTATTTAGCGTACTAGTTGAATGCATTTATTGTCTCGCCAGCACAAGCTGTTTGTGAGACTAAGCAGTCACTTTCCTGACGTCCGTCCGTCTGTCCGTCCGTCAACAAAAAACTTCGGAGTGGCTTGAATTACGCTGGCGAGACATTCATAGTCCCGCATGACGCTGGTTTATGGAGACAGGGTTGAACTTGTACAGCAAAAACAGTCTTGAACCTTGTTTTCATTTCAGCGAAGACCCCTCCCCCACCCCACCCCCGCGCCTTTCTCTTGGGGGTATTGATATCTCTTTTGCATATATGTATATGTGTGTGTATATATATATATATATATATATATATATATATATATATATATATATATATATATACATATATACATATATATATATATACATATATATATTTTTTGGGGGGGTGTTTTTTTTGTTTGAGTTTTGTTTTGTTTTGTTTTGTTTTTTTGTTTTTTTTTTTTTGGTTTGTCTGTTTTTTTGGTTTAAGAAAATATATACTTTTGGGGGTATTAGATGGCAGCCATAGACAGAAATTAAATATTTTAACATGAGAGTCATAAGGGAGACCACGCCCTTGTGTCAGTGCGGTTCTCAGCTCATGGCACTACCCACTTGCCAAACGACGGGGATTTGTGGGATGTGCATGTACGTTCGGTCAGCAGAATAATGTCTGCGTATAGTAAAGCACTTGCGAGCGTGCGTGGTCAATTTATACATTTCCCCCACCCTGGAAGGATGAACAGAATACAAGAACTTTTTTCATGCAAGGGTAGGGGGCAAGGTATATTTTTTATTGCACGCATGTACCTATAAAGTCACCTTGGGCAAACCAAGATGAATTGAACAGTTATCGAAAGGACTTTTTAGCTCTGCTGGGCCGTCATCACAGGTCGCAGAACCCGTGACATCGCTCATGTGTATCCGTTCGTCCATAAACTTTCGCTTGTGAGCGCGATACAGGCCACAGTTTTCAAGATAGCCCCATGTAACTTTCAGGACTTATCAAGTGTATGAAAATCTAAGTCAAGTTCGATATTTGGGCGCTACCTGCAGTATTATGTAATATATAGGGGGTCAAAATATGAAAGTATTGTGAGCACTCTAGCATCCTTTATGTTTGATAGATCTACATGAAATTTGGTGAGGTTATGGAGACGTCAAAATCTTGGTTGTGTATGATACAACTGGCGCCACCTGTCATGTGACGGAAATTATGAACCAAAATGTGCTTAAAGATATAAAATTCCACTCTGAAAAAGTAATTGAATTAGACTTGCCAATTATAGGATATATTGACTGTATCCAATGCTACTATATTATTTAATATCAGCGACCTTGACCAATTTTTATCAGGTCACCAGGCCTGTAAAGTTGAAAGAGGTGAATTTGTAATGGCAGGGTGTAGCTTGGACATCAATGGCAAAGAGAAGTCAGCATCCAGATCAAAATTGCACTTGAGTACATTGTAGATAGAACTGTACTTGGTGACCTACCTTTACTAACGATTATGGACTTTAGTGCTGGTCCAAGTTTATTGTTTTTTCTTCAATAACTGGAAAAATTATTACCCAATTTGAACAAAACACACGATATATGGAAAGTTGGATGCGGGCGCACATTTTGAAAAAGCAGTTTTAAATTCGCATTGAAGGTCAAGGTCAAATGGCTATTTTGGAATATAAGGGTCATCTTGTGAATGCTCTCAACGCCACGCTTTTTTAGTTGGGCCCATTTAATTTTCAAGACTTATAAAGTGTATGAAAATCTAGGTGGACGTCAATGTTGGTGGTACCACCTTTAGTACTATGTAATATACGGGTCAAAATGTGAAAATCTTGTAACCAGTCCATCATCCTTATTTTTCAAATCCTCATGAAATTAAATAGGATTGTAACAGAGCTCAAAACCTCGGTCACTTATAATACTATTGGCGACTATAATTTAACGGGAATTATGAGGCAAAATGTCTTAAAAGATACAAAGTTCCATATCTCGAAAAATAATTGAATTAAACATGTCGAAGTTATGGGATCTATAGATTATGTCCAATGCTAATATGTTATGTAAGATAAGTGACATTTACCCATTAGGTCACCAGACCTGTTAAGTTGGAAGAGGTGATTTTGTTAATGGCAGGGTGTAGCTTGGACATCAATGACGAGAAAGAGAATTGAGCCTCCAGATCCAAATTGCACTTGAGTACATTGTATATAAAAGTATGATTGGTGACCTACTTTTGGGTCACCTTGACCCAATAATTGTGTGACTTTGACCTTCTTTCAAGGTCACTAAGCGCTTAAGAGAGGAGATTTAATTCAATATCTTGAAGAATAAGCGGCTGGTGCCAAATGTACCACAAATGTATAGCATGTGGAAATTTGATATTGCATAACATGGATGGCCTTGAGTAGTTTTTGAAGGTCGTGGAGCATTTCAAGAAATGAATTTCGGTGATGGTGGTCAGCAGACCATCAAGCCCATGGGCCTGTTGTTTTCGATAAATTCTGTGACCATCGGTGACGCATATTTCATATTAAATGCAAATTCTTGTAGTGCGCTGGCCAGGAATCGCACTACATACGGGTCAAAATGTGAAAATCTTGTGACCAGTCCATCATCCTTATTTTTTATGAATCTTCATGAAATTAAGTAGGATTGTATCAGAGGTCAAAACCTCGTTTACTTATAATACTATTGGCGCCAACTATAATTTTACGGAAATTATGAGGCGAAATGTTTTAAAAGATACAAAGTTGCATATCTCGAAAAAAATAATTGAATTAAACATGTCGAAGTTAAATTCTGTGACCATCGGGGATGCAGATTTCATATTAAATACAAATTCTTGTAGTGCGCTTGCCAGGAAGCTTGCATGATAGCCTCATCTTTGATTTCAGTGAAACATATACAAAATTTGAAAGTGGCGAGGTGAATGGGATTTTGTTGGGTGACAATGGTTATCTTATATGCCAGTTCTTAGTTGATGACTCCCATTTCTTAACCCTGCTACACGAGCAGACAAGATATAATTTTGCTCACTGCAAACAAAGGTAATGATTAAGCTTTTATTTTGGGCACAGAGAAGAAAGTTTTTATGCCTAACTTGAACGCTTAATTTGAAACTGGACACAAATGTTGCAGTCACTGTAGCTTGCGCGGTTCTTCAAACCATTTTAGGACTCCAAGGGCTTCCCAAACTGGATGTATATCTATGATTGCAGCAGGTACCTGTACAGTAAAACCTGTTTTGAGAGACCGTCCCAAGAGTAGGCCAAATAGTGGTCACATAAGGCCGGCTGTCCCTCAATGGAGGTCCAAAACATGGGAAAGATAGCAAAAGGGACTTTGGAAATATGGTTTTAAAAGGCACGTGGCCTTTCCTCACAGTACTCTCTCAAAACAAGTTTTACAGTGTGCGTACAGCCACGTGCAAACCCAAATCAAAGTGGACGGGCAGAGAGAGGCAGACTTGTTGCACTTTTTGAGTAAAAGTATATATCTGAAAACATTTATTTTTTGTATCCAACTTGCAACATCATGAGATGACAGGGTAAAACTGACAAACAGTTCCGCTGTTTAATAATTTGCGGATGCATTTAAATGCTTATAGCTTATTGGGGGGGGGGGGGGGGGGCAGGAAAGATGTAAACCTATTGAGTCGGTTGGTATCTGTGCTGGACATGATTTGCAACCCATATAGATGGCGCCCACGCTGACTAGGAAGTCTTGCTTTTGGATGTTGGAAAGCCAAGTTCTCTCCATCGCCAAATGTTAACAAAAATGTATGAAACTGGCCAATAGCAATTAAACAATACAAAAACTATCCCTGACGGACAATTTAATAAAATTGAAACAAGGTCTTAATATAGACAAGAACAAGGGTCAAAGGATGGCGGGTTAAACAACATCACAAAGTATGGCTTCAACAAATTATTGTGTAATGAATACTTATCAAAACCCTGTGCAAACCAACGATATGTTTGTTAACCTGGCGTCAACGTTCGAGTTAATCTGTGGTTTCACGACCACCGGCCAACCCTATCTGACAGGGATTTAACAAGTAATGTTTACCAAGACGCGTGCATCTAGCGACTCTTTTGTTCAATAAGTGTTATAGGCTGCTGGCAAAACAATGCAGTATTTGTTCGACATTGGTCCACGCGTCAACTCCCAGCAACAGCATATGTCATGCGCTTGTGAAGTAAAAAGAAACATTTGATACTCAATAGGAATGAAAATTTTGTCGCGGAGAAATAAATTACTGAACTTGAATGTGCAACATACAAAAAATACTAAGTCTGCAATATTATAATGTGCTCGTATTGTGTGCGTATGTGGGAGCACATGCAGATATCGGATAAATTACAAGAAGACATGGCTCAAACGATTGATGGTGCTATTAAAAAGTGTCAAGCCAATAAGTGTATCAACAGTTTCGTTCTTCAGTTTTGTTTTGGACTGGGCCAATCAAAAATCAGTTTATATTCAGACACGTGACCCGTTATAGGATCTCTGGTATATAAAAAACTCGCGCCATTTCAAGCACTCATACAAAGCGAAATGCACCAAAGACGTTGCACATATTTGTGTGTCGATGCAATTGAACAAAATACTCCAGGAAAATTGTTATCCAAATTGTGTATACCAGGGACTGGTAAGTGCATTGGCTTACTTATTGGTAGTTTAGTTGTGATTTAGGCTGTTTAATATCTTTGTGGAGAATGAGAAAAGACAGGAAAAACGCAGGAATCCAGTTTCCATGCACACAACTAAAGTAGAAAGCAGTTTTTTCCCTCTTGATTCTTCGATCCGATGTCCAGTTTAATTATATTATCCAGGAAACAAAGAATACAGCTTGGAGGTGTGGATGGGTGGGATAACCATGCGACAAAGAAAGTGTGGAAAGAGCCATCAACGCTTCACAATTCACGTGCGAACAGTCGTTTATTTGTTCTTGTCGACTGGTTTCAAAGGCGCGTCCGTGGCTCTGTGCAATTGGCCAAGGAGTGTATAAGAAAAAAGAGATAAATTTCTGCTTGTGCTGGACCTATCCGTTTTACGCATTGTAACGTTTGTAAAGAACTAATTTTGTCTTTGGTACACCCGATGTACATGTTGTGCACGTACACAAGGACGATTTTCTCGTACAACTGTATTGCGCAATGCCCTCAATAGCAATGTTTATAAACATTGTCTCGGAAGCCGACATGTTGATTAACAGGAAGTGGCAAAATGAGGGCGGACTATAAGGGTCTTCATCATCTTCATCAGATGTTTGACAATTTGAGGAAGAGGTACGGCTAAGGTTGGTTTCTTTAGTGTCAGGGGTCGGGGAGGACAGGAAAAGGTGGTAGCCGTCGCCAAAACTAACCCAGGACATGGCATGTGCCAGAGCATAAGAGGCGGGAACAGGGAAAAGTGGTGTACATGACCGGGGCAGAGGCCCACTGCAGCTGTGAGAGAGTGGACAGCGGACCTCACACCCAGGTTATGGCCCCGGGAAACCCGACAGTTCGAAGCTTCTTAATCAGGCCACCTGTCAGGTATGGCCTATGGGACAGCGGCAGATTAGGGGAGAGCCACAGAATTATTAAACAGAATTAGTTTTGGAGGGAAGAAAGTATGTGGGTGTGGAAGTTTTGGCGGGCAGAAAGTGCGAGGGTGTTGAATATAATCACGAAGAGATCATTTCTTCGCCAGCGGACCTCTGATTGGCTGCACGTTTGCCCACCAAGATAACCTTGCTTGTAGCATGCCATGAGCATTGTGGAGTCCGTTCCGTTGATCGCAATCTTTTAAAATTGGACAATGCTATTATCACCGCTTGGTGATCTCAGAGGTATAGATTGCTATTTTGACTTGTGTGATGAGATATTTTTTTGACGAACTGTCCAAAATAGGAAATTTGTGCGTGAGCATCAAGAATTTAATGCACCATCGCTCAGATTGTCCCTCTAGTATTTATGCTTATCGTTGAATAATGTAAATTTCTTCCCGCAAGCGCATGCGCTGACAATGGGCACACTCTCAGTCAGAGCCAATCAGCTCCGCTTTCGAGGACGCGTCAATTAGCGCTATGGGGTTTTATCAGCATTTGCTTGATTGACAGTCATCGGACAAAACAAAGCAGAAGAAAAATCTGGGAGATTCCAGCAGTGTGAAAAATTTGTAGTAATCAGGTGTTTTGAGTTATTTATTTTAATCTTGTTAAATTATTGGTGTTCAGCATTTTGTGGTCTTCAGGTTTTTCTATTGGTTATGTATTTTATTATCTGTTCGTGATGCCTTTTTATTGATTTAATGTGTCTCACATTTGGAATTTGTAATGCCTTGAGTTTTATCATACTTTTATACCCATTTAGAAGTAAAGGACTTATTACACTTTTCTTGCTTTTAAGATGTAGATGTTGAAACCTTTCAGCCGTCGGGATTTTCTTGATTATACTAATTTGTATTAAATGATTTTGGGGAAACAAATTGTTTTGCACGTCTGTGTTGGTCATTTGTGGTTTACTTAAACTGAATGTGCATTCATCAGTTCAATAGAAAGGTGGTTTTGTGTGATGTAAATGTGATTGAATCCCAAATATGTATTGCCATTTTGTTGGGCAGTTTGATATGAAGTGTGGACTTTTCAATGTGGGGAAACAGGAATCTGTAATCCCAATCTAGGGCAAAACTGTTATATTCCTACCAGGTCAGGGAGATGATTTGTCTTCGCCATGATTTCAGGAGTGACCAGGTTTTGATTTATCCCTGTATAGTTTTAAGTGCACTTCCTATTCTTTATTGTCCAATGAACTGAAAAGACTGGCCTTTGGGTTTATTTGCAGTGTTTGGCTAATACCGTTCATTTTCAGGTACTTTCAGTAATGCACATTCAGTGTTTAAGAACTTTGTATTTATTTTTAAAAGATCATTAATACTTGCATGCAAATGTTAGTTTTAAGATAACATTGGAAAATGGGTGGAGTTGTTTGATAATTAAGTGAAATAAAACTTATTTATCTAGGCATGTTATTCATTAGAAGGTAACGTATATTAATTTTAGTCATATACAATTTTTCTCACGATATATATGTTTATAATTGCTAATATTTTTGGTAAATTTAATTTCTTGTTAAGATGTTTTAAGCAGCATATTGGTACTTTCTGTGTCATATGATGGTGTTTTTAGTTTTTGTTTTCATTGTTTGGGGGGGGGGTTGTTTTTGTCTTTTCCTTAGAATATTTTGTGTTCTCACTTGACAATTGAGAATGTTTGAAAGTATCTTAGTCAGCTTATTTCCTTTTTTGTCTCTTTCAGAATAATACTCTGTCATTGAGGAGTCTTGTCGAAATAAAGGAATTATTACACTTTCATTTGCTTTTCAGATGTTTTAAACATTTTTAGCTGTTAGAATTTTCTTTATTAAACTAATTTTAATAAAGTGATTCGAGGAAACAAATGGTGTGTATGTTGCTGATTTGCAGTTTATTAAAACTAAATGTGCACTTCACCAGTTAAATATAGAAAGGTGGTTTTGCTAAAAAGGTGTGTGCTGGAAATGTGATTAAATCCCAAATGTGTATTGCTATTTTGTTGGGCAGTTTGATAAGAAGTGTGGACTTTTCTGTGTGGGGAAAGAGCAATCTATTATCCCAATCTAGGGCGAAACTGTTATATTCCTACCGGGTCAGGGAGATGGTTTGTCCCCGCCATGATTTTGGGAGTGACCAGGTTTTAGATTATCCCTGTATAGTTTTAAGTGCACTTGGTACTCTTTATTGTCCAATGAATTGATAAGACTGGCCTTTGGGTTAAGTGTCAATGTTTGGCCAATACCGTTCAGTTTCAGGTACTTTCAGTGGTGCACATTCAGTGTTTAAGAACTTTGTATTTGTTTTTAAAAGATCATGAATACTTCCATACAAATGTCAGTTTTGTGCTGAAATTGGAAAATGGGTAGAGCTGTTTGATAATGAAGTGTAATGAAACTTATTTATTTCAGCGTGGTCATTTGTATTGGATATGTATATTTATTTTAGCCATATACGGTTTGTCAGCTTATTCATGTTTACAAGTGATACTCTTTTGTCTACTTCTAATTTCTTGTAAAGGCATTTCTAGCAGAATATTTGCACTATATTGATAATATGATGGTTGTGTTTTGTTTTTGTTTGGAATTTTTTATTTTGTTTTTGTTTTTGTCTTTTCTTTGTCATATTTTGTGTTGTCACTTGACAATTGAGAATGTTTAAAAGTATTTTTATTTGCTTATTTCCTTTTTAAATGGTTCCATACTAATATAATGTTTATATTGCATATGTCTCTTTCAGAATAAACCTCTGTTATTTGTGGAGTCTTGTCATTTTGGGTGTTGATATTGTCAGTTCAAGTTGAAGCTGGTCATTCTGTTTTTCAACTTTTGGCAGTCAGGTTTGTTCTGTGTTCAGTTTCTGAGAAGGTTCAGGAATAGATATGGAATCTTTTTTTCCTCAGGATAACTGGACACCAGAAATTTCTTAGTTTCCACAATTTTGGTGCATACACAAGTTCATGTAATTGCAGCAAGTCTTGCCAATTTAAGCAGGAACGTGCATTACATTGTTTGCTATTAATTCACGTTCTTACATTCTTTATATTCAAGCGGGTTGTCTTTCCCAAATGTAAGGGAAGGACAAGCAGCCACCAATCGCAAAAAAAACAAGCAAACAAAACATGTCTGGGAATAAAAGCCTGTAAAACATGCATGGTGGTTTCCCGCTGATGACCTGTTGATAAATTCATTTGGCTGTTGAAGCCCTGAATTTTCAAAATATTGCATAGAACATGATAATAGTGATAAATTAAGCTACAGGCTCTGAGTTAGAGGCTGGATTGGTAGAGGGCTGCAGACAGGTTGGATTGTTCAATTTGTATTTGTGCTTTGTTCAGCCGACCAAAGGAGACATGATACACTGTTGCTTTTGTTTGTATGATTGGAGATTGAGGTGTATGTGAGCAAGTTGTTTTGAAGAGTATGTCATGTACTGCAGATTTTATGTTTTTTTGTTTTACACTTCATACTGGGTTTTTATCTGTGCATGCCTTTTTATTGTTTAATGTGCTTATATTTGGAATCTTTCTTGTTTGTGGTTTTATTATACCTTTATGCCCATTTGGAAATAAAGGACTTATCACACTTTTATTTGCTTTTCAGATGTTTTAAACATTTTTAGCTGTTAGAATTTTCTTTGTTATACTTATTTAAATAAAGTGATTCGAGGAAACAAATGGTGTGTATGTTGCTGATTTGCAGTTTATTAAAACTAAATGTGCACTTCACCAGTTAAACATAGAAAGGTGGTTTTGCTAAAAAGGTGTGTGCTGGAAATGTGATTAAATCCCAAATGTGTATTGCTATTTTTTTTGGGCAGTTTGATATGAAGTGTGGACTTTTCTGTGTGGGGAAAGAGCAATCTATTATCCCAATCTAGGGCGAAACTGTTATATTCCTACCGGGTCAGGGAGATGGTTTGTCCCCGCCATGATTTTGGGAGTGACCAGGTTTTAGATTATCCCTGTATAGTTTTAAGTGCACTTGGTACTCTTTATTGTCCAATGAATTGATAAGACTGGCCTTTGGGTTAAGTGTCAGTGTTTGGCCAATACCGTTCAGTTTCAGGTACTTTCAGTGGTGCACATTCAGTGTTTAAGAACTTTGTATTTGTTTTTAAAAGATCATGAATACTTCCATACAAATGTCAGTTTTGTGCTGAAATTGGAAAATGGGTAGAGCTGTTTGATAATGAAGTGTAATGAAAATTTATTTATTTCAGCGTGTTCATTTGTATAGGATATGTATATTTATTTGAGCCATATACGGTTTGTCAGCTTATTCATGTTTACAAGTGATACTGTTTAGTCTACTTCCAATTTCTTGTCAAGGCGCTTTAGCAGAATATTTGCACTATATTTATAATATGATGGTTGTGTTTTGTTTTTGTTTGGAATTTTTTATTTTGTTTTTGTTTTTGTCTTTTCTTTGTCATATTTTGTGTTGTCACTTGACAATTGAGAATGTTTAAAAGTATTTTTATTTGCTTATTTCCTTTTTAAATGGTTCCATACTAATATAATGTTTATATTGCATATGTCTCTTTCAGAATAAACCTCTGTTATTTGTGGAGTCTTGTCATTTTGGGTGTTGATATTGTCAGTTCAAGTTGAAGCTGGTCATTCTGTTTTTCAACTTTTGGCAGTCAGGTTTGTTCTGTGTTCAGTTTCTGAGAAGGTTCAGGAATAGATATGGAATCTTTTTTTCCTCAGGATAACTGGACACCAGAAATTTCTTAGTTTCCACAATTTTGGTGCATACACAAGTTCATGTAATTGCAGCAAGTCTTGCCATTATAAGCAGGAACGTGCATTACATTGTTTGCTATTAATTCACGTTCTTACATTCTTTATATTCAAGTGGGTTGTCTTTCCCAAATATAAGGGAAGGACAAGCAGCCACCATCGCAAAAAACAAACAAACAAACAAACAAACAAAACATGTCTGGGAATAAAAGCCTGTAAAACATGCATGGTGGTTTCCCGCTGATGACCTGTTGATAAATTCATTTGGCTGTTGAAGCCCTGAATTTTCAAAATATTGCATAGAACATGATAATAGTGATAAATTAAGCTACAGGCTCTGAGTTAGAGGCTGGATTGGTAGAGGGCTGCAGACAGGTTGGATTGTTCAATTTGTATTTGTGCTTTGTTCAGCCGACCAAAGGAGACATGATACACTGTTGCTTTTGTTTGTATGATTGGAGATTGAGGTGTATGTGAGCAAGTTGTTTTGAAGAGTATGTCATGTACTGCAGATTTTATGTTTTTTTGTTTTACACTTCATACTGGGTTTTTATCTGTGCATGCCTTTTTATTGTTTAATGTGCTTATATTTGGAATCTTTCTTGTTTGAGGTTTTATTATACCTGTATGCCCATTTGGAAATAAAGGACTTATCACACTTTTATTTGCTTTTCAGATGTTTTAAACATTTTTAGCTGTCAGAATTTTCTTTGTTATACTTATTTAAATAAAGTGATTCGAGGAAACAAATGGTGTGTATGTTGCTGATTTGCAGTTTATTAAAACTAAATGTGCACTTCACCAGTTAAACATAGAAAGGTGGTTTTGCTAAAAAGGTGTGTGCTGGAAATGTGATTAAATCCCAAATGTGTATTGCTATTTTTTTGGGCAGTTTGATATGAAGTGTGGACTTTTCTGTGTGGGGAAAGAGCAATCTATTATCCCAATCTAGGGCGAAACTGTTATATTCCTACCGGGTCAGGGAGATGGTTTGTCCCCGCCATGATTTTGGGAGTGACCAGGTTTTAGATTATCCCTGTATAGTTTTAAGTGCACTTGGTACTCTTTATTGTCCAATGAATTGATAAGACTGGCCTTTGGGTTAAGTGTCAGTGTTTGGCCAATACCGTTCAGTTTCAGGTACTTTCAGTGGTGCACATTCAGTGTTTAAGAACTTTGTATTTGTTTTTAAAAGATCATGAATACTTCCATACAAATGTCAGTTTTGTGCTGAAATTGGAAAATGGGTAGAGCTGTTTGATAATGAAGTGTAATGAAAATTTATTTATTTCAGCGTGTTCATTTGTATAGGATATGTATATTTATTTTAGCCATATACGGTTTGTCAGCTTATTCATGTTTACAAGTGATACTGTTTAGTCTACTTCCAATTTCTTGTAAAGGCGTTTTTAGCAGAATATTTGCACTATATTTATAATATGATGGTTGTGTTTTGTTTTTGTTTGGAATTTTTTATTTTGTTTTTGTTTTTGTCTTTTCTTTGTCATATTTTGTGTTGTCACTTGACAATTGAGAATGTTTAAAAGTATTTTTATTTGCTTATTTCCTTTTTAAATGGTTCCATACTAATATAATGTTTATATTGCATATGTCTCTTTCAGAATAAACCTCTGTTATTTGTGGAGTCTTGTCATTTTGGGTGTTGATATTGTCAGTTCAAGTTGAAGCTGGTCATTCTGTTTTTCAACTTTTGGCAGTCAGGTTTGTTCTGTGTTCAGTTTCTGAGAAGGTTCAGGAATAGATATGGAATCTTTTTTTCCTCAGGATAACTGGACACCAGAAATTTCTTAGTTTCCACAATTTTGGTGCATACACAAGTTCATGTAATTGCAGCAAGTCTTGCCATTATAAGCAGGAACGTGCATTACATTGTTTGCTATTAATTCACGTTCTTACATTCTTTATATTCAAGTGGGTTGTCTTTCCCAAATGTAAGGGAAGGACAAGGAGCCACCATCGCAAAAAAAAACAAAAAAAAAACAAGCAAACAAAACATGTCTGGGAATAAAAGCCTGTAAAACATGCATGGTGGTTTCCCGCTGATGACCTGTTGATAAATTCATTTGGCTGTTGAAGCCCTGAATTTTCAAAATATTGCATAGAACATGATAATAGTGATAAATTAAGCTACAGGCTCTGAGTTAGAGGCTGGATTGGTAGAGGGCTGCAGACAGGTTGGATTGTTCAATTTGTATTTGTGCTTAGTTCAGCCGACCAAAGGAGACATGATACACTGTTGCTTTTGTTTGTATGATTGGAGATTGAGGTGTATGTGAGCAAGTTGTTTTGAAGAGTATGTCATGTACTGCAGATTTTATGTTTTTTTGTTTTACACTTCATACTGGGTTTTTATCTGTGCATGCCATTTTATTGTTTAATGTGCTTATATTTGGAATCTTTCTTGTTTGTGGTTTTATTATACCTTTATGCCCATTTGGAAATAAAGGACTTATCACACTTTTATTTGCTTTTCAGATGTTTTAAACATTTTTAGCTGTTAGAATTTTCTTTGTTATACTTATTTAAATAAAGTGATTCGAGGAAACAAATGGTGTGTATGTTGCTGATTTGCAGTTTATTAAAACTAAATGTGCACTTCACCAGTTAAACATAGAAAGGTGGTTTTGCTAAAAAGGTGTGTGCTGGAAATGTGATTAAATCCCAAATGTGTATTGCTATTTTTTTTGGGCAGTTTGATATGAAGTGTGGAATTTTCTGTGTGGGGAAAGAGCAATCTATTATCCCAATCTAGGGCGAAACTGTTATATTCCTACCGGGTCAGGGAGATGGTTTGTCCCCGCCATGATTTTGGGAGTGACCAGGTTTTAGATTATCCCTGTATAGTTTTAAGTGCACTTGGTACTCTTTATTGTCCAATGAATTGATAAGACTGGCCTTTGGGTTAAGTGTCAGTGTTTGGCCAATACCGTTCAGTTTCAGGTACTTTCAGTGGTGCACATTCAGCGTTTAAGAACTTTGTATTTGTTTTTAAAAGATCATGAATACTTCCATACAAATGTCAGTTTTGTGCTGAAATTGGAAAATGGGTAGAGCTGTTTGATAATGAAGTGTAATGAAAATTTATTTATTTCAGCGTGTTCATTTGTATAGGATATGTATATTTATTTGAGCCATATACGGTTTGTCAGCTTATTCATGTTTACAAGTGATACTGTTTAGTCTACTTCCAATTTCTTGTCAAGGCGCTTTAGCAGAATATTTGCACTATATTTATAATATGATGGTTGTGTTTTGTTTTTGTTTGGAATTTTTTATTTTGTTTTTGTTTTTGTCTTTTCTTTGTCATATTTTGTGTTGTCACTTGACAATTGAGAATGTTTAAAAGTATTTTTATTTGCTTATTTCCTTTTTAAATGGTTCCATACTAATATAATGTTTATATTGCATATGTCTCTTTCAGAATAAACCTCTGTTATTTGTGGAGTCTTGTCATTTTGGGTGTTGATATTGTCAGTTCAAGTTGAAGCTGGTCATTCTGTTTTTCAACTTTTGGCAGTCAGGTTTGTTCTGTGTTCAGTTTCTGAGAAGGTTCAGGAATAGATATGGAATCTTTTTTTCCTCAGGATAACTGGACACCAGAAATTTCTTAGTTTCCACAATTTTGGTGCATACACAAGTTCATGTAATTGCAGCAAGTCTTGCCATTATAAGCAGGAACGTGCATTACATTGTTTGCTATTAATTCACGTTCTTACATTCTTTATATTCAAGTGGGTTGTCTTTCCCAAATATAAGGGAAGGACAAGCAGCCACCATCGCAAAAAACAAACAAACAAACAAACAAACAAAACATGTCTGGGAATAAAAGCCTGTAAAACATGCATGGTGGTTTCCCGCTGATGACCTGTTGATAAATTCATTTGGCTGTTGAAGCCCTGAATTTTCAAAATATTGCATAGAACATGATAATAGTGATAAATTAAGCTACAGGCTCTGAGTTAGAGGCTGGATTGGTAGAGGGCTGCAGACAGGTTGGATTGTTCAATTTGTATTTGTGCTTTGTTCAGCCGACCAAAGGAGACATGATACACTGTTGCTTTTGTTTGTATGATTGGAGATTGAGGTGTATGTGAGCAAGTTGTTTTGAAGAGTATGTCATGTACTGCAGATTTTATGTTTTTTTGTTTTACACTTCATACTGGGTTTTTATCTGTGCATGCCTTTTTATTGTTTAATGTGCTTATATTTGGAATCTTTCTTGTTTGTGGTTTTATTATACCTTTATGCCCATTTGGAAATAAAGGACTTATCACACTTTTATTTGCTTTTCAGATGTTTTAAACATTTTTAGCTGTCAGAATTTTCTTTGTTATACTTATTTAAATAAAGTGATTCGAGGAAACAAATGGTGTGTATGTTGCTGATTTGCAGTTTATTAAAACTAAATGTGCACTTCACCAGTTAAACATAGAAAGGTGGTTTTGCTAAAAAGGTGTGTGCTGGAAATGTGATTAAATCCCAAATGTGTATTGCTATTTTTTTGGGCAGTTTGATATGAAGTGTGGACTTTTCTGTGTGGGGAAAGAGCAATCTATTATCCCAATCTAGGGCGAAACTGTTATATTCCTACCGGGTCAGGGAGATGGTTTGTCCCCGCCATGATTTTGGGAGTGACCAGGTTTTAGATTATCCCTGTATAGTTTTAAGTGCACTTGGTACTCTTTATTGTCCAATGAATTGATAAGACTGGCCTTTGGGTTAAGTGTCAGTGTTTGGCCAATACCGTTCAGTTTCAGGTACTTTCAGTGGTGCACATTCAGCGTTTAAGAACTTTGTATTTGTTTTTAAAAGATCATGAATACTTCCATACAAATGTCAGTTTTGTGCTGAAATTGGAAAATGGGTAGAGCTGTTTGATAATGAAGTGTAATGAAAATTTATTTATTTCAGCGTGTTCATTTGTATAGGATATGTATATTTATTTTAGCCATATACGGTTTGTCAGCTTATTCATGTTTACAAGTGATACTGTTTAGTCTACTTCCAATTTCTTGTAAAGGCGTTTTTAGCAGAATATTTGCACTATATTTATAATATGATGGTTGTGTTTTGTTTTTGTTTGGAATTTTTTATTTTGTTTTTGTTTTTGTCTTTTCTTTGTCATATTTTGTGTTGTCACTTGACAATTGAGAATGTTTAAAAGTATTTTTATTTGCTTATTTCCTTTTTAAATGGTTCCATACTAATATAATGTTTATATTGCATATGTCTCTTTTAGAATAAACCTCTGTTATTTGTGGAGTCTTGTCATTTTGGGTGTTGATATTGTCAGTTCAAGTTGAAGCTGGTCATTCTGTTTTTCAACTTTTGGCAGTCAGGTTTGTTCTGTGTTCAGTTTCTGAGAAGGTTCAGGAATAGATATGGAATCTTTTTTTCCTCAGGATAACTGGACACCAGAAATTTCTTAAGTTTCCACAATTTTGGTGCATACACAAGTTCATGTAATTGCAGCAAGTCTTGCCATTATAAGCAGGAACGTGCATTACATTGTTTGCTATTAATTCACGTTCTTACATTCTTTATATTCAAGTGGGTTGTCTTTCCCAAATATAAGGGAAGGACAAGCAGCCACCATCGCAAAAAACAAACAAACAAACAAACAAACAAAACATGTCTGGGAATAAAAGCCTGTAAAACATGCATGGTGGTTTCCCGCTGATGACCTGTTGATAAATTCATTTGGCTGTTGAAGCCCTGAATTTTCAAAATATTGCATAGAACATGATAATAGTGATAAATTAAGCTACAGGCTCTGAGTTAGAGGCTGGATTGGTAGAGGGCTGCAGACAGGTTGGATTGTTCAATTTGTATTTGTGCTTTGTTCAGCCGACCAAAGGAGACATGATACACTGTTGCTTTTGTTTGTATGATTGGAGATTGAGGTGTATGTGAGCAAGTTGTTTTGAAGAGTATGTCATGTACTGCAGATTTTATGTTTTTTTGTTTTACACTTCATACTGGGTTTTTATCTGTGCATGCCTTTTTATTGTTTAATGTGCTTATATTTGGAATCTTTCTTGTTTGTGGTTTTATTATACCTTTATGCCCATTTGGAAATAAAGGACTTATCACACTTTTATTTGCTTTTCAGATGTTTTAAACATTTTTAGCTGTTAGAATTTTCTTTGTTATACTTATTTAAATAAAGTGATTCGAGGAAACAAATGGTGTGTATGTTGCTGATTTGCAGTTTATTAAAACTAAATGTGCACTTCACCAGTTAAACATAGAAAGGTGGTTTTGCTAAAAAGGTGTGTGCTGGAAATGTGATTAAATCCCAAATGTGTATTGCTATTTTTTTGGGCAGTTTGATATGAAGTGTGGAATTTTCTGTGTGGGGAAAGAGCAATCTATTATCCCAATCTAGGGCGAAACTGTTATATTCCTACCGGGTCAGGGAGATGGTTTGTCCCCGCCATGATTTTGGGAGTGACCAGGTTTTAGATTATCCCTGTATAGTTTTAAGTGCACTTGGTACTCTTTATTGTCCAATGAATTGATAAGACTGGCCTTTGGGTTAAGTGTCAGTGTTTGGCCAATACCGTTCAGTTTCAGGTACTTTCAGTGGTGCACATTCAGTGTTTAAGAACTTTGTATTTGTTTTTAAAAGATCATGAATACTTCCATACAAATGTCAGTTTTGTGCTGAAATTGGAAAATGGGTAGAGCTGTTTGATAATGAAGTGTAATGAAAATTTATTTATTTCAGCGTGTTCATTTGTATAGGATATGTATATTTATTTTAGCCATATACGGTTTGTCAGCTTATTCATGTTTACAAGTGATACTGTTTAGTCTACTTCCAATTTCTTGTAAAGGCGTTTTTAGCAGAATATTTGCACTATATTTATAATATGATGGTTGTGTTTTGTTTTTGTTTGGAATTCTTTATTTTGTTTTTGTTTTTGTCTTTTCTTTGTCATATTTTGTGTTGTCACTTGACAATTGAGAATGTTTAAAAGTATTTTTATTTGCTTATTTCCTTTTAAATGGTTCCATACTAATATAATGTTTATATTGCATATGTCTCTTTCAGAATAAACCTCTGTTATTTGTGGAGTCTTGTCATTTTGGGTGTTGATATTGTCAGTTCAAGTTGAAGGTGGTCATTCTGTTTTTCAACTTTTGGCAGTCAGGTTTGTTCTGTGTTCAGTTTCTGAGAAGGTTCAGGAATAGATATGGAATCTTTTTTTCCTCAGGATAACTGGACACCAGAAATTTCTTAAGTTTCCACAATTTTGGTGCATACACAAGTTCATGTAATTGCAGCAAGTCTTGCCATTATAAGCAGGAACGTGCATTACATTGTTTGCTATTAATTCACGTTCTTACATTCTTTATATTCAAGTGGGTTGTCTTTCCCAAATATAAGGGAAGGACAAGCAGCCACCATCGCAAAAAACAAACAAACAAACAAACAAACAAAACATGTCTGGGAATAAAAGCCTGTAAAACATGCATGGTGGTTTCCCGCTGATGACCTGTTGATAAATTCATTTGGCTGTTGAAGCCCTGAATTTTCAAAATATTGCATAGAACATGATAATAGTGATAAATTAAGCTACAGGCTCTGAGTTAGAGGCTGGATTGGTAGAGGGCTGCAGACAGGTTGGATTGTTCAATTTGTATTTGTGCTTTGTTCAGCCGACCAAAGGAGACATGATACACTGTTGCTTTTGTTTGTATGATTGGAGATTGAGGTGTATGTGAGCAAGTTGTTTTGAAGAGTATGTCATGTACTGCAGATTTTATGTTTTTTTGTTTTACACTTCATACTGGGTTTTTATCTGTGCATGCCTTTTTATTGTTTAATGTGCTTATATTTGGAATCTTTCTTGTTTGTGGTTTTATTATACCTTTATGCCCATTTGGAAATAAAGGACTTATCACACTTTTATTTGCTTTTCAGATGTTTTAAACATTTTTAGCTGTCAGAATTTTCTTTGTTATACTTATTTAAATAAAGTGATTCGAGGAAACAAATGGTGTGTATGTTGCTGATTTGCAGTTTATTAAAACTAAATGTGCACTTCACCAGTTAAATATAGAAAGGTGGTTTTGCTAAAAAGGTGTGTGCTGGAAATGTGATTAAATCCCAATTGTGTATTGCTATTTTGTTGGGCAGTTTGATATGAAGTGTGGAATTTTCTGTGTGGGGAAAGAGCAATCTATTATCCCAATCTAGGGCGAAACTGTTATATTCCTACCGGGTCAGGGAGATGGTTTGTCCCCGTCATGATTTTGGGAGTGACCAGGTTTTAGATTATCCCTGTATAGTTTTAAGTGCACTTGGTACTCTTTATTGTCCAATGAATTGATAAGACTGGCCTTTGGGTTAAGTGTCAGTGTTTGGCCAATACCGTTCAGTTTCAGGTACTTTCAGTGGTGCACATTCAGTGTTTAAGAACTTTGTATTTGTTTTTATAAGATCATGAATACTTCCATACAAATGTCAGGCTTGTGGTGAAATTGGAAAATGGGTAGAGCTGTTTGATAATGAAGTGTAATGAAACTTATTTATTTCAGCATGTTCATTTGTATCGGATATGTATATTTATTTTAGCCATATACGGTTTGTCAGCTTATTCATGTTTACAAGTGATACTTTTTAGTCTACTTCCAATTTCTTGTAAAGGCATTTTTAGCAGAATATTTGCACTATATTTATAATGTGATGGTTGTGTTTTGTTTTTGTTTGGAATTTTTTATTTTGTTTTTGTTTTTGTCTTTTCTTTGTCATATTTTGTGTTGTCACTTGACAATTGAGAATGTTTAAAAGTATTTTTATTTGCTTATTTCCTTTTTAAATGGTTCCATACTAATATAATGTTTATATTGCATATGTCTCTTTCAGAATAAACCTCTGTTATTTGTGGAGTCTTGTCATTTTGGGTGTTGATATTGTCAGTTCAAGTTGAAGCTGGTCATTCTGTTTTTCAACTTTTGGCAGTCAGGTTTGTTCTGTGTTCAGTTTCTGAGAAGGTTCAGGAATAGATATGGAATCTTTTTTTCCTCAGGATAACTGGACACCAGAAATTTCTTAGTTTCCACAATTTTGGTGCATACACAAGTTCATGTAATTGCAGCAAGTCTTGCCATTATAAGCAGGAACGTGCATTACATTGTTTGCTATTAATTCACGTTCTTACATTCTTTATATTCAAGTGGGTTGTCTTTCCCAAATATAAGGGAAGGACAAGCAGCCACCATCGCAAAAAACAAACAAACAAACAAACAAACAAAACATGTCTGGGAATAAAAGCCTGTAAAACATGCATGGTGGTTTCCCGCTGATGACCTGTTGATAAATTCATTTGGCTGTTGAAGCCCTGAATTTTCAAAATATTGCATAGAACATGATAATAGTGATAAATTAAGCTACAGGCTCTGAGTTAGAGGCTGGATTGGTAGAGGGCTGCAGACAGGTTGGATTGTTCAATTTGTATTTGTGCTTTGTTCAGCCGACCAAAGGAGACATGATACACTGTTGCTTTTGTTTGTATGATTGGAGATTGAGGTGTATGTGAGCAAGTTGTTTTGAAGAGTATGTCATGTACTGCAGATTTTATGTTTTTTTGTTTTACACTTCATACTGGGTTTTTATCTGTGCATGCCTTTTTATTGTTTAATGTGCTTATATTTGGAATCTTTCTTGTTTGTGGTTTTATTATACCTTTATGCCCATTTGGAAATAAAGGACTTATCACACTTTTATTTGCTTTTCAGATGTTTTAAACATTTTTAGCTGTTAGAATTTTCTTTGTTATACTTATTTAAATAAAGTGATTCGAGGAAACAAATGGTGTGTATGTTGCTGATTTGCAGTTTATTAAAACTAAATGTGCACTTCACCAGTTAAACATAGAAAGGTGGTTTTGCTAAAAAGGTGTGTGCTGGAAATGTGATTAAATCCCAAATGTGTATTGCTATTTTTTTGGGCAGTTTGATATGAAGTGTGGAATTTTCTGTGTGGGGAAAGAGCAATCTATTATCCCAATCTAGGGCGAAACTGTTATATTCCTACCGGGTCAGGGAGATGGTTTGTCCCCGCCATGATTTTGGGAGTGACCAGGTTTTAGATTATCCCTGTATAGTTTTAAGTGCACTTGGTACTCTTTATTGTCCAATGAATTGATAAGACTGGCCTTTGGGTTAAGTGTCAGTGTTTGGCCAATACCGTTCAGTTTCAGGTACTTTCAGTGGTGCACATTCAGTGTTTAAGAACTTTGTATTTGTTTTTAAAAGATCATGAATACTTCCATACAAATGTCAGTTTTGTGCTGAAATTGGAAAATGGGTAGAGCTGTTTGATAATGAAGTGTAATGAAAATTTATTTATTTCAGCGTGTTCATTTGTATAGGATATGTATATTTATTTTAGCCATATACGGTTTGTCAGCTTATTCATGTTTACAAGTGATACTGTTTAGTCTACTTCCAATTTCTTGTAAAGGCGTTTTTAGCAGAATATTTGCACTATATTTATAATATGATGGTTGTGTTTTGTTTTTGTTTGGAATTTTTTATTTTGTTTTTGTTTTTGTCTTTTCTTTGTCATATTTTGTGTTGTCACTTGACAATTGAGAATGTTTAAAAGTATTTTTATTTGCTTATTTCCTTTTAAATGGTTCCATACTAATATAATGTTTATATTGCATATGTCTCTTTCAGAATAAACCTCTGTTATTTGTGGAGTCTTGTCATTTTGGGTGTTGATATTGTCAGTTCAAGTTGAAGGTGGTCATTCTGTTTTTCAACTTTTGGCAGTCAGGTTTGTTCTGTGTTCAGTTTCTGAGAAGGTTCAGGAATAGATATGGAATCTTTTTTTCCTCAGGATAACTGGACACCAGAAATTTCTTAAGTTTCCACAATTTTGGTGCATACACAAGTTCATGTAATTGCAGCAAGTCTTGCCATTATAAGCAGGAACGTGCATTACATTGTTTGCTATTAATTCACGTTCTTACATTCTTTATATTCAAGTGGGTTGTCTTTCCCAAATATAAGGGAAGGACAAGCAGCCACCATCGCAAAAAACAAACAAACAAACAAACAAACAAAACATGTCTGGGAATAAAAGCCTGTAAAACATGCATGGTGGTTTCCCGCTGATGACCTGTTGATAAATTCATTTGGCTGTTGAAGCCCTGAATTTTCAAAATATTGCATAGAACATGATAATAGTGATAAATTAAGCTACAGGCTCTGAGTTAGAGGCTGGATTGGTAGAGGGCTGCAGACAGGTTGGATTGTTCAATTTGTATTTGTGCTTTGTTCAGCCGACCAAAGGAGACATGATACACTGTTGCTTTTGTTTGTATGATTGGAGATTGAGGTGTATGTGAGCAAGTTGTTTTGAAGAGTATGTCATGTACTGCAGATTTTATGTTTTTTTGTTTTACACTTCATACTGGGTTTTTATCTGTGCATGCCTTTTTATTGTTTAATGTGCTTATATTTGGAATCTTTCTTGTTTGTGGTTTTATTATACCTTTATGCCCATTTGGAAATAAAGGACTTATCACACTTTTATTTGCTTTTCAGATGTTTTAAACATTTTTAGCTGTCAGAATTTTCTTTGTTATACTTATTTAAATAAAGTGATTCGAGGAAACAAATGGTGTGTATGTTGCTGATTTGCAGTTTATTAAAACTAAATGTGCACTTCACCAGTTAAATATAGAAAGGTGGTTTTGCTAAAAAGGTGTGTGCTGGAAATGTGATTAAATCCCAAATGTGTATTGCTATTTTGTTGGGCAGTTTGATATGAAGTGTGGAATTTTCTGTGTGGGGAAAGAGCAATCTATTATCCCAATCTAGGGCGAAACTGTTATATTCCTACCGGGTCAGGGAGATGGTTTGTCCCCGTCATGATTTTGGGAGTGACCAGGTTTTAGATTATCCCTGTATAGTTTTAAGTGCACTTGGTACTCTTTATTGTCCAATGAATTGATAAGACTGGCCTTTGGGTTAAGTGTCAGTGTTTGGCCAATACCGTTCAGTTTCAGGTACTTTCAGTGGTGCACATTCAGTGTTTAAGAACTTTGTATTTGTTTTTATAAGATCATGAATACTTCCATACAAATGTCAGGCTTGTGGTGAAATTGGAAAATGGGTAGAGCTGTTTGATAATGAAGTGTAATGAAACTTATTTATTTCAGCATGTTCATTTGTATCGGATATGTATATTTATTTTAGCCATATACGGTTTGTCAGCTTATTCATGTTTACAAGTGATACTTTTTAGTCTACTTCCAATTTCTTGTAAAGGCATTTTTAGCAGAATATTTGCACTATATTTATAATGTGATGGTTGTGTTTTGTTTTTGTTTGGAATTTTTTATTTTGTTTTTGTTTTTGTCTTTTCTTTGTCATATTTTGTGTTGTCACTTGACAATTGAGAATGTTTAAAAGTATTTTTATTTGCTTATTTCCTTTTTAAATGGTTCCATACTAATATAATGTTTATATTGCATATGTCTCTTTCAGAATAAACCTCTGTTATTTGTGGAGTCTTGTCATTTTGGGTGTTGATATTGTCAGTTCAAGTTGAAGCTGGTCATTCTGTTTTTCAACTTTTGGCAGTCAGGTTTGTTCTGTGTTCAGTTTCTGAGAAGGTTCAGGAATAGATATGGAATCTTTTTTTCCTCAGGACAACTGGACACCAGAAATTTCTTAGTTTCCACAATTTTGGTGCATACACAAGTTCATGTAATTGCAGCAAGTCTTGCCATTATAAGCAGGAACGTGCATTACATTGTTTGCTATTAATTCACGTTCTTACATTCTTTATATTCAAGCGGGTTGTCTTTCCCAAATGTAAGGGAAGGACAAGCAGCCACCATCGCAAAAAAAACAAAAAAAAAACAAGCAAACAAAACATGTCTGGGAATAAAAGCCTGTAAAACATGCATGGTGGTTTCCCGCTGATGACCTGTTGATAAATTCATTTGGCTGTTGAAGCCCTGAATTTTCAAAATATTGCATAGAACATGATAATAGTGATAAATTAAGCTACAGGCTCTGAGTTAGAGGCTGGATTGGTAGAGGGCTGCAGACAGGTTGGATTGTTCAATTTGTATTTGTGCTTTGTTCAGCCGACCAAAGGAGACATGATACACTGTTGCTTTTGTTTGTATGATTGGAGATTGAGGTGTATGTGAGCAAGTTGTTTTGAAGAGTATGTCATGTACTGCAGATTTTATGTTTTTTTGTTTTACACTTCATACTGGGTTTTTATCTGTGCATGCCTTTTTATTGTTTAATGTGCTTATATTTGGAATCTTTCTTGTTTGTGGTTTTATTATACCTTTATGCCCATTTGGAAATAAAGGACTTATCACACTTTTATTTGCTTTTCAGATGTTTTAAACATTTTTAGCTGTTAGAATTTTCTTTGTTATACTTATTTAAATAAAGTGATTCGAGGAAACAAATGGTGTGTATGTTGCTGATTTGCAGTTTATTAAAACTAAATGTGCACTTCACCAGTTAAACATAGAAAGGTGGTTTTGCTAAAAAGGTGTGTGCTGGAAATGTGATTAAATCCCAAATGTGTATTGCTATTTTTTTTGGGCAGTTTGATATGAAGTGTGGACTTTTCTGTGTGGGGAAAGAGCAATCTATTATCCCAATCTAGGGCGAAACTGTTATATTCCTACCGGGTCAGGGAGATGGTTTGTCCCCGCCATGATTTTGGGAGTGACCAGGTTTTAGATTATCCCTGTATAGTTTTAAGTGCACTTGGTACTCTTTATTGTCCAATGAATTGATAAGACTGGCCTTTGGGTTAAGTGTCAGTGTTTGGCCAATACCGTTCAGTTTCAGGTACTTTCAGTGGTGCACATTCAGTGTTTAAGAACTTTGTATTTGTTTTTAAAAGATCATGAATACTTCCATACAAATGTCAGTTTTGTGCTGAAATTGGAAAATGGGTAGAGCTGTTTGATAATGAAGTGTAATGAAAATTTATTTATTTCAGCGTGTTCATTTGTATAGGATATGTATATTTATTTGAGCCATATACGGTTTGTCAGCTTATTCATGTTTACAAGTGATACTGTTTAGTCTACTTCCAATTTCTTGTCAAGGCGCTTTAGCAGAATATTTGCACTATATTTATAATATGATGGTTGTGTTTTGTTTTTGTTTGGAATTTTTTATTTTGTTTTTGTTTTTGTCTTTTCTTTGTCATATTTTGTGTTGTCACTTGACAATTGAGAATGTTTAAAAGTATTTTTATTTGCTTATTTCCTTTTTAAATGGTTCCATACTAATATAATGTTTATATTGCATATGTCTCTTTCAGAATAAACCTCTGTTATTTGTGGAGTCTTGTCATTTTGGGTGTTGATATTGTCAGTTCAAGTTGAAGCTGGTCATTCTGTTTTTCAACTTTTGGCAGTCAGGTTTGTTCTGTGTTCAGTTTCTGAGAAGGTTCAGGAATAGATATGGAATCTTTTTTTCCTCAGGATAACTGGACACCAGAAATTTCTTAGTTTCCACAATTTTGGTGCATACACAAGTTCATGTAATTGCAGCAAGTCTTGCCATTATAAGCAGGAACGTGCATTACATTGTTTGCTATTAATTCACGTTCTTACATTCTTTATATTCAAGTGGGTTGTCTTTCCCAAATATAAGGGAAGGACAAGCAGCCACCATCGCAAAAAACAAACAAACAAACAAACAAACAAAACATGTCTGGGAATAAAAGCCTGTAAAACATGCATGGTGGTTTCCCGCTGATGACCTGTTGATAAATTCATTTGGCTGTTGAAGCCCTGAATTTTCAAAATATTGCATAGAACATGATAATAGTGATAAATTAAGCTACAGGCTCTGAGTTAGAGGCTGGATTGGTAGAGGGCTGCAGACAGGTTGGATTGTTCAATTTGTATTTGTGCTTTGTTCAGCCGACCAAAGGAGACATGATACACTGTTGCTTTTGTTTGTATGATTGGAGATTGAGGTGTATGTGAGCAAGTTGTTTTGAAGAGTATGTCATGTACTGCAGATTTTATGTTTTTTTGTTTTACACTTCATACTGGGTTTTTATCTGTGCATGCCTTTTTATTGTTTAATGTGCTTATATTTGGAATCTTTCTTGTTTGTGGTTTTATTATACCTTTATGCCCATTTGGAAATAAAGGACTTATCACACTTTTATTTGCTTTTCAGATGTTTTAAACATTTTTAGCTGTCAGAATTTTCTTTGTTATACTTATTTAAATAAAGTGATTCGAGGAAACAAATGGTGTGTATGTTGCTGATTTGCAGTTTATTAAAACTAAATGTGCACTTCACCAGTTAAACATAGAAAGGTGGTTTTGCTAAAAAGGTGTGTGCTGGAAATGTGATTAAATCCCAAATGTGTATTGCTATTTTTTTGGGCAGTTTGATATGAAGTGTGGACTTTTCTGTGTGGGGAAAGAGCAATCTATTATCCCAATCTAGGGCGAAACTGTTATATTCCTACCGGGTCAGGGAGATGGTTTGTCCCCGCCATGATTTTGGGAGTGACCAGGTTTTAGATTATCCCTGTATAGTTTTAAGTGCACTTGGTACTCTTTATTGTCCAATGAATTGATAAGACTGGCCTTTGGGTTAAGTGTCAGTGTTTGGCCAATACCGTTCAGTTTCAGGTACTTTCAGTGGTGCACATTCAGTGTTTAAGAACTTTGTATTTGTTTTTAAAAGATCATGAATACTTCCATACAAATGTCAGTTTTGTGCTGAAATTGGAAAATGGGTAGAGCTGTTTGATAATGAAGTGTAATGAAAATTTATTTATTTCAGCGTGTTCATTTGTATAGGATATGTATATTTATTTTAGCCATATACGGTTTGTCAGCTTATTCATGTTTACAAGTGATACTGTTTAGTCTACTTCCAATTTCTTGTAAAGGCGTTTTTAGCAGAATATTTGCACTATATTTATAATATGATGGTTGTGTTTTGTTTTTGTTTGGAATTTTTTATTTTGTTTTTGTTTTTGTCTTTTCTTTGTCATATTTTGTGTTGTCACTTGACAATTGAGAATGTTTAAAAGTATTTTTATTTGCTTATTTCCTTTTTAAATGGTTCCATACTAATATAATGTTTATATTACATATGTCTCTTTCAGAATAAACCTCTGTTATTTGTGGAGTCTTGTCATTTTGGGTGTTGATATTGTCAGTTCAAGTTGAAGCTGGTCATTCTGTTTTTCAACTTTTGGCAGTCAGGTTTGTTCTGTGTTCAGTTTCTGAGAAGGTTCAGGAATAGATATGGAATCTTTTTTTCCTCAGGATAACTGGACACCAGAAATTTCTTAGTTTCCACAATTTTGGTGCATACACAAGTTCATGTAATTGCAGCAAGTCTTGCCATTATAAGCAGGAACGTGCATTACATTGTTTGCTATTAATTCACGTTCTTACATTCTTTATATTCAAGTGGGTTGTCTTTCCCAAATGTAAGGGAAGGACAAGGAGCCACCATCGCAAAAAAAAACAAAAAAAAACAAGCAAACAAAACATGTCTGGGAATAAAAGCCTGTAAAACATGCATGGTGGTTTCCCGCTGATGACCTGTTGATAAATTCATTTGGCTGTTGAAGCCCTGAATTTTCAAAATATTGCATAGAACATGATAATAGTGATAAATTAAGCTACAGGCTCTGAGTTAGAGGCTGGATTGGTAGAGGGCTGCAGACAGGTTGGATTGTTCAATTTGTATTTGTGCTTAGTTCAGCCGACCAAAGGAGACATGATACACTGTTGCTTTTGTTTGTATGATTGGAGATTGAGGTGTATGTGAGCAAGTTGTTTTGAAGAGTATGTCATGTACTGCAGATTTTATGTTTTTTTGTTTTACACTTCATACTGGGTTTTTATCTGTGCATGCCATTTTATTGTTTAATGTGCTTATATTTGGAATCTTTCTTGTTTGTGGTTTTATTATACCTTTATGCCCATTTGGAAATAAAGGACTTATCACACTTTTATTTGCTTTTCAGATGTTTTAAACATTTTTAGCTGTTAGAATTTTCTTTGTTATACTTATTTAAATAAAGTGATTCGAGGAAACAAATGGTGTGTATGTTGCTGATTTGCAGTTTATTAAAACTAAATGTGCACTTCACCAGTTAAACATAGAAAGGTGGTTTTGCTAAAAAGGTGTGTGCTGGAAATGTGATTAAATCCCAAATGTGTATTGCTATTTTTTTTGGGCAGTTTGATATGAAGTGTGGAATTTTCTGTGTGGGGAAAGAGCAATCTATTATCCCAATCTAGGGCGAAACTGTTATATTCCTACCGGGTCAGGGAGATGGTTTGTCCCCGCCATGATTTTGGGAGTGACCAGGTTTTAGATTATCCCTGTATAGTTTTAAGTGCACTTGGTACTCTTTATTGTCCAATGAATTGATAAGACTGGCCTTTGGGTTAAGTGTCAGTGTTTGGCCAATACCGTTCAGTTTCAGGTACTTTCAGTGGTGCACATTCAGTGTTTAAGAACTTTGTATTTGTTTTTAAAAGATCATGAATACTTCCATACAAATGTCAGTTTTGTGCTGAAATTGGAAAATGGGTAGAGCTGTTTGATAATGAAGTGTAATGAAAATTTATTTATTTCAGCGTGTTCATTTGTATAGGATATGTATATTTATTTGAGCCATATACGGTTTGTCAGCTTATTCATGTTTACAAGTGATACTGTTTAGTCTACTTCCAATTTCTTGTCAAGGCGCTTTAGCAGAATATTTGCACTATATTTATAATATGATGGTTGTGTTTTGTTTTTGTTTGGAATTTTTTATTTTGTTTTTGTTTTTGTCTTTTCTTTGTCATATTTTGTGTTGTCACTTGACAATTGAGAATGTTTAAAAGTATTTTTATTTGCTTATTTCCTTTTTAAATGGTTCCATACTAATATAATGTTTATATTGCATATGTCTCTTTCAGAATAAACCTCTGTTATTTGTGGAGTCTTGTCATTTTGGGTGTTGATATTGTCAGTTCAAGTTGAAGCTGGTCATTCTGTTTTTCAACTTTTGGCAGTCAGGTTTGTTCTGTGTTCAGTTTCTGAGAAGGTTCAGGAATAGATATGGAATCTTTTTTTCCTCAGGATAACTGGACACCAGAAATTTCTTAGTTTCCACAATTTTGGTGCATACACAAGTTCATGTAATTGCAGCAAGTCTTGCCATTATAAGCAGGAACGTGCATTACATTGTTTGCTATTAATTCACGTTCTTACATTCTTTATATTCAAGTGGGTTGTCTTTCCCAAATATAAGGGAAGGACAAGCAGCCACCATCGCAAAAAACAAACAAACAAACAAACAAACAAAACATGTCTGGGAATAAAAGCCTGTAAAACATGCATGGTGGTTTCCCGCTGATGACCTGTTGATAAATTCATTTGGCTGTTGAAGCCCTGAATTTTCAAAATATTGCATAGAACATGATAATAGTGATAAATTAAGCTACAGGCTCTGAGTTAGAGGCTGGATTGGTAGAGGGCTGCAGACAGGTTGGATTGTTCAATTTGTATTTGTGCTTTGTTCAGCCGACCAAAGGAGACATGATACACTGTTGCTTTTGTTTGTATGATTGGAGATTGAGGTGTATGTGAGCAAGTTGTTTTGAAGAGTATGTCATGTACTGCAGATTTTATGTTTTTTTGTTTTACACTTCATACTGGGTTTTTATCTGTGCATGCCTTTTTATTGTTTAATGTGCTTATATTTGGAATCTTTCTTGTTTGTGGTTTTATTATACCTTTATGCCCATTTGGAAATAAAGGACTTATCACACTTTTATTTGCTTTTCAGATGTTTTAAACATTTTTAGCTGTCAGAATTTTCTTTGTTATACTTATTTAAATAAAGTGATTCGAGGAAACAAATGGTGTGTATGTTGCTGATTTGCAGTTTATTAAAACTAAATGTGCACTTCACCAGTTAAACATAGAAAGGTGGTTTTGCTAAAAAGGTGTGTGCTGGAAATGTGATTAAATCCCAAATGTGTATTGCTATTTTTTTGGGCAGTTTGATATGAAGTGTGGACTTTTCTGTGTGGGGAAAGAGCAATCTATTATCCCAATCTAGGGCGAAACTGTTATATTCCTACCGGGTCAGGGAGATGGTTTGTCCCCGCCATGATTTTGGGAGTGACCAGGTTTTAGATTATCCCTGTATAGTTTTAAGTGCACTTGGTACTCTTTATTGTCCAATGAATTGATAAGACTGGCCTTTGGGTTAAGTGTCAGTGTTTGGCCAATACCGTTCAGTTTCAGGTACTTTCAGTGGTGCACATTCAGTGTTTAAGAACTTTGTATTTGTTTTTAAAAGATCATGAATACTTCCATACAAATGTCAGTTTTGTGCTGAAATTGGAAAATGGGTAGAGCTGTTTGATAATGAAGTGTAATGAAAATTTATTTATTTCAGCGTGTTCATTTGTATAGGATATGTATATTTATTTTAGCCATATACGGTTTGTCAGCTTATTCATGTTTACAAGTGATACTGTTTAGTCTACTTCCAATTTCTTGTAAAGGCGTTTTTAGCAGAATATTTGCACTATATTTATAATATGATGGTTGTGTTTTGTTTTTGTTTGGAATTTTTTATTTTGTTTTTGTTTTTGTCTTTTCTTTGTCATATTTTGTGTTGTCACTTGACAATTGAGAATGTTTAAAAGTATTTTTATTTGCTTATTTCCTTTTTAAATGGTTCCATACTAATATAATGTTTATATTGCATATGTCTCTTTTAGAATAAACCTCTGTTATTTGTGGAGTCTTGTCATTTTGGGTGTTGATATTGTCAGTTCAAGTTGAAGCTGGTCATTCTGTTTTTCAACTTTTGGCAGTCAGGTTTGTTCTGTGTTCAGTTTCTGAGAAGGTTCAGGAATAGATATGGAATCTTTTTTTCCTCAGGATAACTGGACACCAGAAATTTCTTAGTTTCCACAATTTTGGTGCATACACAAGTTCATGTAATTGCAGCAAGTCTTGCCATTATAAGCAGGAACGTGCATTACATTGTTTGCTATTAATTCACGTTCTTACATTCTTTATATTCAAGTGGGTTGTCTTTCCCAAATATAAGGGAAGGACAAGCAGCCACCATCGCAAAAAACAAACAAACAAACAAACAAACAAAACATGTCTGGGAATAAAAGCCTGTAAAACATGCATGGTGGTTTCCCGCTGATGACCTGTTGATAAATTCATTTGGCTGTTGAAGCCCTGAATTTTCAAAATATTGCATAGAACATGATAATAGTGATAAATTAAGCTACAGGCTCTGAGTTAGAGGCTGGATTGGTAGAGGGCTGCAGACAGGTTGGATTGTTCAATTTGTATTTGTGCTTTGTTCAGCCGACCAAAGGAGACATGATACACTGTTGCTTTTGTTTGTATGATTGGAGATTGAGGTGTATGTGAGCAAGTTGTTTTGAAGAGTATGTCATGTACTGCAGATTTTATGTTTTTTTGTTTTACACTTCATACTGGGTTTTTATCTGTGCATGCCTTTTTATTGTTTAATGTGCTTATATTTGGAATCTTTCTTGTTTGTGGTTTTATTATACCTTTATGCCCATTTGGAAATAAAGGACTTATCACACTTTTATTTGCTTTTCAGATGTTTTAAACATTTTTAGCTGTTAGAATTTTCTTTGTTATACTTATTTAAATAAAGTGATTCGAGGAAACAAATGGTGTGTATGTTGCTGATTTGCAGTTTATTAAAACTAAATGTGCACTTCACCAGTTAAACATAGAAAGGTGGTTTTGCTAAAAAGGTGTGTGCTGGAAATGTGATTAAATCCCAAATGTGTATTGCTATTTTTTTGGGCAGTTTGATATGAAGTGTGGAATTTTCTGTGTGGGGAAAGAGCAATCTATTATCCCAATCTAGGGCGAAACTGTTATATTCCTACCGGGTCAGGGAGATGGTTTGTCCCCGCCATGATTTTGGGAGTGACCAGGTTTTAGATTATCCCTGTATAGTTTTAAGTGCACTTGGTACTCTTTATTGTCCAATGAATTGATAAGACTGGCCTTTGGGTTAAGTGTCAGTGTTTGGCCAATACCGTTCAGTTTCAGGTACTTTCAGTGGTGCACATTCAGTGTTTAAGAACTTTGTATTTGTTTTTAAAAGATCATGAATACTTCCATACAAATGTCAGTTTTGTGCTGAAATTGGAAAATGGGTAGAGCTGTTTGATAATGAAGTGTAATGAAAATTTATTTATTTCAGCGTGTTCATTTGTATAGGATATGTATATTTATTTGAGCCATATACAGTTTGTCAGCTTATTCATGTTTACAAGTGATACTGTTTAGTCTACTTCCAATTTCTTGTAAAGGCGTTTTTAGCAGAATATTTGCACTATATTTATAATATGATGGTTGTGTTTTGTTTTTGTTTGGAATTTTTTATTTTGTTTTTGTTTTTGTCTTTTCTTTGTCATATTTTGTGTTGTCACTTGACAATTGAGAATGTTTAAAAGTATTTTTATTTGCTTATTTCCTTTTAAATGGTTCCATACTAATATAATGTTTATATTGCATATGTCTCTTTCAGAATAAACCTCTGTTATTTGTGGAGTCTTGTCATTTTGGGTGTTGATATTGTCAGTTCAAGTTGAAGGTGGTCATTCTGTTTTTCAACTTTTGGCAGTCAGGTTTGTTCTGTGTTCAGTTTCTGAGAAGGTTCAGGAATAGATATGGAATCTTTTTTTCCTCAGGATAACTGGACACCAGAAATTTCTTAAGTTTCCACAATTTTGGTGCATACACAAGTTCATGTAATTGCAGCAAGTCTTGCCATTATAAGCAGGAACGTGCATTACATTGTTTGCTATTAATTCACGTTCTTACATTCTTTATATTCAAGTGGGTTGTCTTTCCCAAATATAAGGGAAGGACAAGCAGCCACCATCGCAAAAAACAAACAAACAAACAAACAAACAAAACATGTCTGGGAATAAAAGCCTGTAAAACATGCATGGTGGTTTCCCGCTGATGACCTGTTGATAAATTCATTTGGCTGTTGAAGCCCTGAATTTTCAAAATATTGCATAGAACATGATAATAGTGATAAATTAAGCTACAGGCTCTGAGTTAGAGGCTGGATTGGTAGAGGGCTGCAGACAGGTTGGATTGTTCAATTTGTATTTGTGCTTTGTTCAGCCGACCAAAGGAGACATGATACACTGTTGCTTTTGTTTGTATGATTGGTGATTTAGGTGTTTGTGAGCAAGTTTGTTTTAAAGAGTATGTCATGTACTGCAGATTTTATGTTTTTTTGTTTTACACTTCATACTGGGTTTTTATCTGTGCATGCCTTTTTATTGTTTAATGTGCTTATATTTGGAATCTTTCTTGTTTGTGGTTTTATTATACCTTTATGCCCATTTGGAAATAAAGGACTTATCACACTTTTATTTGCTTTTCAGATGTTTTAAACATTTTTAGCTGTTAGAATTTTCTTTGTTATACTTATTTAAATAAAGTGATTTGAAGAAACAAATGGTGTGTATGTTGCTGATTTGCAGTTTATTAAAACTAAACGTGCACTTCACCAGTTAAATATAGAAAGGTGGTTTTGCTAAAAAGGTGTGTGCTGGAAATGTGATTAAATCCCAAATGTGTATTGCTATTTTTTTGGGCAGTTTGATATGAAGTGTGGACTTTTCTGTGTGGGGAAAGAGCAATCTATTATCCCAATCTAGGGCGAAACTGTTATATTCCTACCGGGTCAGGGAGATGGTTTGTCCCCGCCATGATTTTGGGAGTGACCAGGTTTTAGATTATCCCTGTATAGTTTTAAGTGCACTTGGTACTCTTTATTGTCCAATGAATTGATAAGACTGGCCTTTGGGTTAAGTGTCAGTGTTTGGCCAATACCGTTCAGTTTCAGGTACTTTCAGTGGTGCACATTCAGTGTTTAAGAACTTTGTATTTGTTTTTAAAAGATCATGAATACTTCCATACAAATGTCAGTTTTGTGCTGACATTGGAAAATGGGTACAGCTGTTTGATAATTAAGTGTCATGAAATTCATTTCAGCATGTTCATCTGTATAGTATATGTATGGTTAATTTAGCCATAAACATGTTTTCAGGCTATTCATGTTTACAAATGATTCTTTTTTCTTTACTGTAGTTTCTTGTGAAGGTGATTATAGCAGGATATTTGTAATATTTTTCAAATGAAGGGTTTTTTAGTTTTTGTTTTCATTGTTTGGGGTTTTTTTTGGTGTTTTCGTCTTTTCTTTTTTATCTTCTGTTTTGTCACTTGACAATTGAGAATGTCTAAAAGTATCTTTATTAGCTTATTTCCCCTTTTTAAGGTTTCATACTGATAGAATGTTTATATTGCATATGTTAATGTTTTAAGTTGTTTTAAATGTGATAATTACTGTATACACATTTACTGAGATTGTCATCCTCTCAGATTTGTAAATCTTGTGATAGTGCTGTCTTAATTGCCATTCATTCTCACATTTTTCATGCAGGCCAGAAAACCACAAGACGACAGGTGGGAAGATACCACAAAAAAAAACCAATCTGAGAAGGATACACATCCTTTAATGACACGTAAGATTCCAAAAAACCTTTGCAAGGGTGATTTTAAGATTTTATCGGTTATTACAAGATAAATATCGTTTCTATAAGTTGGGAAAAGTTCAAGCTTCTCACGAAAGTGGAAATGTGAGAAAAACGCAAAAAAAGCACACAGGCATGTGGACATCTGAACGTCCATGTGTCATTCTTTTGGTGTTCATTCGCCTAGCGGTATAATGCCACCCGTCGAGATCAGTTAGCAACAGCCCATGAGAAAACGAAAGTGATTTCACGACGGCGGCGCGAAATCCGATGGCATGCTGAAAGGTGTTTTTGTGTACAGGGAAATGATGCAAACTTGTCACAGCCTTAGTGGTTTACTTTGTAGTTATCTTGCTTGTTTTGTGTTCAAATGAAAGAAGACTAAATGTTCAGGAGCAGCGGGGATCTTCAGACGATGTCCCTTCATGCCATGCCGTGATGGATTACCCCAGTGGCTCTGCACACCAAAGACTGGTGTAAAAAAAATGGAACTTGAATCAACGATACCCATGTATATTATAATATTTTATCGAAACCCAGGGATGAGGAAATAAAAGTACAAATAAATACAATGGAATAAGCATAGATGTGAACACAAGGGAAAACATACAATATAGCGATACAAAACTCGTGTAGGAAAGTGAGATGGAACTCATTGAGAAAATAATTACAAAATAATGACAAGCTAAGTAGAGTATACAGAAAAGTCTTAACAGGCTAACTAAGTAAAGTATAGAGGTAAGAGTCAATACAATAAAACACTGTTCCTAAAAACGGAATGAAGAGGTAGGGGGCGGAAGACCAATGAGCATCCTGGAAATTAAAGGGAAAATTGAATTGCCAAACTTTGAGGATGGATAACGGAAAAACTAAGCCAAACATAAAAAGTCGCAGAACATTTTTTTTTCGATATGTCAGGGTTAAGATGCAAGTGTAATTATGATTTTATCACAAATGATTTGTGACTTATAACGCCATATATGGGGTGGATGGTTTGCGGTCAACTTTCAGCTGTTTATTCAACAGTTAACAGCACAGACACCCAAACACGGGATATATATATTCTTTGTGGTATGACGATTACTCAACTATATGATTTGTTATCCTAACACAAATACATTTTGAGCGAGGATCGATTAAAGTGGGGTTTATTTTTGGTGTCTCGGCTGTCCTCAGTTTCTTCATTTGGCTCTGGCGTGCAGTGCACAGGGGAGATTGGATTGTCAGCAATTATTTTTTGACTGTCTGACATATTTACTGTGGTTGGCTTACTATTAAACTGAATTGCATTAAGTATATTACTTTGGTATTGCAGGCACAGATTCTAGGGAAAGACGGGTGCACGGTTGGGGGAGCATACATGTGCTTGGTTTAATTATACCTCATCAAAGGTCGCACGCCTTGTGACGTCACCAACCGTCTTATCGCCAGGTGGTATTTTTTTTTCAACCATCTATACATCAAAGAAGAGCCAATGAAGATATCAGGAAAATCCTTCGATCTCTTAATTTTGACCAGATTTTTCTTGGAATTTTGGAACGCGTTTGCTTAAGTTTTCAATGATCTGTAAGCTTCAAAAACTGAAAATTAAAACAAAAGTTAACAGTTTGAATGTAGATATAGACCCACAGTGGCGGTATGTTTTCAGCACACTTTATAATCTTTTCTTCGAGAGCCTTTTGTTGCCTACGTAGATAGACTGTGGCTCCCTTTGGAGCGCCAACATCACTTTCAGAATAGCGATACTGAGTCGGTGTCCGCTCAGGCAAGAGCTTCGCTGTTACTTTTAAAAACACTTAGTCGTATGAATCGTAAATTCTTTGAAAGCTACAGCAAGTGGGATATCAGGTCTCTGGTCTGATTCGTATGACTAAATTACTTTTTAAGTGTATTACTTTTGGTAGTGGAGACGCAGATTCCACGTGCAGACGCAGATTCCACAGGATGACGAAAGTTAATCACGGTGGTACAAGGCACGCCACTTCAAAGATAACACGCCTTGTTGTGTTGTCAGTATGTATTAGGAGTGGACATTGTTACGGTAACGGTAAACCTTAAAAAATTATCACAAATGAGATCAATGTTCATCAAATCATATTCAGGTTCAAAGTTTACTTGTCACACATTCAATCACATAAACCACTCGATACTACAATCAATAGTAACAGAAGTCATTATCACAAACATGTAAATGCAATCAGACACAAACTGACCACCTTATATATTCTAAACATAAAATCATATTCAACGGGTTGTTATCAATCACATGGCCACACGAGGAATGAGCCAAGGTGCATTGCAAATGATGGTTAAGGTTCCACGGGGGTAATTATGCCTGTGCTGAGGTAGCATGATATGAGAGTGTAAATAAAATATTACATCTAGGAATGCCAGGGGCTGCATTTACCAAAAAAAAAAAAAAAAAAAAAAAAAAAAAACTACCAGAAAGGCAGGTTTCGGCTTGGTTGTGGAAGACAGTGTATGCTTTGAGCTCAAATGAATATTATCAGGGTATGTATACTGGCACCGGTATACACATACAGTGGTTCAGCTGGAGTCAACACTGTGTCCTCTCAATGATATTGCAAGTAGTACTATGCAGAGCTGGATGACATGGCAATTTGGTGAAAAAATTCCCATTCATGCCCATATTTTCTGGTGTTTATTTGATGTAAAAAATTGTTACAAACATTTTGGTGTATAATACAATTATGTTTGTAATCCATGTAATGAACTGCAAAGTGATAGCTCTGTTTGTTATGTTTTCACAGGTTGAATTACTAGAGTGAAACCTTAAATCCAAACACAAGTCACATTAGGTTGCTTTCGCCACTACCAGTTGGTTCCTGGGTAAACACATCACTTCCGGAACAATAACTTGCCAGGTCTGAGAAGGTTGTTATAACGGTTGCTATAAGTTTAACTGATAAAAGTTGGGTTACGGTTGCCGTAACTGTAAGCACTTCTTATCATTATTTAGGTATGATTTTTAGGCATGTTATTTTAGATCTGCACCAGCTTTGCTGTTTTGCAGAGTATTGAATTTATAGCCTGCTAAGCTGAACAATGAATTGATTGAGTTTATTTGCGACCAGAATATAGTCTCTGTTGTGTTGCAGAGAGTATTGAATGTATTGCCTGCTAAGCTGAACGATGAATTGATTGAGTTTATTTGCGACCAGAGTATAGTCAATCACATTTCAATTATAATTACTGTATACCACATCAAAGACAGCACGTCATCCTATCAAGTTTGTACATATTGCCACAGTTTGCTCAGTACTACCACTCAGTCTCGCATTTTCCCATGTTGGCTTAAAGATCAAAAGACGACAGGTGGGACATGATTTTTGAAATTGACAATCTGGGGTGCTTTCACGGGTATATATAACCCTGCAAACATTTGTCCTTGTTTGGTTCTGGTCGATGCGTGCACAACAATTATTAGATAACCAATTGATATTTTTGAATGTCTAATATATTTAATATCGATGGCTCACTGTATCACATTAAATTATATTACTTTTCTATTACAAAAGCAGATTTCAGGGGATGACGAAAATTAACAGGCAGTTACGAATGGAAAAAAGTGAGAACGGGTATGTTTTTGTTTGAATTATACCACACCAGATAGAACGCTTTGGTGTGACAACAATAACTCATTACTGCTAGATGATAATTTTGTCAATTATGTATACATCAAAGAAAAGCAAATGAAGATATTTGGCAAATCCTTAGATCCCCTTACATTGACCAGATTTTGGAACGCTATTATACAAAGTTAGGGTAGTAATTAAAAATCTATTAGGAGGCATCGTGTTTTGGTTTATCTCTTTGTATGTCGGGTACTTCATCGGCACCTCGTAGATGGAGTGACGGAACTCACTCAAATTTGACACGCAAATACTTTTCACTGATAAGAATGATCAAAAATTGTTAGATGAATTCTGAAGGTGTAAGTGATTTAGTTATGCATAAACAGTGTAAACTTTCAAGTGTTTATCTCCAGATTTTAGACTGTCATTGTCTGTACTTCTTTGTGTGCACATTATCAGGGTCTTGTAGGAAGGGGAAAACATCAAATGTTTCTTTCAGAAAATACTTTGGTGGATGAATCTTCTTTTGTGTGGAGGCTATGCCATAGAACACGTCGTACAAATTGGTTCCAAATCTCTTTTCTTTGTGTTCTACTGGGTCTCGTGCTGGATTGATACGTTTTAGATTATCAACATGTATTTTCTGAAGGTCTAACATGTTTTCTCTGGTTGGCTTATTGTTTGACTCAATTGCTGCTTTGAACGATGTTACTTTGGTATGACAGACGCAGATTCCAAAGGATGACGAGAGTAAACCACAGCTGAACAGAAACGAATGTGAACAAATGCAACCAGGTAAGTTTAAGTTTGCTTTAATTATACCACATTGAAGAAAACACATCTTTTGTGACATCAATGGAGCAGAAACCTTCATCGCTATAATCATATTCTGTTAGGAGGTATTGTGTTCTGGTGTAGCAGTTCGTTTTTCCGGTTCCACTTTGCCATCTCTTAGATGGATTGGCGGAAACCACTGAAATTTGACACACAAAATGTTTTTCACCGATTAGAATTCTTAGAAATTTTAATGACTTTTTAAGGTGTCAGTGATTTAAGTTATGCTTAACGGCGTAAACATTCAAGTCCTTATTTTCAGCACTTAGAATTTGAGACTATCATTGTTTGTAGTTCTTTGTGTGCGCATTATTATGGTCTTAATTCTGTTAAGAGGTACACACGTAATGGCTCCTGTCAGAAAATACTTTGCTTAATAAATCAGAGTTTCTATAGAAATTATGGGACAGAACGTGTAAAATTGGTTCTAGATCTGGCTGATCTCCAAGTGCAAATCCAGGTCTGTTGCGGGATTTATACGTTTTGGATTATTAACATGTGTTTTCCTAATTTACTATAGTTGGGCTTACTGTTTGACGCAATTACGTTGTTATTGCAGACACAAATTCCAATGGATAGCAAAAGTAAACGCCAGCAGAACAGAAACGAATGTGAAAAAAATTGCAACCAGGTAAGTTCAGTTGTGTGTATACCGCAATGAAGAACGCATGCCTTGTTGTGACATCAGTGCAGCGTGACCGCCTCATAGCCAGATGATCGTTTTCTTCATCATCATCCTGGAAAAGCAAATGATACGGGGGAAATCTATTTATCCTGTTATATTGATGTTTAGTTGGATTTTAAATCACTTTAGTACAAAATTTTTGTGATGTTTAATCCATTTTCTTCAAATTTTAAAATCGAAGGAAAATTATAGTTTGCATGTAGACATCGACTCACGGTGGCCATAGGCCTATCGTGTTATTTTCACCATAAATTTCTAATTAATTATTAACAGGATCATAGCTTTCTTTGTCCCTGTTATTTCTGGATATATTTCTTGCCTCTATGTTTTCTAGGATGATCGATTGCTGTGATGACACTCTTGGACGTAATGGATTCTTCGATGCCAATGGATTCGTCATTTCAAAGTAGGCGACAGATGGCGATATGACTTTTTATAATGACAGTCTGAGGAGGGAATATACACCCTGCAAACAGTTTTCCACAGTTGGATCTGGTCGAAGAGTGCACATTTGGTATCAGACAGAGATTGACAGTTGTACGGAATTATATCTATGTGTTTTATTCTGTCGGAAAACAAAACTTTACACGTAAAAATGTGACGTAAGGAAGAAAGAAATGTTTAGAAAATATTGCCCGCCGACTGTATGGGCGTTACATGGTTAAACAATGCACTTGCCTAATGTTGGAATGGTAGGTTTCAGTTTTACTTGCAAAACACTGTAGGCTTTATGCTCTCCTGAGCACATTGATAGCCACCGTATGCTATAACAAACTTAAAAGTATAACACCGATTGGCTTCTTTATAATACCACAAAATTTCATGCGGAAATAGTATTGTAATCATTTCATTACACTCACCTTTCTCCCTGATCTTCTTATGTCTTATCTAATCATTAGATTCTTAATTTGATATGGAGACGGACAGGCAAGCAGGAAGCTTTAGCCGGACAGGCAGGCAGGCAAGCAGGAGGCTTTAGGTGGACAGGCAGGCAGGTAGCTTTAGGTGGACAGGCAGGTAGGTAGCTTTAGGTGGACAGGCAGGCAGGTAGCTTTAGGTGGACAGGCAGGTAGGTAGCTTTAGGTGGACAGGCAGGCAGGTAGCTTTAGCTGGACAGGCAGGTAGATAGCTTTAGCCGGACAGGCAAGTAAGCAGTTGCAAGTGAACAGACAGATAGGGTAGTTGTTAATGGACATGCAGGGGGGTAGATGTAGATGGCTAGGAAGGTAGATAGCTATAGGTTGAGGAGCAGTTATGGATTGAGAGGCAATTAGATTTACCTGGCCTTAGGCCTACCGCATAGCTACAGAATGGAATTAATTTAGATGACTCAAAAGTAGATGAGGGACAGCTAGAGAAAGGGAGAAAAGTGTTGATAATTTTATTTTTTATTTTGTTTGGAATAATTTAAATATAAGCTTTTGGCAGGGTTGATCCCATAAACCTCGAATTTAACTTTGAAATTTACCACGGAAGTCGTGTCGTCTGTGGTGAGCACGACGATTTCTTAAAGTGAGCCCTGCACTACCATTCCAACAGTAGGCACGAACGTGTGGACCTTCGTTTTATTTGAGGCCACGCAAGGAAGAATGAAAAGTGGAAAACCAAGGTGATATTAGCATTCAGCTGAAACTCATAATCACCCTGATTGTTCAGTGCTAAGACGATACCGTGCATTGGTGTACATCTGAGACACGTTTTCATGCAACTGTCTTTTGCTGGTGAATGTGACGATGTTTTCCAATAAATTTATCCAGGCAGAATTTCGTTTGGCAGCAAGACTTTGAACTAGATCATTGAAAAATACCCCTGTCAGTTCATCTTGAGCACTAATCATAACGCATTGAGGAATCGTGTGCTTGAGGGTATATCATCATGAACATGCGCTGACATTGTCATTCAAAAAATTATACCACCACCCTTCGTCATATGGGTGATAAAGATATAACCAAAATGTATCACTGAGGCGTTGCAGCTACAAGACATTTCAAAGACAAAGTATTGTTACCACAACATTCTTCGTCATATTGAAGATAACGATATAACCAAAATGTGTCACGATATGCTTTGATGACATTTTAATACTAAATACTTTTAATGTAAGTTGTATACGGTGCTTGTAGAGTTAAAATTTGAAAAACCATATGTACAAAAGTACTGGGAAAGAATTTTCAAGAAGACAGAAATAACTTGGTATAAAGTATGGAAGTTAACCGAGTATATTTTTTATGGAGAAAAAATTTAATAATTTACTTTTAAATTAATTCGTAGAGTACTGCCATGTAATTATTTGCTTTTTAAATTGGAAGTTGATTGAGAATACCTTATTAGATGCCAAGAAGATGATGATTATGAACATCTCTTTTAAACTTGTTTGTTGTATAAGTGACCTAAAATTCAAGGTTGATTTTTTTCCACAGATTGGTTTGGAAATTTATGTCTCTGTTTAAAAAATATTGTATTAGTTTATAAAGTTGGAAACGAGAATCATCAGTGGGTTAACTTTATATTGCTAGTGGTTGCATTTAAAATATATAATGGATGGTGTAAAGGAAAAAACTTAAACTACTGGTTATTCTTCAAATTGAACTTTATGTACTGTAGATATAATGCAGTGACAATACATAAAACAATAAAATATGAAAAATATCTTATGTATGTAAAAATAGAGAAATAATTGATGGTCTCTCATTAGGTGGGGAGGTTGGCCCTATACGGCTCAACATCTTCGGTTGAGTGCTCAGGGTTGCCTGGCCACCGGGAGAGACCACATGTTTCACAAAGTATAATTCAGTTTAATACTCTTCATGTTTTTTTAGAAACAAGAGTCAGGCTAAATGATCGAAAAAGTTTTAAATGATGGATACTGATTATTGAAATTATTTGTAAATGATGGATGCTGATTATTGAAATTATTTGTGAACGATGGGTGTTGATTATTAACATTATTTGTGAATAACAGACATAATTGTACAAGGGAAAAAAAAGTATCACGGAGACGTTGCAGCTGCAAGACATTTTGGTGACAAACTATTGTGACCACACCAACCGATCTTTTGGGTTTTTAATTCAGGGGATTCGTCCCTATGCTTTTTTCCCTGGGAGGTCTGAGTTCCATGAACAACTAGTCGCTTTCTGCCCTCATTTTTGCAGCTTCTAATTCTAAATCTGAATTGAAGGTGGCTGCCGGAAGCAGTGTAAAATGTGTGTTGTTGTAAAAAATAAAAAATTCTTATTCAATTATTATAGTCCGACGTGTGTGTGTGTGTGTGTGTGTGTGTGTGTGTGTGTGTGTGTGTGTGTGTGTGTGTGTGTGTGTGTGTGTGTGTGTGTGTGTGTGTGTGTGTGTGTGTGTGTGTGTGTGTGTGTGTGTGTGTGTGTGTGTGTGTGTGTGTGTGTGTGTGTGTGTGTGTGTGTGTGTGTGTGTGAGAGAGAGAGAGAGACAGACAGACAGAAAGAGAAATGGAGATATACATGGAAAGGCTGATGTGTGAATAAAGACATTGACGTATGATGGAGTAAAATATATATATTCTTTATTTATAATACATCCATGATAGAAGTGATGGGGCAATGATTAAAAGAAAGCAATAATGATACTAAAAATTCAAACTCTGCATGATACATGAGCCAATAGATGGGTGACTAACAATTTGCCATAAAATTTATGTTTGTAAAATGAAATTTACAAAAATAGTTTAAAAAAAACTGTTCGTTTTATTTTACTGAAAGTTCTAGCTGTATTTTCATCAGAACCCAATTAACAGCGTGACCAAATTACTGTGCCCTTGGTCTTGTGACCCAGTAAAGGGTGCTAACAACATCAGCCTGATCAGTTGTCACCTAGTTTATTGAACAAGATGGAATGGTGGTTCAGTGCACTTGGGTTTCCCCTGGCCAATGCCATTTGAAGCCCAAGGCCATTCTCCCGTGAGACCATGTGATTTTATAAAGGGCACTTTACTTGATGTGATATTCAGACACCATAGTTTATTAAAACGCATCATCAAAGACATGGGACTCGTGCGGGGAAAAAAAGTTCATGCAAAATGTTTGGTTTCACGACGGGGTCTGCTACCAAGTTGGTTAACAAATGGAGACCGTCACTACCAATATTATCTATAACTTGGCCAAGCACCCACACAATCATCGAGCCCAAACTGTCAATTCACGCCTTGAGGTGCGGACCATTATTTTCCCATAGACCTATACTTCAGGCGGTTTCAATATTTACAAATCTATTATTTTCTCTCTGCTTGTAAGTCATATATTGAAATGACCCGAGATACAGTATGCCGATATTTGCACATCTGGCATCGCCGAAGTGCACAACTCACAGAGTGCATACGGACGACATTTTAAATGTTCAAAACTATGATCATAGGTAAATTTCAAAACTTAAGTAATGATATCAATGTGTGGCAATATAGTCTTTATGAATATTAAATTATGCCTGTGATTGCTATCAAAATATCATCCAATGGGTGAACAGCGTTGTCCAAATATGCAACTGGATCTTGATTGTCTCTGTTATGCGGCAATTTGTAATAACAAGTATATTTGTAATACAATAGTGGCAGAAAATTGAAGAAATTGTATTACTACGGGTATTTGTAATAATTAAGGCAAAATGTAATATAACATTATTTCTGATATCTTATAGAAAAATATAATAAAAAGGTGAGTTAAAAAGTTATAATATGTAAAAAAAAAAATTGCACAGAAGTGTGTTTCAAGGGGATGAAAGGTATCATTGAGACGACCAGCTAGGAACTTTTTAAAGATATATGTGTGTGTGTGTGTGTGTGTGTGTGTGTGTGTGTGTGTGTGTGTGTGTGTGTGTGTGTGTGTGTGTGTGTGTGTGTGTGTGTGTGTGTGTGTGTGTGTGTGTGTGTGTGTGTGTGTGTGTGTGTGTGTGTGTGTGTGTGTGTGTGTGTGTGTGTGTGTGTGTGTGTGTGTGTGTGTGTGTGTGTGTGTGTGTGTGTGTGTGTGTGTGTGTGTGTGTGTGTGTGTGTGTGTGTGTGTGTGTGTTAATTAAACCTGAAGAAGAGAAAATAGACCTAATTAAAAGACAAATTCTCAGAGGATTTAAGAATTGACTTGATTCACAGTCGGCAGTCAGCCTGCAAAATTGCATATTTTCAAGGATGATGACATGTCTTCAAATCGTCAATCGACTGGCGAAAACCCTTCTTCAGATCCAAGTTCCTGATTTATGTTAAAGGCCCTAGGCCCACATTCTGGGGAACTAGTACCAAGCTACTTCTATGTCCTGGACATATATTGCTGCCAATATCCTAATATCACGGGCAAAGAACCATTGGAAAACACTTTCTGTTACAGCACCACAGACCGTCTGCGCATAGGCGCTTTGATCAAAACAGAAATCGCCAAAACAATCGTCATTTCCGCAAGGCCACAGTTTATCTTAAAAGACCCTTTACAGAGGTCACGGTAAATTCATTAATTTATTTGCAATTTCAATCAAATCAATCGGTTATTTATCGCTATCACAAATGTCGCAAAATTGCAGTCTATCACGTTTCACGTGAATTCATTTTTTAAAATAACGCTTAACGAAGAACTGCTCTGGTCACAAATTACGGCTACCTTTGGGACGGTGGTGTTTGTTTTATTATTATCATCATCATCATCATCACATAATCATCACATCATCATCATTATCATCATCATCATCATCATCATCATCATTATTATTAATATTATTATGATAATTATTTAACCATGACGAAATAGGTGTTTCACCTCTTGTTTCATACCGAAACAAGTCTTGCATTGGTTCCCGGTTAATGGTCTATATTCTACTTACGTGTACGGCAATACGGGTCCGGAAGTAACAACTTATTCGGAAACGTTGCGTGCTGATATTCATAACCTCAAGGAGGAGAAGGTACTCGAAGTTTCTCAATTTAGGACTGATAAAGTTGTGTGACCAATTCAACGGGGTTTTCCAACTTATCAAGGATATTGTCGCACACTGACAGACACCTTACTTTGCAGTCAGACTGGAAAGTAAGGTGTGTGTAAATGTGTGGAAATGACTGTCACATGTCGACTTGCGAGGACCATTTAGGGAGTGTTTATTCATCTTGTCCTTTTTCACTTTTGTAAGGTGCCTACGGTGGTTATATTTTATTACCAACTTATGAGACAATGAAACAAGTTTAATCAGACAAACTAATGAAAAAAAATTGCTTTAAAGCAAATCTGAACGAGTGTGTGTATACATCCAGTATGGTGCTTGTTGACCCACTGATTAGTAAGCCAATACACTGGAGTTGTGTAAAAAGCTTGCCGAAGCAAATTACAATTATATCAAAGCATTCACAATATCATGTGGCCATCAAGCCTCTTCCAAATTACTAAAGTGGATTATCTCCAGGTAAAGTTACCAATTCAAGGCGCCCCTACTGGTAGGTGATTTGCTTTATCATATGTTAACTTGACCTAAAATGAAATATTTCTAGTCACGCTTTGCGACAAACAAAAAAAAAAAAAAAAAAAAAAAAACAGTTACGACTAAATCCACATGAACGCCATCCGAATGTTTCCAAAATGTTTGACAGCCATTGACTAATAAGCGACTAGGAGTCAGTTGATGCGAACGGTTTAGGTCTACAGACTCAAACTTTTTGCATTGCAAATAATTGAAAAAATTATTTTTTTTTTCAAATCAAACACATCCACTTAAGATATGTCCCAGGTATTCTATTGTTAAAAATAAAGAGGTGACAAAATTTTCAAACAATTTAAATTCTTGAATTTTTGCGAATTTATTGTCACATCTGAACAATTTCTAATACAACTATATTTATTTTTCCTAAAAAAAAAAAGAAAGAAAGAAAGAAAGAAAAAAAGAAATGCCTTTGTTGGTGTGAGCTACTTACTGGGAAGACACATGGGGTCAATATTTTGCAGGGTATCTGATAACATAAAACTGACGTTTTAATGAAGGCGCCCGTGTCTGCTCTTCACGTGTCCATTACTAAAATTAACAATGATGTATTGTTGTTAGTATGTGATCGTTATTCACCAGTAAATAGGTCCTGGTACTAACACAGACGTGATATAAGCGATCAATTGACTGCAAGTCACCAGGAGGAATGTTGCGTGTTAAATATCAACAATTCTGTCAAATCAGAGAGGAACTCATTGGTGTGAACAAAATTGTCATCGTGAGATATTAAGAAACCGACAGGAGGCAACCATGCCTCTGGCGATAAAATCCAATAGCTTCTTTTCCTCCTGCTCCTGCTCCTTCTGCTCCTCCTCCTCCTCCTCCTCGGTACTGTTGCTATTTCTTTTTCTTTTGTAACAAAGAAAATAATTTGCGCATTTTCGTTTTGTAGCTGGGTATCACCGTCATCTCTCAGAACAGAGATTTTAGAACGAAACGATCATTTATATGATAACACCATCCATCATATCCAGATATCTCACGATTCTTGCTTGTGGCCAACAGCCATGGCCCATATTTTGTTAGTGTAAACATTATTCAAGTACATTGGTCTGATTTGCCTGAAGTACTCACACAGTGTACTAAAGTATGACAAATGACGTTTCAATTAAAGTCATCAAACATACTTTGATGGAAATCATTTGAATAAATTAACCATGATTTGGTCAGCGTTGCCTGGACGACAGTCAGGTAGCGTCATCTGCCTGCAGTTCCCCCTCCTACCTGCCACCCCCACCCCAAAAAAGATCGTTGTCACTGATAAGTAGTGTCACCTTGTAACTTTTAGCAGAACTTCTGTTCGCTTCATTTTTGTTGTATTGTAGTGACACCTATGAACTAACTGGTGTCACTAAACTTGCCAAAGTAACATCATCCACAAAAATGATTCTGTAGCCATGTGTGACGTCTAACACAATTGTTCTTGTTTTTAGTTTTTAGTTTTAAGTTTTAACATTGAATACAGTTTAGTGCTTTGTATCAGAAAAAAAAACTAAGAAGATAAA